>JAYESA010000001.1:168079887-168679887 GCA_036927795.1 Iris macrosiphon
GTTTATGAGCTCACGAGCTTTGTCAAATTGAAAGTGTTTATGAACTTCATACCAAATTGGAAATGTTTATTGGTCTATTATCTTTCTTTTATATAATTATGTAAATAAAAACGGGCCAACTTTGAGAGCTCAACGAGTAGAATACCTTAACCTCGGGCTCAGACTTGTTTATCTAACGAGCTTATTCTTAGACTAAAGTTCGTGCTCTCGAGCTAAAATGCTTGCTTCATGAGCTTCTCAGTGAGCCAAGCTTGATCGCATTTGTGAATAGCATGGACCATTAACATGATAGCGGGGTCTATTCTTCTGCACGCTAATCCTTGATATTTTGTAGTGCACCCATTCCTCGATCCCCCAGATGAGATCTTCAGTGCACGATCCTCTCAACCTGACCGGCATCCCACGATCTCTTACCTGGGTAGACTGCTCCTCTAGGTCCCTCTTTTAATCAGCTAGTTGTTACCCTTGTTAGCAATCATCCGAAGAATACACGATTTTTTGTGTATCTTTAAGAAATGTATAATACTTACGTAATTTTAAAATATTCGAATTAATATGTGAATTTTAAGGGTGTGACGTTTTAAACGCGTTCCGTACGAATTTTTCCGTACGAATAATTACAAATTTTGGCTCAAAAAATTATGGCTAACAATGCAACCTATTTAATTAACCAAAAAAGAAACCCAATAGTCTTACATTTAATCTTGAAGCCTTATTGCTTTTAACCAGATTGGCACAATTCACAAAAAAATGTCTATACAAAAAAATTTCCTTACATACAACCTTTTTAATTAACCAAGAAAAGAAATTCAACAATCCTGTTGCCTCCATCAATTATCATTTTGTGAGATGGATGTAAATGTGGACTTATGAATTTGTGTTTAATGAGTTATTTGCTTATTTATTAGGGATTAGAAAATAAATACATGTCGAATTTTTAGTGCCAAATTTGTTCTTATAAAACGTACTAAATACGAATTAAATCTAATCCGAATGTTTCACGTTTGACGAATATTTGATCAAATTTTTTTTATACTTATTTTACTTGTACTGTGTTGATTTATACTCGTACATTTGCCGTTCCGATTTTTTTGCGTTTGCCGAATTGCTAACAAGGGTTGTTACTGGAATATCTCGGTTTCATCACTGAAAGGAAGATCCCCAGACACAGCTTTGGTCCCAGTTCTTTTACATTATGCGTCCTACTTAAATTACATTTTCGAACACCTTAGCCAGCCTCCTTGGTGCCAAGCCCAAGGGGAGAGAGAATCTTGTTTGTCAACTTCCTATTTTCTAAGCCTAATTCTTAGATGTTTGTGTGTATAAGATTGTGCTTCACTGACACATTAGAAAAGCCTTTCCTAATTCTCGTCACTGCCATGAAGATCTTATAAATTTCACTATTGCAGGAGTTGCTCTTCCTTTAATACTTGTATCACTTTTATCATCATCCTTGTCTTATGAAGAATCTTCTCTCTCATTGCCATCCAGTACACTACTAAGTGCAAAAATATTAAAATTCTGTTTTATACATATTTCTATATGTAATTAAAGTTGCTAAAGAAAATCTGTTTAATTGTAGCTAAGATGACCTGCTTGATAATCTTTTTTTGATTTGTGCATACTGCAGGTAAAGTGGAATATGTTTATGTTCGAGTAAAGGAGTCTGCACGATCTGCTTTAGAGGTCCTTAATGAACTCTCTTTATATTTGTGAAAGGAATCAGTCTGTGTGAAAGAATTTGCTTTCTGTATTTTCCTAGGCATAAAACTATTTTTTCTTTTGTATTTCTTGTCGACTTGTCTTGAAGGTTGATGTGCATATACATGTTTCATAGTGAATGTTCGAGAGAACCAGGCCAAGCACGATCAGGGCCGGCCCTGGCCTAGGGCGAGCAGGGCGACCGCCCAGGGCCCCATGGGCCAGAAGGGCCAAATTTTTCTTTTTTGTTTAAATATATAAATAATTTTGTACCGAAAATAGAACTAGTATTTACCATTGACCATTCTTATCACAAAGCAATTGTTGTGTAGTGGTTATTACATTAGACTTGCACACAAGAGGTTCCTAGTTCAAATCTTGGTGGAGGCATATTTTTTATTTTACTTTTGTTTTATTTTTTTTACATTATGTATGGGGCCTCATTTTGAAAGTTCGCCCCGGGCCCCTATGAGCTCAGGACCGGCCCTGAGCACGATACATGGCCATGGCAATACATTTCTTGGACATAGACAATTTTCAGCATTCTATAGGAAATATATCCGAGAGTTTGTGGTCTTTTATTTCGTAATTTACCGGTGCATGTAAGTGGGCTTAGAATTCTTAGTATTAATTTTCTTTTGTATACAAGTCTCCATGGGTCTATTTGGATTTTGGATAGTATTGTATTTACCTTATATATATAGACTACCTCCATGAATTTACACTTCAGTTGTTTCCAGTATAAGGAGGATCAAACATATTATGTCACAGTTCATCCTTGCTGATACAAGTATATCACTATCATTGTTCACAGAATGATAATATGATGCTATGATATGGAAGGATCGTTTCTTCTTACAGTGCTTCAATAACCAATCGGGAACGTTGGAAGTGATGTGACATTAATTAATTGCTCTGGAGCCTTCTTTGCTTCTTAATTCTTATGCTCTGACTCCATGCTGATGGGAAAGGCATGGGTAACAATGATATTGATCTGAGTAGGCTAATTATTGTATTCCTGTTGTTATGACATTTCATTCTCCATCCATTGGCATATTTCATTCCTTGTGGCTACTATGGACTTCATTTTTCTTTGAGTTCTATATTCATGCAGACGAAGTTTATTATACTCTGTTGTCATGTCACTTAACGGTGGACTCAATCATGATACTCAAATCTAGCTCTTCAATCACTCTCTTATTTTTGTCTAGGTATTGTCTGAAGATTTGCCAAATATATTATCTAAGATTTCATTTTCAAAGTCAATGCGGTGGAACTCCCAGGTACATAAATCTCCTCCAGGTTCAACTTTTAACTTTCTGTTTCATTTTTGTATGCAGATTATATGACATCTGTGAATATTTTGATGTTAGTATGCATATTTTTCTTGATATAGTATGCGAGGTATATTTATTTTTATCCGTGTTTAAAATTATAGATGCTTCCAACTCTTTATACCATTATTTGCTTTACTCCAAGTATGTTTTATATCACATGAATATGTATCAGGATTAATGAAGAAACCTTTGCCACTTGTCGTTCTTTGATGAAGTTAGCTTATCTTTCCATTATTCATCTAATTCCTCAAAAGAAGAATGAGTATGTTCCATACTCGATAGAGTCGATACATAAAGGACCACAACCCACTTATCTTTCTAATAAAAATAAGAATTTGAGATTATTTTACATATAGTCCACTGAAAATTTAAATTGTAACTTTTTTTTGTGAAGACACCACCTTCTTCCTGCCTTCTTCCTCTCCTCTCGCTTCCTTTACAAGTACCATAAAGTCAGATGTCAACAACTGCCACTGCTTATCCTGTCTTTTAAAGTATTACCACTCATTCATCTCAATATTCATATTTTTAGTTACTTTGATTCCTTTACATTTTTCTCTTGATTGCTCAATATTTGTATCCATAAATCATTCCTCATCCTATAGCATCCTTATAAAATATATTTCAAGGATATCCTATAGTCAAAAAAGCACTCTAGAAGAACCATAATTTAACCATCTTTCTTTGATTCTATAAACATTTTTTTAAATATCATCATCCCATGATGAACGATTGATCCTAGACAACCGGAACTATCTCCTGCTTCCTTTACAACTACCACAAAGTCAGCTGTCAACAACTGCCACTCTGCTTATCTTTGAAAGTATTACCACTCATTCATCTCAAAATTCATATCGTTAGTTACTTTTATTCGTTTACATTTTTCTCTTGATTGCTCAATATTTGTATCCATAAGTCATTCCTCATCTTATAGCATCCTTATAAAATATATTTCAAGGATGTCCTATAATAAAAAAAACACTCTAGAAGAATAATACTTCAACCATCTTTCTTTGATTCTATAAACATCTTTCTAAATATCATCATCCCATGATGAACGATTGATCCTAAACAACCGGATCTATCAGTTTTAGATATCTCTTAGCTATCAATGTGATTACTATCTCCTTTCTTTTTGAATTTCTGCTGAATGTACATTTCATATACTTACCTTTTCTCCTAGTTGGAGGTTCCATGGTGTATGACATTTGTTGATGATATTACGTTGGTCGATGAGAATATAGAAGGGTTATATGCTAAAATGGAAGTTTGGAGAGAAACTTTGGAATGTAAGAGTTTAAAATTAGTAGGACAAAAGTAGAGTATATGGAATGTAATTTCAACCAAAGGAGAAATGAGGAGGGAGTACATATAGATAGACGGGACATACCTAGGACTGATTGTTTTCGATATTTTGGATCAATTGTTCACGGTAACAGAGAGATTGAGAAGGTTGTCGTGACTCATGCATAAAAAATATATGAGTGCTTCTAGAGAACTTTGTGACTGTAAAATACCAATGAAGTTGAAGGAAAAATTCTAAAAGACAACTATAATACCGTACATGCTTTATGGATTAGAGTGTTGGGCAATTAAGAAACATGTCCAGAAAAATATTGCAACAAAAATGAGAATGCTGAAATGGATGAGTGGCAATATATTAAAACATAGGATAAGAAATGAGTCTTTCATGGAAAATTAAGAGGTGACACCAATTGTTGAGATGAGAAAAAAATTATCTTTGGACATATGTAGCGTAGACCAATAGATGCTCCGATAAGGAGCAATAAAATAGAAGTTAAATGAGCCACTTGGACTAGAGGTAGGCCTAAACGAATATGGGTTGAAGTTTTAAAGAAGGATATGGTCTATGCTAACCTTTAACAAAACTGAATGGAAGAAAAGTATCAAATAGCCATCCCCAAAAGTTTGGGATAAAGGCTTCGTTATTTTCGCAACTTTCCTCCAAATTCCAAATTCCAAATTCCATATATTTTCTCTGCATTTCTTCTTTAGGGTCAACCCTTCTCAAACTAAAACAATCATTGGCCAAAAACTTAGACCGTGGAACCTCATCCATTATGTTCTTTGAAGTTTATCCCTAACTAGTGCAAAATGGCAATTTAATGCTAAATCCTTCATATCCATATATGATGGGTGACAGTGCAAAATGGCAATTTAATGCTATTTATACTATTTTCTGTTCATTGCTAATCAAACCACTGTGTGCTTATCTTCTATTATGAGCACATGATATTATGAGAGGTTCTGTTATATGTTCTTTTTATACAACTATAAAGGTTGAACTATTTGGTGGTGAGTTGATATATTCATTTTTGTAGGTGATGTTCAGTCAGGCAATTATTGTTTGTCTTGCTTTGCTAGTGATTCCCTGATGGCTATATGCATACTTCTATACTTTTGTCAAAGAATACTTCTTACATCATAATTTCTTGTCAAGGAGTGAATGTTAGAGGTAAGGGGATCTGATAATAAATTTCTATATTGATTTTATAGGTGATGTTTAGTCGGCCAGTTCGTTGGATATTAGCCTTGCACGGTGATATAGTTGTTCCATTTATGTTTGCTGGAGTTTCAAGGTAATCGTACTTGCCAATGTTTTATAATAATACATATGAAACGTTGTTGATTAACTCTTTTCATCAGAAATATCTGTTTCTTCACCTTTGCGTATGATGTGGTATTCAACAATCATTTAGACACACTTCTAGTTCTAGTGATTAAGATACTGATTATCACTCTTGCATTTTGGAGGATGTTTCTGCTTTCATATAGTTTTTGATGGAAGTTTGTAGATAAGTATAGCTAGTGCAAATAACAAATGGGAATATCCTACCAGGATTTAAAAGATAAAATGGCTGAGGATGTGGTGACAAATAAAGATTCTTTTGGGGCCATGAATGATCATTAATATAATCTTTCTTGATGATCCTACAACATAATAATCCATAAGTTCACACTTGATGTTCGTTAAGCTAGGCTGACGTGTTATTTTTTTTTTTTGGTGACTACGCTTGCTTATGTCTTAGGTTCCATAAACATGGATTCAGATATGGACTTGATACAGATGTAATATATGGAAGGAATATTTAAGAATCCCAGATACAAGTACAACATTATATATATATATATATATATATATATATATATATATATAAACATGGTGTGGATACTAAGTAGGTTACAAAAAGTTCTAGAAACGATTCAGTCCAAATAAATGTTACTTTGTCATATCTCAATTATGTTCGACACGATCACAATAATGCCAAATCACTTATAAACTAGTAAACACGGTTACTCTGAAAATGTGGCCATGTCGTGTCAGACACGTACCAGACACTCCAAGGACATATTGGACACGCCAAAATACAGTAGGACAAACCGATCAAATTATGTATAGGGCAGCCGGGCCGTAGACGCAAGCGTGACGTGCCTGACTGACCGAAGACGTCGTCCTTTTCCGGCAACATAAGATGTACAAGCAAGACCGGTGCTTTCAGTAGTACTACCGAGTTTGCATCGGCTATTTTTTGACCAATGGAATCAATGGTTTTGGTCTTGGAATTAATCTACCGGCATCGGAGGGAGAAGCGGAGTCGGGAGCGGGAGGGAGTCAATTAGAGAAGAGTAGAGAAGGATATTGGGACTGACGCTCCGACCATGTCAACTATGATGCTCTCGCTGCTGCCAGTCCTTCCACCAGTGAATGCTGGCACGCGCTACTTCTCGAACCTCACTGTCTAGGTCCTGTCGAAAAAAGACGAAATGCAAATGATTGACCATCCATCCCACTAATATATGATGGTTATCGGATGAATCAGATCGGGAAATGGATCGAAGCGCGCAAAACCTCGGAATAGAGGGCCAAGGTTGTCGTTGGCGTGTTGCAAGATAGGTGCCGTGTTGCTGTGTCCTTACCTGTCGTGTCTTATCCGTGCAACATAGCTTTTTAGTATAGTTTTCGGTTCCTTTTGAGCTTAGAAATGGGTGATCGTATCCAACATGAGTGTCGAGGAAATATCATGTAACTGTGAGGAGTACCTATGCATGATAGGTTATGACAATAAAGGACATGATCATGTTACGTGGACTGCAATCTCACCTACATGTTTGGAGTCACAACTTGCTTTGATTTCCCATTAGGGAGGTCCACATTGAGAAAAGTCAAATAGATTATCTTAAGCTGATTAGCTTGTGGATTGCTTATTCTGCCTGGATAATGATCAAACAATTGAGGAGAGACGTTAAAAATGTGCTCGCCAAACTGAAAGCGCAGTTGTGGCAATTGCGGCATAAAAGTGCAACAAATACAATGCATTATGCTTCAAAAGCACACCGATCATCGGTGCAACGACAACGGGTAATATATGATGGCACACTATGTCGCACGTTTTTGCGATGCATTGCAACCTACATTGCAGCATGCGGTGGCACATATTGTGTTTTAGTCTTTTGCGTTGTTTGGCATGAAGAGACATGGAAATGCAACAAAATGAAAAAAAAAGAAAAAAAAGAGAAAGAAAGCAGAAGATAAAGGAAAGGGAAAAAAAAGATAATGAGAGGGATATGAGCCATTCTATGTATAACCCAAGACCCAAACTCTTTTCATCTCTCTTCTTATTCTATGTGAACATAATGGAAGAGCAACAAAAAATAGAAACCACAGATAGAGATGGGTAGGAAGAAGAGTAATGATATGGATTTGTATGGGTTCAGAGGTGAAAGAGGAAGGTATGAGGGCTGTGATTGAATTCGGTATAGGAGATGGAGGAGGAAGACGTCATACTCTATGGTGATCAGAAGATGGAGAAACTGAAGTGGAGGTGTGCTTGATCTTGTGTTTGGCAATGCTATCGATAGCCATGAGGTTGAAGTTGATAGTACCACCAATGATTGAAGGGTTAGGGAGGAGAAGCGCATGATGTTTTGATCGGAGATGGTGGCTGTAGCAATTGTGGGTGTGGGTGGTGGTTAACGCGAGGGATAAGTAAGAAGGAAGCTTAGTGAGTGGTGGTGGTGGTGTTTTTTGGTGTGATTATAGTGTTCAGATGGTGGTTTATTTAGGTCGATAGGTGATGAATGGTTGTGGTGTGTACTTGGGTCAATGAAGAGTAATGACGAAAATGGTGGTTGACAGGCGGAAGAGGTGTTTTTGAGATGGAATTAGAGAAGTGGGGAATGCCATCATATTGATTCTGAGATCGGAAAGAGGAGATATGTGATGATGTCGGGCTCAGAATGATGAGAAGATGTAGAATGGATGGTCGTGCATATCGAGAAGAAGAAAATATGAAGGATAATATTGAGGGTTCAGAGGTGAAAAGGGAGGTATGAGGGCTGTGATTGAATTCAGTATAGGAGGTGTAGGAGAAAGGCAGCAGGCTCTATGGTGATTACTGATTAGAAGATGGAGAAGGTGAAGTGGAGGTGTGTTTGATCTTGTGTTTGGCAATGGCATCGACAACCATGGGGTTGGAGTTGGTAGTACCACCAAGATTGAAGGATTAGGGAGGAGAAGTGCATGATGTTTTGATCGGGTTTGTGGAGGAAAGGATGGTGGCTATAGCAATGGTGGGTGTGGGTGGTGGTTGACGTGAGGGAGAAGGATAAGTAAGAATGAAGCTTATTGAGTGGTTGTGGTGGTGTTTTTTGGTGTGATCCGAGTGTTCAGATGGTGGTTTATTTAGGTAGATAGGTGATGAATGGTTGTGGTGTGTACTTGGGTCTAGTAAGAGTAATAACGAAAATGATGGTGATTGACAGAAGGAAGAGGAGTAAAACTATATTATGTTTTCAAGGAAGAGTAAGAATGAAAATGATGGTGGTTGACGGGAGGAAGAAGAGTAAAACTATATTGTGTTTTCAAGATGGAATTAGAGAACTGGTGAATGTCGCCATACTGTTTCTGAGATCGGAAAGAGGAGGTCATGGTGATGTCAGGCTCAGAATGATGAGAAGATGGAGAATCGGTGGTCGTGCATATCGAGAAGAAGGAAATATGAAGGATAATGGTGATGGTGGCTATAATGTGGACATGAAGCGAAGGAAAGGGGACGGAGGAGGAGATGAAGAATGGTTTTGGTGATCATGTTGTGAAGGGAACGAGGCTGCTAAGGCACTTGGTGTTGAGGTTTGGTTTCTAGAGAGACCGGAAAAGAGAAGGGTGGTTGAATACTTGAATGTAATTGAAAGAGAGGAAGCGAATGGAGGAAGGGACATGGTTCTCACCACTAATATAGAGAAGGAGAAGAATATTAGTGAATAATTGAAAAGTAAGAAAAAGGAAAAGAGAATAATGTAAAAGCTTTGTTCCTTTTTTGAAAGTGAAGGAGAAATATGTAGAGGAAAGAAAACAAAAATACTAATGCTAATACAAATAAAGTTCTTTGGGTGCTTTCCCCTTCTTCCTTTTCCTCTATTTTTGATACAATAGAAAAAAAAATAGAGTTAAGAGGGCAGGAAGTAAAACAAAAAAATTAAACTTGAACAAAAGAATGACCCACAATGGGTTTTTTCCCTTGGATAAAACTTCACCAGTCACCAAAGGTTAGAGTAAAAGAACCCAAATAATGCAAACTGGGTGGTTCATCATTAAAACTGTGTTCGTTGTGTTCAATGAATGCCTAGCTTTGTAGAGCTTGGAAGTTCCAAGAATGACCATTGATTTCGTGTATTTGGATGGAGGGGTTGCTTGGAGAACTAATATTTTATTGCTAGTCCGAACCAATGCATCTATTTATTCAATTTACAAACATTTTTATTTTGAGTCGATGGTTCAGAATGTTAGATTTCTCTAATCTTCCCTATTTTTATCATTTTTTTGAATATGTCATAAATTTAGCACCCCCCCCCCCCCCACCCACCACCACCACACACACACACACTAATATTATCAAGAGTGAACAGTAAATACATATGAATTGCCTTGATCAAATCTCCTAGCTCAAGCTTCTGGGTTGAACTCCCTATGAGCACTTCAATAAGCGAGCGAAATGAGTTCTAGCTCTAGTTGCAAATTAGAATTATTGTCCTTAGTTGGTGCTACCTCCAACTTCCCATGAATACAGTCGTTTCTTAGCATTCATCCATCAGCTATGTTCATTTTCCGGGCATGTTTTAATTGTCCAACACTCTAACCCCAAAAATCATGGCTCATTATAGCATATATCTCGAAATCAAATATCTTGAGAAGCCTGTACAATTGCTGTACATGTTTGATGGAACTGACTGAGATTTAGGCAATTTAAAACTTATTGTTTATGAGTGTGCTGTTATAAATATCTCAGATATCAGAGGTGGTTACTGCTATCATTGCTAGTCTAAGCTTATTTACTGATTGATTTCAGATTTAAAATTATCATCTGAAACTATGTTGTGGACTTTTGAATATGATTAACTTGTTTCTTTACTTTCGGACATTTGTACATAATAATTTTTTATTTGGATCAGTGGGAAGAAATCATGTGGCCTTCGTAACTCAATTTCTGCTATATATGAGGTATGTAAATTGAAGTTATTTCAATTGATTTTCTTCATTCATTCTAGAATCAGTTGAAGTATTTTGATTTTTTTTTTGTTTTTGTTGCGGGAAGCATTTGCATATTAATATGGGCGCATAGAGGGGCTTAAGCCTGATTTAGCCTTCAAAGAACAAAGTCCAAGTTGCTTGACTAAGAGTAAGAGGATCACGGAACTGGCTAATTGAGGACATATTAGGTGTGACAATCACTGAGATACAAAATGTACACAATTACTTCTACATTCCCTTTCCCATTGATGAGCGGTCCAAGAATCCCTTCATCGCCACTGTGCATTTCTTGCATGGTGTGATTATTGGCAAATGATATAACAATATTCTGTTATCTTGCCAAAATAAATGGAAAAGATCATTGCAAACTTGCAAGAAATGTTATGCTTCTAAGGTCAAAGGCAAAATGCTATTTGCTAGAGGGAGAAACCTCACATTAAATTTGCTTTCCTGGTTTTACAAGATGATTATTATAGTAGGGTGATGCAAGGTAGGTTGTCACTCATTCAGTAGGATTATTCACTACCAGACAACCAACATTCAGAAAGGTGGTAAGGTTAATAGAAATGAAGCTTATTGGGGGAAGCTCGTGCACCTTGACAAGTAATTACAACTGGATGAGGAGAGGTAGCACTGACAAACAAACTATGAGAAGAAATTTTTTATATGGAAATATTTCTTGATTATTTTCTTAATGATTAAGGGAAAGAATACCCTTTAAATACAAATTACATCAAGCAAATAAGGAAAGTAATTACACCTACCTGGCTAATTATTGTACACCATTGTGGTGATATAATACAATATTATGGTAAAATAATTAGTCAAGATTTCCGACTATATCCTGATGTACCCCAATTATTAGTCTTCCTTTGTTGACGCCAATCAACACTATTGACCTTCCTCTCTTGAAGTTAATCAGTCCAAAAGAAATAAAAGTTAAAAGGAAACAGTGACTATAGGAAGAAAGAAATAAGAGGTACAAGTCAAAAGTCTCTCGATAGTTTAGAAAATGACAGCTTCCATCTATTGGAGAGCATTACTAATACTGATGGATGGCCGAGGCAACAATTATTATATGGATTTGCCTATTTGATTAGTAGACATAACATCTCACAAGATTTTGCTGTGAGAGAATCTTTTCAGTGGTACCTGGTCTCCAAACAAGATTCCGGTAATAATACCAGGCACATGCAAGGGATATCATCATTTTTAATTAATTGAATTAGTAAATAGTAAGAGAAGTTCATAAGGCTCCCATGTGACTCCCCATACATATTCTGGATTTTTATACCATAATTTTTGGAAAGCATGCAATGGATTGTCAAATTTTCACTCTTTTGTGTAATGTGTCGTAGAGATGAACGCAATTCTCTATAGCAAATTGTATCATCTTAACTTTTCTTCTAGACTCTTTATAGTCTAGGGAAACTTCGTGGGTGCTCCTTGGTTACATCAGCTTAAACTGCAACCCAAAAGGTAGGTCTACCTACCCGTTAACTGGTTGTCTAGGTTATTAGCATGTCCCTCTCATGCTTATAGCTTGCTTGGGTAGGAATTTGACACCAAGATACATGATTGACGTCAGGTTGACAACTTTGTCAAATCTTGTTTCTTATGCTCCATAGTTGACCCTATTTTGATTGGAGAAGACTTGGATGATGATGATGATTTTTTGGAATGCACGAAAGAAAGCTTTTTCTTTCTAGAACTATATCTTAATATATCTAGCATGTTTAAAATGTTAACAGTAGCATAGTTGAACTGCAAAGTGAAGAAAAATAATGGAAAACAATATGAAGATTGATGTCTTAATGATACACCATGCATGTAACTTGTAAGTGACCTAAATGGAAAGTTCAATCCAACTCATGTTTGTTGGTATCCTGATTATACATGAAAGTATTTATCTCCATCAATTGTCATCACTTCAAACTTTTAAACCGAATATGCAAGCTTTCTCCAGTTCTTTATAGATTAATTTAGGACTTTGGTGCTATGGTTATGTTCAATGCTATGTTGTTATAGGCGACGCCTAGGCGGCCTGTTGAGGGGAGAGCGCCTCGACCAGGGAAAATATTTTTCGTGTTTGGAGATGGGCGCCTAGGCGGACGCCTAGGATCGACCGGGGGAAGGAAAGGCAGGCGCCTAGGCTATTGCTGCTGCTGCTCAAAATAAAAAATTTATGTTGCTACTGCTGCTTCTGCTGTTGCTGGTACTGCTCCTGCTTCTGCTGTTGGTGGTGGTGGTACTTCTTCTGCTGCTGCTGCTGCTTGTACTGCTGCTGCTGCGACCTGGGCGGACGCCTAGGCGAGGCGACCACCCTCTCGTCTCGCCTAGCGCCCAGAACAACTTTGGTTCAATGTTGCACAGACATGTCCCTAGGGTGTCTACCCATAATCAGTATGAATCTTGCATGCTTTAGCCAGATCTGCCCAGATTCAGGTCGAAAAACGGCTAGACATAAAATCGTGCCAAATCAATGCCAAATCCAGACCGATCGACAGGAACATAGCTCCGTTGGGCAAAAATGAAAGGAAAGAATAAGATAAAATAATCAAAAATATACTTACATGTTGCTAACGTGCTGTTCAACGAAATTTTGTGCTGGAGAGACTTGGCTGTCAATCTTCTATAGACAGAGAGTAGGGAAACCGTAGTCTTGTAGAGAGGAAGGCAAATAATGGGGGGAGTTTGGAGGCTACTACCTATGGCTCTTTATGTTTAGGTTAGAAAATGTGTGGGCCAGGCCTCCGTTGATCTATTTAACTAAGAGCGTAACTAAAAAAGAGGGCCGATTAACTAGAATGCTATAATATATGTAGGGGGCCTGAATAATATTGGATTCACTTGGTTCAATTAACTTGAAAACCCATATATAATATTTATCATATTCGTGCTTGTACCCTCTCTTAATTTTTTTTTGGAAAAATGTCTGTATCATGATTTCGTATCTTGTCTGTATCTGTATTCGTGCTACATAGCTAATGTTGCTTGCCATAATTTGTATCGATATTTGCACATTTCAAAGTACATCCTATTCTGCATAATAAGGAGATTGTTTGGGTTTTTATTGTGTAGGGGTGACTATGTTCCAACAACTGACCTCTATTGTTAGTATCATCCTAAGATATACTCCTCACATATATTAAGATAGGTACGGTACAACCTATAAACAATACAGTTCTTTGAACGATGCAAGAGGGACAATATATTACGATACATTTTATGTATTGTACGATATTATAATTATCATTCAATATGGAGATTATCAGGTTAACTTGAATAGTTGAATTTGAATGTGTTAAACTATACTTTAACGCAGTTTAGAAATTAATGTTTTTATAACCTGACACTACAACTGACCTGGAAAGCCTTTTAATATTCTTTGGTATCCTTCATAGCTTTTTGTTACAAATGACCTCCTTTTCCTGAGTGAACATTTTCGACGAGCATTTGGTTCTGCCATTCTTCATCGACTTCCAACATTTCTAAGGATTGCATCTTCAGGGATGACATATAGCATAACTGGAGATTTCAACAACTCAGACAAGTGATTTACTCCATAACATTAACATTTTTTTTTATTTTAATATTTCTCTTTAATTTAGATTTCCTTAACCTTCTTTGCATATTGTTTTGCGTTTTTTCATAGAGGGCTTTTGTTCCTTTGTTTTCTGGGTTTTGTAGTTGTTTATTCTTTAGAAACTAGAATGTACATCAAAACGTTATTTGAATTTTCAACACACTGGTTATTAAGAGTCGAGTCCTTATTGATGCAATGATGTTATGCTCATGAATAATACCATCATGTAATACTAATGGAATGTTTTCCCTCTCTTACTGAATTAATAATTTACTTGTTACGTGATCCTTGACTATGATCCTTATTATAGCTGAATGAGTAAATTTATCCATATATGTAGGGTATATCAATTTCCAGTCAAATTTACTATTGGATATTGTATGTTAAGATACGATAGACAGGATGGTAATCAAGCAGATTGCTACATGATACATATCACAATTTGACAACCTAGAACTGAATCACTATTCAGTCAAATCTTAGTTACCATTGTGTTAGGAAGTCTTCATTTTGGTGACCTAGTCCCCTCTAGGTTTATTTTGTTGTCATACTTATTTGTATTAGTTCATCTAAGTCATTACATTTCTTCAGTACCCTCATGTTTCTTTTTTCTTTTTAAGATCTCTCATGTTGGTTTTTGACAGAATTGTTCACTCGATAGTCTCTCTGAGAATATAAAATCCTTTTTCAGTGTCATGCTAGCTTGATTAATGATGCAAGTGACACATGCTTTTCTTGAACCTCTTTACAAATTATACTTTAGCCTCAAATAATTCTCTACTCGAAAATAGCCACTTTTTAGGGAATATATTGTCTTACCAATTGTTAATGACATCATAATTATCGGGTTATGAGAGATTCTTTAATGGTAATGCTAATTGCACTTCCCAGGTAGAAAATGCAGATTCTTACCTGGCTACCATAAAGAAGTCTGGAATTTTGATCAACATGAAGGTATATTGAACTGATATTGTCCTAGATTGAGTTTATTTAATTTCATCAGCTGTCATACAACAATATTTTTATTTTCTTCTAGAAGATTTTAAACTTTTCAATATTTTTACAGCCCAATGCACAACAAGTTACTCTTCTAGGATTATGACTAGTTTTTTCCTCAACATTTTGTCGTTTGGTGCTTATATCTTTATATTTGTCTTTTAATACTTCCCCATGGACGACTTTATTTGATTGCCAAATTTTTGAGTTCAATTGTATACATCAGATATCGATAAAGAATCTTTCCTCAAACCAGGTTTATTGCAGGGAAGGGCTCCAGCTTTTTGGAGTTTTAAGTATTGAAAAAAATTATTTGGTTCTTTTTAACGCCAGTTTGACTGCAAAGTTCCCACAAGATGATTTGATATACTTTTTAATCTGTAGGAGCGCAAGGATAAAATTATTGAGGACTCAAAGTTATTGGCTGAAACTGTTGGCGGTCATCTTATAATGCATGACAGCTTACTCGAGGAGGTAACCTTCTTTCTTCTTTCTTATGGTCATTATTTATGTGAAGAGCATTAAGAGTTTTAGGATCGTGTTGTAGGTTCTAAACCTCGTCGAGGCACCTGTACCGATACTCGGAAGATTTGATGAATCCTTCTTAGAGCTTCCTAGTGATATATTAATCATGGTAAACTACTACAACTTTTATTGATGCGTTATATTTCACTTTACAGTCAAGTTTATCGCGTTTTGCGATTTTTATCACTTATGCGTTGTGAGACTTCTTTCTCAGCATTCGGACCTTGATCTATCTGTTGTAACTTAAGGACACTAACTAATATTAGATAAAAGAAGTTTAGATAAATCCAGCCAAACTTCTTTATAATACATGACCAGCTTCACAACTGTTTGAAGCAATGGCGGATCTTCATAGTGGCATATATGCTACCTGAAAGCCTTCCAATTACTTATACCTCTCAGGATCTATGCATTCGTCTATTCTTCACGTTAGTGGTCGTGAGCTGATATTGCTATAACACAACTAGCCATGAAATAATTGTCGCCTTTTCTACCTAGGCCTTATTGGATATGTTCAAGGAGTTAACTTCTTTGTACAGTTCTTGCAAGTTTGTCACACTTTAATTTGATTACCCACTTTTCTCCTGAATCTAAATTGGAACATGCATGAAGATCTTATTTTCTCTTGGATCTGTCACTATGCTAATAATTGGTTGTTCTCTGGATTATGCAGGTCATGCAGAAGCACCAGAAGTATTTTCATTTAACCGAAAAATCTAGCAGCAAGCTACTCCCATTCTTTATTGCTGTGAGTGAAGTGAAGATTTGAATCATCTCCTCTTGATTCAAGACAATATACATTTAATCTCTGTGTGCTCTTTATTATAATTCTTCTACAGTCGTCATTCTGTGCATAAATTATTGTCAGCGTTTTTTAGGTTGCAAATGGCATAATCAGTGAAGCGGTAGTTCAGAAGGGCAATGAAGCTGTTTTGAGGTTAGAGGAATAATTGCTCGTCATGATGACTTTGATCGGCAAAGTTTTTTTTTTATTGTTGATAACTTCGGTTGGAGTTGGAACGGGTATTAACTGGATTCTTTGGAAGTTTCTTTGTTGATCCAGAATAAAAATGCGAGCTAATATGATTGAATTCTTCATTTATCTTAATGCTGCATTAGCTCCTTGCCGTGACTGTAAATTACAATTGGAACTTTACATAATTGTTTTAATAACTTTATTGGTTTTAAGGTTTTGTATTCTTTGTTAGAGCTCGCTATGAAGATGCAAAGTTCTTTTATAAGATGGATACTCAGAAGAGATTTTCAGAATTTCGAGGTCAGCTTAATGGAATTCTTTTCCATGTAAGTGAGGGCATGGCTTTAAACTCCATACCATCCAAGTTATACATGTTTTTCTTCTCTTCAATATAATGAATGAAATTAAACAGGAAAAATTAGGAACAATGCTGGATAAGATGTCTCGCGTTCAAAAAATTGTTAGTAAATTAGCTCTTGCTCTTGGCATGGGTGAAGATCTTATACCAGTTGTCGAAAATGCTGCAGCATTGGCCATGTCAGATCTTGCTACTTCTGTGGTTACCGAGTTTACATCCCTTTCTGGGATAATGGCACGCCATTATGCTCTACGAGATGGTTACTCGGAGCAGGTACATGGCGTTACTCATGTGTATTATTACTCTTTTAAATTAAAAAAAAAACATTTCTGTGCGAGAACTTCCTACTGTTTTTTATGTTAATTATGTCAAAAGAAATACATGTTTCTCCGCCTTTAATGTTTTTCTGCGTTAGAAAGGAATGATCACTACTAGGTGACAAACCCAACCTAGCTTTTGATGTAGGACAACCGTGCGAACATTCTCAATATTTTAATCTCTAAAAAAATACGGAGATTGTAGAAATTACAGTTAGGGCTTAGGGAAAATTGGGAAAGATTGAGTTGGGGGAGTGTTTTAGATTTATTTTTAATTGAAGTGCATGGGTACTGACCTGTATTGCGTAATCGGACTTTAGGGGCCGGAGAATGGTCGCCTTAAATCATAATCTAGGTATTAGGCTAGGATTATTTATGGCTTAAAATTTTAAAAGTTTAGGGTTGTTTCAGAGGTCTGTTAGAACAATAAAAAGGGTCCAGATTTTTTTGCTTTAGTGCTTCACACACAAGAAATGGTTTTCACATCAATCTTGCATCACACAAGCAGTTATTGGAGAGAACTCTCAAAATTTTATTTATCAAATTCTTATTCCCACAAAAAGAATAGTTTAGGGCCTTTTTATGGCCACTAACCATGAATTACGTTCCAAATAACTTGGACTCAAAGAACCGACCTGCATGGACTCAAATAACAAACACAAATTAGGAATCACTTAATGATTCAACAAGGCTTTATTCCTCATATAGCTTGGACTCAAATTTGGGAACAACAACAATAATAACAACAACTAAGCCTTTAACCAAATTTATGTGGTATGCTATATGAATCCTTTTCTTCTATTCAGCTTTGCAAAGGATCAGCTTTGCAAAGAACCATGCCCTCTGTAACACTAAGAAAAATCATGTTGATCTATGTTTCACATGTCCAAACGACTCGAGACAATTTTCTCTTTTATCTCCAATTGGCGCTACTTCCAACTCTCCACAAGTACACTCATTTCTTATCCTGTCATTTAATGTATTGCCAGAAGTACACTCAAAATTTGAAAGACAACTTAAAATAAACCCAATGATGAATTGAAATCAAACCTAAATCAAATAAGCTATATCCAATCTTGTAAACTGTAAGTGCAATGTCTCCGGCCCCTAACAGCTCTTGTAAGTTTACTGAAAGTAGGTATGCTATTTTATTTTCTCGAAGCCAAACCAGGAATAGTTATCTTTGTGGAAACAAATGATTCTTCTGACCCCTGAAGGCTGTATTTGGCATCCGCAAATATGGAAGGCATTCTCATGGACACGACAAATCCCCAAGTGGGTTCAGATTGATATCTGGGCATTATAAAGGCTATGAGAACATCTATCATACCTGGATCATGTTACTTTTTATTGTGAAACATGTACTTCCTTGTACACATACTATATCAATATATGACTGTCTCATAACGAATATGTTTGCTAGCCTTATCATATATCAGAATCTGGAAATCAGTTTCTACTTTCTACTGATTCTCTCAACGATTTGTTCACTCTCGAGTTTTCATGATCAACCCTCTTAGTACTCTTCCTTTTGTTGGTAAGACGTAGAATTAAAACCAGTTTCTGGCACTAGCTACGTCATTTATATGTTTGCCTAAGAAGCCTCATTATATCTGATACATTCATCTTAGCCTGTGTATATTGTTATAAAATTCCTTGTACTCTCTTTCTTAACCTGTTCTCGAAATATAATAAAATTAGGAACCACCAGTCTTCCTAGAACTGGTAAATTTAGTGGAATCCTCTTAGAATTTATGGTTGAAATAGGTTTGTATAAAATGCATACTGTGTTGCACAACTCATGATTGAACTGAGAAATTAGATCTCTTTTTAGCTTTAAATATTATATATTTTATGTCAAAATAATACTGGTTGCCTATTAGTATTCTCTTAACTGTTTTGGTTGATGCGTTCATAGCCTGGTCGTTCCCTATCATCTGTTGTTTGAAATTCAATGATTCTACTTGCATTGGTGCTAGTTCAATTTTGCTGACTAAGTCTCATGGTTGAAGATTGCAGAGGCCCTATTTGAGATCACGCTTCCAAGGTTTTCAGGGGATATACTTCCAAAGTCTGATGCAGGGATGGTTTTGTCCATTGCAGACAGGTATGTATACTTATGTACTTATTTGTTTGATCACTTAAGTTTTGATGTTTCTTTCAGTTATATTATCCACCTAGAATATATGTTTATGACTGCTCTCGAAGAAATGTACATATATTATGAAGATTATATGATTGACTATTACCTTAATTTGGACAAACTTTATAGTTGAGAATTTATTTTCTTACTGATTTAATGCTGCCACAGGCAGTTTTGTTCTGTTTACTGTGTGCAAGTATTTTTGTATTCCTGACTGTAAATACCTGAGTGGGATGTTGTTGTGGTGATTTATATGGACATAGATATTATGTTGCATTGCTACCTCTGACGTTTGTTCAATCTGGAAACTTCTTCCACATCTCCAATTTTGTTCCTTTCTTGGGCTAATATTTATTGCATCTTAGAAGAGCACTACCAGTGACGGGTTTCTGTGCCTTCTTCTAAACATCATAACATGTTTAAATTAGAGGCCTGATTGCTAGAGCACTGCAGTTAGTCTTCCAATATCTGAGGTACTTTTGTTTTGATTTGCATAGTTGACAATTCTACATAGAAATCATATTCATCATTTTGTATATTGATTATTGAGAAGTAGAGAGCTAAAGTGTTGCAGATCGTATGACAACAAGTTATTTGAATATAAAAGTCTACAACCAAATATGGTATCTGAATCTGAATTTGATTGGCTTTACATTTCTGTATCCTAATCAACTTAAGTAAACACACAAATGGATTAACTTGTGAGAATCTAACTACTTCAAGTCACTTGGTATGACTACACCTTTCTGATAAGATGATTGATAAACTTTTTATGCATTAGGCTGGATAGTCTTGTTGGCTTATTCAGTGCCGGTTGTCAACCCAGTTCGACAAATGACCCTTTTGGTTTGAGGAGAATCTCTTATGGACTTGTAAGTCATAAAAAGTAGGTTCTCTTATATTTTCAACCCGTTGAAGTTTTAATTGTGTATCACTTGTTTTCAGGTTCAGATATTAGTGGATAACAACAAGAACTTGGACCTGAACAATGCTTTGACTCTAGCAGTAGATGTGCAACCCATAAAAGTTGATGAGAACATCATAAATGATGTGGGTAAAGCACAGTGGGTTGTGGCAATATTCCATCTCTAAGTTATTTATTAATTTTTTTTAATGTATAATAAATTAATTTATTCACAGGTTTTGCAATTCGTAACCAGGAGATTGGAACAACTATTGGTATGATAATTACTATATGCAGAAACCATTTGTATTAGTACTGCAACTTTTCATCTTTATGGTTACCTTCACACTGGTGTGGAGCTGTTTGACATCTTATCCTCTTGTTGATGAATTTATTTGTGACATATGTTTTTGTGTTAGTACTATTTTCCTTTATGTGATGGGGATACCAAGAAATGCCATCATTTTCTCTTCTATCTTTACTAGTTTCTACACAACAGTCCATTTTGCCTCTATAGTTTTCATAAATGCTGATCAAAGTTGTGTTGCCATGAGGGCATGTCGGGAACCCCTTATGATTCTTCCTAATAGCAAACTGAACATATCCCTCTTTTATCCTACCTCTCTAGTTCTGTACCTATTCTAGTGAACATCAAATGCTTACTACCTCTTAGAGCATCATTAGTTAGGCCCACCCCACATTCTAGATTCTAGATTTAAAATGTAGGAGCTCATTTTGTAGAATAGTAAGTCCCATCCCTAGTTCCAATTTCTAGATTTTGGGTTCCATCCCACCCATGAGAGCTATAGGTTGGGCCTCCCAATTTCTAGATTCTAGATTGTAGGAACCTATTTTGTAGAATAGTAAGTCCCAATTTGGAGCCCAACTTTCTAGATTCTAGATTTTATATTATCTTTTCCCACATCAATTTTTGACCACACAATCTTTGGGACCGGAGCTCACTTTATCATTTCCTACTATTCTCATACAAACCCAACCCATTCTACATTTACCTTTTTTTTAAAATTTTGGGCCCCAAATTGCATTGGAGAATCCCAACTACTAATGATGCTCTTATGAGTATCTCGCTTTATTGAACTGGCAGGTAATTCTGCTCCATTTTTTGACAATGTTGGATTTGGTCAGTTTGTATCCTTTTTAGGTCAAGAATCTCAAAGCTGTATCCACTGCATTTCTGTTATAATGTTATATGGCCTTTCAGTGCTCCCATTGTTTCTTCCTTTTTTGTGAAGAAGAAAGGACCAGCAGACATGACTACACCCGCCCTTCCACTACGTATATTTCATAGTATCACTACTAAACCAATCATTTTATTTCAGCTCAGCAATAAAACTAGATCAACCTTTCCCATTTCTTCCATTTTGCGCCACTTCTGCAGCCGCCGCTATGTCGGTAACAACACCTGGGACCACCATCGCTTGCATTTCAGCATCTCTCTCCCTTACTCTCCCATCTACACCTCTTAATCCACTTTCTTCAACCTTAAGATCCAATCACAGTATAGGAAATGGTATCGGACCTTTCGTACGAGTACAGAGATCGACAATATCAACAATATTAGCGGAATTCCGATTGGAGTAGCAGATTTTTTTGGTATTGAATAGCAAATAATTATTACTAAATTATTAAAGATTTAGAGAAATATATTTTACATATTTAGGCATAATTTTAAGTATTTTCTGTGTTTTTTCTTAGTAGTTTTGAAATTGAATGAAATAGTAGTCACTCTTGCTGATTGATTTACATGTGATATATTTGATACATTTAAACATAATTTTATATATTATATGTTGTTTCTCATTAGTTTTAAATGGAATAATATTAATATAGATGTTGTTGTGAATTTTATAGACATAAAATTTCTATAAATAGTAATGGTTACAATTTATCAATAAGAAATCATATGAATACACTATAACCAAGGTTCAAAGTATCGGTATCGGAATCGGTATCGGACCATTCCTATGAGTATCGGGATCGGCGGTATCGGTAGTATCGGCGGTTTCGGATCGGAGTATCGGATTTTTTGGTATCGGAAAGCAAACAACTATTAGTAAATTATTAACATTTTAGAGAATATATTTTATACAATTATGCATAATTTAAAGTATTTTCAGTATTGTTTCTTAGTATTTTTGATATTGAATGAAATAGTAGTTATCCTTGTCGATTGATTTATATGCGATAGATAAGTTTTCCTCTTTTATATGTTTTTACAACCTTATTATGCTTTTACATCCTTTCTAATTGGTCTTTTTAATTCAAATTTTTTTTGCCGAATTGACTGGAAAAGAGACCTCTAATGTCGGTATCGGTCAGTATCGGGTATCGGTCGGTATCGGATCGGGACATGCCAAACTGTATCGGTATCGTCCGTATCGGATCGGTATCGGCCGATACTTTAAACTATGACTATAACATTGTCAATGAATTATTGCGTTGGCACTATCTTTCCTTTTTTTAATCTTTTTCGTTCAATTTTCTCTACTAAATTGTTTGGAAAAGAGATCCTCAATGTCAGTATCGGTAGCTGTCGGTATCGGATTGGGACATGCCAAACCGTATCGGTATCGGACGTATCGTGTATCCATATTGGTCGATATTGCAAACTATGGATCCAACACGGTTGTCTCCACCTTTTGACGGCTAATTTGTATTAGAGTTATGTTTCATGATCCCCTTTGCTCAAATGCCCTTCTGCTGAACACACGTTGGGCTAGCATTTCGAAACTCTTACTGAGCCCTGAAATGAATGTCACGTTTCAAAAAGAGTCCATCTGGAATGGAAACGGTTTGGCTCACACTTTGCGTTGGAATCAAATGGAGCGTGAATGAAACATAAGTGCTATCCAAACTGGCCCTGAGTCTCAAAGGCGAGGTTGGGAAGGGGATGGATGGGCAAGACGAGAAGTTAGGTTTAGGAACCTAGACATATAGGTAGTGGGTTGTAGAAAAATCCATGATCCCAATAAAGTATCTCCAAAGAAAATAACACTTTGTCTTGGTGGTGATGATGACGGCTTACATGATGCCTGCAATTTTCTGATCTGAACTTCAATTGTTCTATATTTTGATTCTAGCATTTATGGGTTCCCATAAGATACCTCATATATCTTCAGATAAATGTACTGGCATCTATGATTGATGGCAGAATTTTTTTTCCGTTGGGGCAGTTATGTTTAAGCTTTGAACATCGAATTTTTTGCTTCCTTGACTTAATTGCTTACTGAAACATTCGAGCCATTTGTTATTGTTAATATCTTAGACACTTGTGCATGAATATGTCAATTCAAAATTTTTTTTATCTTTCCAAATTTCAAGATTAATCACATTAGCTTAGTGGCTTTCATCTACCTGTGGTTGTTTATTATCTTTTCCTAGAAGCTGCATGATATTTATCATATCCTGTAAAGGTGCTATCTTTTTCTGTTGCACATATTTCTACTTTTAGTGTTGAGAAATATATTGTTGGTATATATTTTTTTTTCTGTTAGGTGGATAAGGGCATAAGTTCTGAAATAGTTCGTGCAGTTCTTTTAGAGCGTGCGAATTGGCCTTGTCTAGCCGCACGATCAGCAGAAAATGTGAGTAAGCTTTTGTTATCACTCTTTATAAGTTTCTTTTTCTTAGTATGTACTGTTTCTTGTAAATCTCAATCAAGGTAGATGTCATAGTCATCCTTGGCATTGTCTCTATGTATTGAATGTCGATGAATATTTTGAGCTGATAATCCTGATCAACTTGGAAAAGAGCTGTTTATGTATAACCTTCTTCTCTGGGTTCTAATCAGAACAGATGAGCATTTGATCATAGACAAGTGTTTGATAGTTATCCAGAGCATACTTTTTCCTGTCTACCATTCTGAGTCTAGAATGCTTTATAATTCCTATCTATGTTGTTTTCTTGCATTGTCCTTATTTTTTCCAAAGTTTCATCTGAGCTATTAGTCTAAATGTTTTATTTGACATTATGTTGGCATGTTACACCATTTCAAGCATTCAATCCTATATTTAGGATACTATAAGTTTCTTTTCCTTATACTGTGTGGTTCGTTATGAACTTCAATTAAGATAGATGTCGTAATCATTCTTTGGTATTGCCTCTGTGTTGAATATAATGCCTATTTTGTGCTGATATACCTGATCATCTTGGAAAAGAATACTTTGATAAACCTGATCATCTTGGAAAAGAGCACTTCATGTATATCTTTCATCACTTGTTCTAATCAAAACAGACAAGAACTTACTCAACGACATGAGTTTGACAGTTAAGGTTTCTTTGCAGAGACTATGTTTTCCAATCATTCAGAGCTTGGAATATTCTATCTTCCATCTATGTCTTCTTCCATCTTCCTATTTTTCCTTCAAATATTCAAAGGTACTAGACTATCTCACCTAGTTGGAAATGAAGCAATATTTAGGCGTAGATATGGGGCTTTATTCCCATAATATACACTAATTAGGTGGAGGTATCTTGTTTACTAAATAAGTTTTGGTTGGTAACGAGATTTATCTGATAGTATCAATGTGGACCAGCAGATAGTGACTTAAATAGAATATCAAACCAGAGTAACCCCCACCCCACTTCCTTTCCTACCCCCATTTGTCTTTGTTTATAACACCAAACTTGTAGATCTGATATTCACTGGCAGACAGGCATTAAGGCAACTATCAATGAGAATTAATATATCAAGGTAAATAATTTTGGAAGATGTATTATCTATCTTTCATCCCCATGGATTTCTTTGCTGTGTTTAAGATGCTTTCATCCATATAAAGTTCCTGTTATCTTTCCTAAAATGCATTTCCCACAGTTAAGGACAAAGGAAATATTTGAACATTCTTAGGCTCCCTAGATGAAAGGTGGAATTTGAGTTTGGATTTGTTTTATTTATTAGGCAGAGTCTTGATTTTAGTGGGATTAGGTTTGTTTTTATTTGATTAGTTTGAGTTGGATTAGGATGTATCTTCTGGTTGGTTCGTTTTCTTGGTAGCCAAGTATTGTGGCTATATAAACCATGCAAATCTTGTAAAAAACTGAACAACGTGAGATCTACTTTTTGAGTTTGTTGATGCCAAAACCATCCTCCGTTGCTGCTTTCTGCACCCTAAAATCCATCCGCAATCTGATCCCACTTTTTAATGTTTCCACAACAGAAAATACCTTTTAAATCCTTTTAAACACCATTTCAAATACCTCCAAAAGAAACGTACATCTTGCCTAGGTATTTTCCTTACATGATGATTGATCCCAATAATCTCTCCATGTTTACTCTCATTTGAAGTAATTAACTGGGTCAATCGTTCAGGGAGTTACTTACTGGTAGAGCTTTATTCTAATTTCTTCTCAACCATTAACTTAGGGCCTGTTTTGTTTAGAGATTTGGAATGGAACGGGAGTAAAATATCATGTGCCCCACTGAGTTTTAGTGTTTGATTCACAAACTTGGGGAACAGAACTAAAGAAGGGCATTTCCTGTCTCCTTTACACGTCATCAAAACCTCATCCTTTCTCACTACCAAAATTCACGTTTTAGGCTGGGGTTTAGCAGAAATTCCTTCGATTTCCTGATGGGTCCCACTAAACCAAATCCAATTATATTTCCCCACTTCCTCTCCCCTGTGCTAAATGACTGAACCAAACGGGCTCTTAGGTTCAGATCTGGGGAGGGCTGCATTTTCGAGTTTTATGTGACCCTGAACTTCCCAGTATAACTGCCAGAAGTAGTCAGTCTATTCCAAGCCAAGGTCACACGAGAACTAGAAGCATGTCTATCTTTAAAAACTGATTTTCATGCCATAGAATCGATGAAACATTGTTATATCCCAGAACTTCTTGCTTTTGCATATATTCCTCTTTCATATATCTTGTCCAAAAGGAGATTTCTGTGAATGTTTGGGAACGTACATATAAAATAGATTCTTAATCTGCAAAGGATGTCATGGCCTATGATTGTTATCTATCAAAAAAGTTGCAGAACATAGTTCTCACATCTTATTACCTTTTTTCAGCTAGATGCCAAAAAAATATAAAAATCCACTGGATCTACAGGCTGCTATATCTGGCTCATTAATGTGGAAGCTCTCACTAAGGGCTAAATGGATTGTGGAGATTCACGTAGCTAGAGAGTTTTGAAAATTATCAAATTACTTTAAAGTGGTTTAGTCCCTTGCTTGTAAAAGCAGATTGGATCTTCGTTTCTAGTAGAGGAAGCAATTTGATTGTTTAGATTGTAGTTAACAGATCTGCGCATATATCCTTCGTTGGAGGTAGTGATGTGATGGAGCAGATAACTACTATTGGATAATGACTCTGGAAAGGCTATCTTGGGATATAGTGAGCTGTCATCACTCTAAAGAGACATGTCGTCTGATGAAATTTTGTTTCATGGTCATCTGACCTACAAGCTATGTTGCATGGACATGACATGCGCTGACATGGGAGCCTGGGACATGGTCATGGCACCTATTTTTCTGCGTTACAGTGTATTTTGGAGTTTGTGTTGTGTCTGTCTAATACGTATCTGCTAGTCTCTCACAGCACGGACTTGGCACCAACTTTGGAGTGTCCGTTCTTCATCAAGCGGATCACCATCATCCGAATACAGCCCTATTACGTAAAGGATTTGGCTCAATCGGGCTGGATATAGGCCTTGCTCCCAACTTCTCGGTCTCTCGTAAGAGATCCATGGTGTACTTTCTCTTTGGCACATGAGGTGGCGGGTTTGGCTTGGTAACATAATGGAAATGTTTCAGACTGCAAATCCTGGAATGACGGTTCGACCCTGTCCTTGGCCTCGGGGAGTGGCGAGCAGCACAAAACTTTTCTCAGTCAAATGGCGGTTCTTTTGTTAGAAAGAAAGATCATTCTTGAACTTCCAAAGAAATGCAAGATTCGAAGGCATGGAGTGCTCCCCTATCTCTTAGGTAGCGTACTTTAGTAGTGACCCCTCCGGGGGCCCGGGGTTGCTTTGGCCCGCTAGCTAGCGGGGAAGATCGAAGAGAGATCGATATTTTATCCCACCTAGCTGAATAGGCGTAACAAAGCTACCTGAAAAAAGGCAAGGTGCACCTTGGATTGAAATCGACGAATTGCGTTTTGCCAGATGGATTCTTTAGACCGGATTCCAATATTGTGAATCTAAATAAAGGCGCATACGTGGGCGGACGATCTATCCAAAAGGAGCCGTGTCCATGCGGTTTTCCTCTCTCGCATAGAGCCAACCTTACTCTATGTGCTGTCCTGGGTGGGCTACCATCCTTTTCCATTCCACTACTTTACAGGTCAAGACTACTAAGATCTTCCGTCATTGTGCTCTTTCCATGCAGGATCAATCATGATTAGTTGCGATGCTGGACTCTATAATGAAAGAGATCGAAACCCCTTTCTTTCAGTTTACATGGGAAATAATTCGGCTTGAACCTTACTTGATTTGGCCCTAATGTCAGGGACACTGAGCTAAGGTCACCATCATGGTGTAGACAATTATCCCATGCAAAGACTTAAGGAGAACTTTGATTCAATTCTGTCTATCGCACAAAAAGACGGAATAACTGAAAAGCAATCAATCCTCAATGGATCAGAGCATGTCATGCTTTGCTGAATTGTCCGTCCCTTCGTCAGTCTAAACAGTGGTTATCCTATCCCTACTACAATCGAGCGAACGTCCTTCAAAAAGTAGGATGACGCGGCAACTGCAAACTTTGCTGGTGAATCAGACCAATTGACTTTGATAATCCTTAGTCCCGATGATTCTCTGACGATTCAACTGCAAACGGGACAGTTGAATAAGAAAGATTTCCAAGTTAGAACAAGTGGTACCCATAAGAGAAAGTAGAAGTGCGCTACTTCCCCTTAGCACTCAAAGCCTATAAAGATAGATAGGTCTCTAGGTAAATTGGTTTAGGTACCATTTCTGACAGCGATTTGACGGCTAGTTCGGGTCTTATAGTGCTTATCTATGCGCTATGAGGATAGTTGCCGGACTATGAGTCAAGACACAAGGCAAGGGTAAGGTTCTCGCGAGTTTACTTACTTTCTATAGCAGCTAAAGCGGCTCTCAGGATATCTCAGTCCAAAGTCAGAGGCAGTGGAAAGGAATTGAAACCATGGAAGGGTCGCTTCCCTCCATAAGGGATTGACTTGCCTTCATTCTTATTTGATACTTCTAGTCGACTTGATTGATCTTTTTGGAACATAGAACTTACATTAAGACAAGGCCTACCTTCTCAGTTAAGAGTTAGGAGCTATAGTTGCTAAGGCGAGTTAGTGCTCTGAGTAGAGTGAGAGTCCGATGAGTCTATATGCTCTTTGCTTTTAGAAGTGAGGGTCAGCTAGTGCCTCCCCCCTCTTTATAATGTTTTAATAACGGCTCACGCTTCTTTAATGATCTTTTTTATGGTTATGCCGACGATGATAGGTGGATCTGGTAATTGGTTTGTTCCGATTCTGATAGGTGCACCTGATATGGCATTTCCACGATTAAATAATATATCATTCTGGTTGTTGCCACCAAGTCTCTTGCTCCTATTAAGCTCAGCCTTAGTAGAAGTGGGTAGCGGCACTGGGTGGACGGTCTATCCGCCCTTAAGTGGTATTACCAGCCATTCTGGAGGAGCAGTTGATTTCGCCATTTTTAGTCCAATAGTGTCTTGAAAGGATCATTATAGCAGTGATCTGTCCCTATAACGAGAGTTTCATAAGAGAGATTCCGGCATTACAAGAATTTTGTGTCAGAACTGATTGCCCATTTTCCCGTCTCGGAATAGAAGGATCTGCTCTCGAATCCGCTGTGCCAATCCGCTCTTTGGCTGTTGTGCTCGAATCGGTTGTTACAGAATCTGCTTCAAAAGTCTTAAATGGGGGAATAGATGCCACCCGCTGAATCAGAATCAGAGAAGTGGACAAATGCTGCTAGTCTTTTCGACGAATCACCTGTTGGAGGAATAAGACGGATCTCACCACTCATAAGTTGCAGACAAAACGAGATAGGCTGGGGAAATCAACCATTCAGCCAGTAGGTCCATTCGCATCAGTTTCGGCCAGATAGAGGAAAAGAAAGTCGGTTTGTGCCAGCAAAGTTTTTTTTGACAGCAATGCTAGGTCCGGGAGATAGACCAGATAAGATAGAGGTGTTGCATAGCCGATCGACTTTTCTTCTCCCTTCCCGGTCGAGGGGAGAGCTCATCGCAACACGAGAACATACTATAGAAGCCGATCGACTGTTGTCACCCTACTGTTATTGGTCTTGGAACAGAAGTGGCAGAAAGACCAGACCCTGAGGAATTGGCCTGTGGAGATGGCGGGCGGTAGAACGTCTTGGTTGGCGTACGATACTTGATCAGCTCCACCTTCAACAAAGGCATTTCTTGGACAGAAGCGAGTAGAGTCCGTTGTCTATAGAGAAAGGTTACAGAAGCCTACAGAAAAGAGCTATAATTGTTTTTCTTACCCACCATTGACTGATAGGCGAAGGCGACCGTTAGGTCGCCCACTCCGCGATTCTTTTTCATTCGATTTTTTCACACACATTCCGATGAAGAGTCTGAATCCTACTTGTCTACATACGCTGACCTTACTCGAAAGAAGCGTACTACTTACTTTCATCCACCTGACCTGGATTTCCGTTTACTTAAGCGAAAAGCGATTTCTGGCATGGACCTGGCTGACAGGAAAGGGATGCACCACTCGGGTCTGGACCAGACTCTCTTCGGTTTGCCTTCATCTTATCTTCTTCTTCCTTCTCCCGGCCAAGATCCATGGCTAAATCAAAAAATAGTTTATGTAAATAGACATCTGTGTCTCGGGATTAGCGAGATAGTAAAGTTCTCGTTCAAGGCTCTTAAACCGCTCAAAGAAGACCAGAGGAGGAACCTTATAGAGATCGTATACATTCTTATCAAAGAAGGACAGGGTTAACTGAAGCTGTAGGAGCGAAGCTGTAGGAGCGAAGCGACTGGCCTAATAAGTATAGTTTTCAGATGTGAGGCCTCGCCGATTGAGAGCGGTGGGAGGGGGGATATGAGTGTAGCTAGCTCCGAGCTAGCGGCTAATCTAGGGAGCGAGAAGCAGGGCAGGCATGTCCTGACATGCCGCCACAGTGAGTTGGGGACAAGGGTAAGGGAACCTTACCCGCAGCCGAGGGATAGATAGATCCCGAGGGCGCCACAGATGAAGACCCACGAACGAGGTAACGAGTGAAGTAGGGGACCATCGGAGACGATGAGTGAAGAGCTGAATGCCGAACGAACTCCCCACCGGCTATGCCGGGCACCGTGGCGGAAGGTAAGGACATGCCGGACCGGAGGCTCGCGACGGAGCGAAGCAACCAGAAACCTGTAGCTAAAACCTGTAGCTAAAACCCGTAGCTAAAAAAATGCAGCTAATCCTGTCTCCTGAAAGCAGATGGAGGTTACCCTTGTACTGGCCTTCTTCCGGTGCCGATCTCAATGACAAGGGCTCTTACTTTAACTCACTGGCGAGCGTGTGAGTCGAACTGTCGCTCGCTTCACTTTTCTTTCAGAACCTTCATTTCACCGTTATAAAATGGATAAGGATGGATTGTTGTTGTTGACGTTGACTTTCAAGCTCGAGTAGGCCGGGATTTTCGGAGCAGCTCACACTATGGTGGCGGAGGTGCCACCGTTAAAGATCTAGGAGTGTGAGCAGTACGAGCTGAAAGACTCTCATACTGTACCTTTGTTTTGACACAATCAAGGAACAAATAAACAATAAACTCGAAGAGTTACTTCAAGTTTATTTTGGTCCCAATTTCCGTCTCCCCCCCGGCCTAACCATTCAAGAAGTGGGAATCCATCAGGATTTGGAATCCTTGGAGCAACTTCTCACTATTTTCAAGAATCTAACAGAGTTTGGAATGCAAAGTACGGAATTTTCCGGAAAGTATCAGCTGAAACCCCCTAATTGTTTCTGTGAGACCAACATATTTTCCTGGAGAACCAGTAAATACTTCTGCCACGAAGAAGGGTTGCGATAAGAAACGTTCAATTTTTCGTGCTCTTGCTACAGTTAAACGATCTTCTTCGGATAATTCGTCCAATTCTCAAATGATATCAGAGGGTTTTGCTATTCTTGTAGAAATTCCATTCTCGCCGCGATTAGTATCTTATTTCGAAAAAAAAGAAATACCAAAATCTCATAATTTACGCTCCATTCATTATTTTTTCAGGGTCATTCCAGCAGATGTTAATGAAGATCTTAGTAAGCCACCATGTCCATTAGAGATTGAGGGGGTTATCAAATCCATGCACCCGACAAAGGCGCTGTTAAGCCCTGACGGTCTTCCAGCTCTATTCTATCAACCAGGGTGGTCGACCATCAAGGAATTGAGCATTGTGTTTATGGCAAAGAGTGCATGGTGAAGTTCAGTACAGCTGTTCATAGAACCAAAGGTACAGTGGATTACTCTTTTTCTTTTAGTAGTACGACAGTAGAAAGAAACGGCTCCGCTCGCGACGACTCAAACGGGGCTCCGCGCTCTATCTGCTCTATCAGCTATCCGTTTGTTGGCGCTACGCGCGACTTAAGTTGACAAAAGTGAACAACATAGCGCTAGCGCCCGCGGAGAACTTTCGTCCCTCCCTACTCCCTATCGGTCGTCTCACCTCACCCTCACTTCGCTCGCCTTCTAAAAAAAAGGCCTACTGACGGTGACGCAGTGGGAAGGAAGCAGCCCTAACCTCAAGCCACTGTCGGCCACCTATGTTGAAGGAAGAAAGAGTGTTCTCTTTTCCAAGGCAAGGAATAGCCTAGTAAATCCGATCCTGCCTTTTCGGGCTCACTTCCTCAACAAAGAGTTAATAGGTGTTCAAGTCAACTCGATAAAGCCTCTTCCTTCTTTAGCTCCCTAACGGTCGCCTCACTTGCCCGCTCCCTCGGGGCCGGGGCTGCTTTTCAATCCAGCTGCAGCAGTAAACTAAAAGGCTTGTTCCGTCTGGCCCGAGCCGGCTCCATAATTAGTATAGTGAAGGCGCTGTTAAGCTCGCTACAGGACTACCTTAGGACATATATATCACTACTTAGCCTTTTAGCCGCTCGCTTGGAGCTCGCTACAGGACTACCTAGCTACATTTTTTAGCTACATTTTCTCGCTCTGCTTTGTCGCTTCGCTCCGTCGTGAGCCTCCGGTCCGGCATGTCAGGACATTCCGCTACGTGCCCGGCATAGCCGGTGGGGAGTTCGCTCGACTTTCAGCTCTTCACTCATCGCCTCCGATGCCTTTGTTTGGTTCCCCCTTCCATTCATGGAATGTAAAAGAATTCGACGCAATAGAGAGAGGCAGGAGAAGCGAGCGATGATAGGAAAACTTCATGCATTTATCATGAGTAGCACGCGCCCTATACAAACTTTCTTAGGTACGCCAAACAGACATCGTCAGCCTAGCCGCATTGGTTTTTTCAAGTCATTCATTCAGCATGACATCATTCATGGCTTGACTAACGAGGGGTTCCCTCGTTATTCCCTCGTAAAGTAGCTCATTTTGTCGCTCCTTTTACTCGCTGACCTGGGGTGGATGGTTCCCCCCCCCCCCCCGGACCCCCCTTCCCTTATTATTATTAGCCGCTCGCTCGGAGCTCGCTACAGGACTACCTAGCTACATTTTTTAGCTACATTTTCTCGCTTTGCTTTGTCGCTTCGCTCCGTCGCGAGCCTCCGGTCCGGCATGTCAGGACATTCCGGGCGCTCGTCTACGCTCTGACCAATGTTGTCAAAATGGAAAAAACCTTGTAAGAAAGAGTAGTAAAAAATAAGGTCGGAAAAAATGAATGAAAGTAGTAGTCAAAAAGTGCACTTTTTCCTAGATATGGGCCATATCTATATATCTATCCACGGAGATACCTATCTATATCCAATAGAATATCTCGATCGAAGTATGAAGGTAAGCATAAATACAATAATGATGAATGGAAAAAAGAGAAAATCCTTTAGCTAGATAAGGGGTGGATGTAGCCAAGTGGATCAAGGCAGTGGATTGTGAATCCACCATGCGCGGGTTCAATTCCCGTCGTTCGCCTATCACATTATTTAAAATTCCAAAAATGGGATTTTAAATGTACCTATTTACGGCCTGTAGTTCATTTGATTTGTCCAGAAATATCTTTCTATTTAAAGTAAGGAGATGCAGCAGGTTTACTAAAAAGTAGATCCGGGAGTACCGCGTGGAAGGGCTCCGCTCTCGCTCAAGGATCTAAGACTAATGTACTGGACTGATAGCGCACTGCTTGGTACCCTAATAGTTGACTAAAAGGATTCCCTACTCTCTGTCCTGTTGGTCTAATCTGACGCGGTGACAATTGAGAGGTTGTCACTGAGCATTCCGTCTCACACGGGAAGAGAGGTCAAATGGCAAGGACGTAGCGGCCATACGCCCGTGTGGCTCCTCGCAGAGTATAGCTCACATCCAAACATCTGATTGGGGAACGGGGTCGGATGCTAAGTCTCCATGGCTTCCTTCCTCCAGCAGATCTGTGGACATTAAAAGAAGAAAGACTTTCAGGCTATGGTATTCAAGATAAATGTTCCTGTAGCAAATAATAGCATCAAAGAGGCCAAACAAGTAGGTAAAGTGTTTTGTGGTTTGGATTGAAGCCCAAACAGTCAATATTTGTACTGATTCAGCAATGACAGCAGCAGAAATAATAAAACAGATTTTCAGTGAAGCCACTTGCCAGTTCAAGTGTGCAGCAGAAATGGACCTAGTTTCCTAGTCTGGACCCACCCAAGTCCAACATACAAGTTACAGGTCCGCTGGTTCAGGATATGGAGATCATGATGGTTGTGTTAGGGTTATATATGAATTTTATTTGGGACATTCTTCTTGTCTGTCCGTAAGTTAGCAAATTGATACCAATTCTTTGTTAGATAAGACTTGGTCTTTGGTTAATTCTGTTTTAGGAAAGATATGATTATATGTTATTTTGGGATCAAGCTGGTTTCATGAAGTTTAATTGAAAATGGGGAGATTAGGGAATTAAATTAGCCTTCTTAGGTGTCCAAGAGTTCTCATTTTCTATGCCTTGGTAATTTCCCTGGAACTCTAGGAAAACACAACACAACCAACTTGTAAAAGAAGGAAAAGAGAGAAAATAAGCAATATCAATAGAATGAGGGTGTGTAACTTTTTTTTTTTTTTTCCAAACTAGAGTTTCCCATGCAAGTTAGTAGTAGTCTAGATATATTTATTTCTTATTTTTACATTTGCTTACTGTTCACCGTTGTTCTTCTAGATTTAGATTTATTTTTATATTGTAGATTCTTGAATTTTTCTATATGTTTGTGTGAGTGTATCTGTAAATATATCAATGACCGTCTGCTTCTTATCATCAATGTCAAATGCAGATGGATGCATTGTCCAAAAATGAGCTTCTTCCTAAGGTTATTGAAGCATATTCACGACCTACAAGAATCATCCGTGGGAAGGATGTCAATGCAGATTTGGAGGTAACACTTGCTTTATATGGTTTATCATGAACTTTATTTTATCAAATATGGTACATGCAATAAATAAGGAAGAGGAGGGACAACAGATTAGTAATGTAGCACCATATCTCAGTACATGAACTATTATGTGATGATTTGAATATACCCAAAATGGATGAAAGAGTTGGATGGTATATATAAGTGGGTCCTTGTCGGAAGGGTATAAGGCCAAATTGGGGATTTTATATATAAATGAAGTTGTGTGGATATTGGTTCACAAAAATGTAAAGATGAAAATGACAACTTGATTACCTATAAAACCATATTGCACTTACGATAATATCATGCATACTATCTTTGTTATTTGATGTTTTCTTTCATATCAGAACTATACAATTTGAATCACTAGTTTTCTTTAATATCAGAGTAAATTGTAATAGATGTTGACTTGAGTAACTCGGTGGAAAACTTGCACTGCTTAGCGTAATGATTTCTTGCTACTAATGGTAATTTATCAGTACCTCAGTGCCCTATACAAAAATAATGATGTTAGTTCTTGCAATTTAAACATACCTTATGGATTCACTTATATGTTAAAGGCTTGGGTATCTTAGAATCATTACAGTGGTTAGTTTATTTTCTTGTGAAGTATTTATAGAATGCATGGTATGAAAAGATATAATCATGTAAACCTATATGCTCCTGTGCTGATTGAGGACTTAACAATCCACCTTCTTAAGAAGAGTACCGATTAATTTAATTGACATGGTTTCCTAATTTATCGTTTGAACATGGTGTAGCATTCTGCTGAACATATATCAGCATATATGATGGAGAGATTCCTCTTATTTGCTGCAGATTTTACATTTTTGGATAGAAAATTACTTGTTGAAAAATAATATAAAATACCATGAGCCCCCGTCTTTGGGGCGAATGACTAGAGGAAGTAAACCGTTTTGTGAAAACCCTACAGGTTAGTTGTAATTTCTTGCAGTTGTAAATGATGGAAATGTAGTAATGGTCAAACAATTCACAACACTTATTAAGGACTGATTACATAGTAGGCAGTCTTGTGGTGAGCGATATATTTCTTTGTTTTTGCATTTTGTAGTAGTATTTGTTGAAGGCTCGATAGTGAGTTCTCCTCTCCAAACTTCCATTTTAGTTAAATGAGTTCCCAAATTTGTACTAATTTCCATCTACCCTCTTAATCATCATCTATTAATTTTTTGCCATCTATTCCCTATTTTTACATCTCCTTAGATTTCTACCTCAATCACAAAAGAGCGAAGGTTACTGTCTAGAAATTCCTAGTATCTTCCTCTCAGTCAATGATAAAGTCACAACTTCATTTCGTTTGCTTGGATCAAATGACGGTGTACATTTCGATGACAGGAATGAAGTTCAAAACACTCTTTCTAGTAGACTCGTCAATGGTCTTCCTTCTTATTGCATCCAAAATTCAAACTCCAAATCCGCCATTCATCTTCTTTTGTTGTCTTTTTGTTTGTCTGTGTTCTTATTGTTATAACAAATATTTAACCCTTATCCCTCACTACAACTCTAGAGTTTTGGCGAAAGTGACAGGAACTTTGAACATGGTATCAAAGCAACCCAGGTTCGAATCCTCGAGCATGCGTTTTAAGTAAATTAAAAAAATTATACCTAAGCGTGAAACCAGCTCTTTGCCAAAAATGGGCCTTCAACCTGCGGGGGCGTCTTATAATAAACATTTAACACTTAGCCCTTAGTGCAACTCTAGAGTTTTAGTCCAAGTGGCAGGGACTTTAACACTTATCGTATATTTGCATATGCACCCTTAGTTATTATGTGTAAATATCTCCTGAAATCTTTATTCTGGGAATTGCTGGATTTATACCTGAATTTGAAACTATGTTGTCAATCACTATTTGCAAATTCTTTGCCGCAGTGAATAATTTTGTGTTTAATTTATGTGTTTCTTGGTTGCATGGGATCAAACCAATAACCTGGGTTTCTCTACCTGTCAGATTGCTTTATAGGCCTGTAAAGAAGCTCTCTCTTACCTGGAGTGACCTCGGCCAATGACTTGTTAACACAGAAAAGGCTGACTTCTGGTTCCCAGTGGGTTATAAAATTTGGCCACCTTTCAGTGAAGCCTTCTATATTAGACTTTTGTTTCATAGGCACCAGTTGACGCATAGGGTCTTAGGAGATGACGAGTTTAACAGAATTTGTTTCATATTTTTCTTTTCTTCCTTTTTAGCAGTGTGCTTATTCATAAATTTTTCATCAAACAAGGCCATGTTTTAGTCTATTGCAATAACATTGATTGATCCACAATTAGAATCTTGTTCCCATACATATTCTAAGCCCTTGGAGTAAATGTTTGTTGATGATAATGTGGAAAACATGCTTCAAGACGCTATAATTGGTTAGTTGGATGGTGAAAGAGAAATTTATGTACTTATTATGGTAAAGGCTTGCATTCTGATTTCTCACCTTGTATGAAATCGACGATAGGTAAATGAGGCTGCATTTGAGAGTAGTGAAGAACAAGCTCTATGGAGTGCCTACTTGAGAGTAGCAACAGAGATTCATCCTGGTACATTTTGTTCTTAAGTAACATTCTAATGATTTTTCTAATATTAGATTAAATTTTTATAATCACATCCACATCCATCACAGTTTGATGCCAGGTTTCTTTCATATCATACAGATGAGCAATGTAGTTTTTCTTCCTTGACAGAACAGTTGAATTTCTGTTATGTGTTTAGGTGTAGACATTGATGTCTTTGTAAGAGCATCTTTGCAATTATTTCAACCACTAGAAGATTTCTTTGAGAAGGTCTTTGTCATGGTGGTAAGCTTCTTTACATGTCAAGTGATGGTTCACTAAATTTTTATGATACCATTGACAAAATTGATTAATTAATTCTCAAAGTATGATGATATTTTTGGCTGGTGCGAAAACTTTAGTCCTGAGCAACTGCAGAACTATTTGAGTCATACCATGAGAAGTTACTTAAATGACACCGCCTATATCAATGTACCTTCCTCAATTAATTTGAATGGTCTGTTATTCTGTCCTCCTATAGTGGAATAAAAATGGTACCATTCTATGTGCGAGTTGCAAAGTATTCCAGGTTATATAGTTTTTGCAATGAAAAAAATATACAACTTGTAGCCCTTCACTCCAAGATCCAATTGGTAGTTAGGCAATAGACTATTTCAAGAGATTTTCAGTAGAAATAGAAACGAGAGCAAGATCTTTTGTGACAGATTACTGAGTTGTGTTATTATTTTTTGCTCACCCTTGCAATAGTTGATTGTTTGTTTCTGTAATACATGAAAAGTTTAAGACGAGTTTTGATGTTCAGGAGGATCAAAGAATCAGGAATAACAGGCTTGCACTTCTTAAGAAAATTGCTGATCTACCTAAAGGCATCGTGGACCTATCAGTTCTTCCTGGATTCTAGAGATGCCTGCGTTTTCCTTCCACAGTTTTGGAATATATCATTATTTGAGGAATCCCATTGCCACTTCTAGCAGTTGTATTCTAGCTACTTGTGGTTAGTGGAAGTTCGTGTTGTTGTTAACAGCGCAGTCAGAGGAAAACCCTCTTTTCTGCGCTTCTATTTATTCTTACAATGGCACTGAGCAGGTACTATGGTTATCTACCCATGCGATATTCATTGTAAATTATTCCGATGGTACAAATAAATAATAATCTGTTGTAACGATAATAATTTATTTATATGTAAATATATTGCTCTGTGTGAGAAATGCTGTAAGAAGCTGAACTAATGGGATACATACAAAAAAGAGGCGTCTTTAGTGCTGTAAATTAGTATGAGTTTCTGAGCTGATAATATATTGATTTGACGAAACTCTAGTAGCGCATGAATTAATGACCGACTTTTGTATTAACCAGTTGTAAAGTTATATTGGATGGTTTTATGGCTTCACGGGTTGTTCTCTGGGTATTTGCAGAAACCCAATTGTTGCAACTTTTCCATCTTTCATGTCTCAATAAGAACTTGTTGCATATTTTGCTTGGTGTCCACTCGTAGGATGAAAGAAGAATCAAAACCTCATTTTTATTATTGTGTATTATTTGAAGGAAGTCTTTTATTCTGGGGGAGGGAGAGGCGAGAGAACTCAATCAAGGGTAAAGTGTAAAAAATTTCTTATTAAATTTGCCTCATTAGCAAAATAAGACTAATTAGACGTTTACAACAATTAAATCCTTCTGCAATTAATAATTTGATCAAAATATTCACCGTTAGTGGTTGTTTAATTTTTTTTTAATTAAATACCTAAACTACCTCTCCCTTCCCATCCCCTCCTGCGCCCCACCCGCTACCCCCCTGCCTCACCCCCCTCCTATCCCGCCCCCACCAGCCACCCCCCTCCTCCTCCTCGTGCCCCCACCTGCTACCTAGGGGTGACCATTATTCGGTTTTGGGCCAAAAACCGAACCGAATAAGAGATTCGGTTCAGTTTAAAAAAAATCGGTTCGGTTTTGATTTTGAAAATACTGGAAAATTTTATTTGGTTTCGGTTTTATGTTTCGGTTTAAAACCGAATAAGCAGCTACTTACCCCTAAACTCGAGTACTTAAATAGGTAGTGCGGTGAAAAGGGCTTTAACCTTCAAGTATTTAAATAGCTACGTGGCACACTGACATTCATGTAAAATGGAAAGGGATCTAAAGCTTTCTTAAGGCCTAGCCTTTCACGACCGTAAGATTCCTCTCATCGCTCAATTCCAAATTGAGCGATGAGGTGAATCTTGCAAATTAAGGAAAGTTTTTATTGACTGATAATAAGTAGCACATAATACAAACTTAAAGAGAGTACATGAATTAAACTGAAAAAACAAGCACACCTTACATAAGAGGGATGAGACCCTATTTATAATACAATGTTGACATCTCGACTCAACTAGATGACTGTCATCTGCAAGTAATGATCCAGCTCTAGGTAAAGTGCTTCATAGTGGTTGTCACTGTCAATAATGGCAGAGCATCGTCATTATTCTCCTTTAGGTAGTGGAGGAAGGCTTTACCTTTTTGAAAAGTAAAAGTAATTCACTTTTAAAAGTTTTCAAATATCAACCGTCCAAGTAGTAGACAGAACTTATTGGAGGTCTTCATCAATCATGTCTTTGTCTTCATTGTCTTCAGCATCTTTCTGAAGGTTCCTGTAGAAATACGCCAGGTACACGTCATCATCATCTAGAGTGGATTCATTAATTCTGTTGTTCGACATTTTCGAACCACCAGAAATCATAGAACAATCATCAAGATCAAATATGGACTCGAATTGAGTACGCATATATTGAAGACATTTCATCTTAAGGTTGTCCTCAGTTATTTGAGGATTTCTTCTTCTTAGGGAGTCCTTTAATTTCTTAAGTGGACTTTCTTCAATAATTTCTCTCTTAATCTGAGAGTCAAGAATGATCTCATTATCCATAACAGATTTCTTGATTGATGTTAGTTTGTCGTTCTCATCAATCTTATTCCACCACTTAATTAGGAATTTCCTAACCAAGACTGAAAAATTATTTGAATCATATTTGCTTTTAATTATCCATTTGAAAAAGTATGGAATTTCATACTGGATAAAGAAGTATATGATACTTTCTCCTTCAAAAAGAGGGTCAGGCTTTTGACAGTAAGGGGAATATTGAATCCAATATGAGAAAACCTTCTGAATAGATGAGGAAATGATTTCAAGTGTGGAACCCGTTTGTATCCACCAGTTATTGAACCAAGCAGAAATCTCCTATATTAAGATATCAAGACATATTCGGATGAACCGAGAATGTTTCTGCCTAATATTATTGAAATAGAAAACCTTATAGAAGGCATCAATATAGTCTCAATAATTATTTGATATGGATAACTTTTTGCTTAATAATTTGACTCTTTGCTTAATAATTTGAACTACTTTTGTGTGAGTATCACTCCAAGGAGCATGATACTTTCTCAATCTTTGATACAAGATTTGTGTGTCCTTAGATATATTTTGATAAAAATCAGATACATAATTTAATGCACCTAAGAATCTTTGTAACTGTTTATTATCAGTTATCATATCAGTGAATTTAGAAGCAAATTCTATTCTTCTATCAATTGAGATAATTGTGTTATTCACAATTTCGTGTCCTAGAAATCTTATTTCCTGTTGAAATAGTTTCATTTTAGGAGCAGAAATAACCAAACCATTTTTGATTACCAAGTGTTCGAATATTTTCAAATGCTTGAAGTGTTCTTCAATTGTATTAGAGAAGATTAATATATCATCAATATATGATAATATGAAACTAGAATGCTGAATGAATATTTCATTCATGATGATCTAAAATTCAGAATGAGCATTCTTTAAACCAAATGGTAGGACATTCCATTCATAATGTCCAAAAGGAACGTTAAAAGCAGTATTATACCTATCCTTCTCGTCAATCTGTATCTGCCAATAACCCGATTTGAGGTCAAATTTAGAGTAATTTTTTTGCTTTCACAATTCTATTGAGAAGATCCCTATCTAATCCATCTAAGTACTTTATTCAAAGGTTTATAATTAATGACTAATCTAGGAATACCTCGTTCCCTTTCAGCATTATTATTAACATAAAATATTGTGCAACTCCATGGGGAGTATGATCTTCTGATCAACTGTTTATCCAAAAGATCTTGGATTTCTTTTTTACATAATTCAAGATATTCTTGATTCATTTGACAAGGTCTAGCCTTAGTCGGGATATCTTTTTCATTAAAGATATCTTCATAAGGAAGTACAATAATATGTTGTTTCCTATCCCAAAAGGCATTAGGAATATTACTACAAGTTTGTAGTTTGAAATCCTCTTCAAGCAATCTAATTTTATGCTGGATTTCTGATTTCTTTAACTGCTGAGATATATTTACCTGAGCATTTTCTTCTTTCAAGAAATTAATCTGATTTTCTTTCAGAGTAACTTCATTTAATATTTTTACAACATGGTTAGCTATAAATTCAAAAATTATTCTTTTTCCCATATAGCTGGTTCTAATTTCTTCCCTATTTATTTCTTGAACATGCATGAGTCTTTCAAGAAATGAAGTTCTTAGGATAACATGCTGGGATATTTCCTTTACCATAATTAAATGTAAATGAATGCAAATATTGCTTTTACAAATGTTTACATCGGTTATTTTGTAAGAAGTTGTTAGTGCTTTATTATTAGCAGCACTAAGTGTCTGAGAAGTTCGTTCATAATACTTGATAGGAACAATGTCTTCTTTAACACAATTTAGATCTGCACCACTATCAACTAGTGCAATTAAATTGATAATATGGTACTCATTATTAATGAGTAGATCTATTTTGATATACCATTTATGGGTGATAAATAAATTTATTTTTTGCAAGAGATTATCTCTTCTTGCCTTTTGTTGCATTTGCAGTTGAGAGTTTATCATCCTCATTTTCTCCTTTATTAGAAGATTCTCTTTGTTTGAATATAATTGCTTCATTTCTTGCTTTATTAGCATTTTCGAGAAGCTCTAAACGTCTTTGGATCAATACATCCTGAGAATGTAGGAGTTTAACTTCTACTTTTATATTTTTAACCTCAGATTGAAGATCTTGTATAGTAGCAGGTCTTGTCTGTCTATTTTGATATCTGGATATTACTTCGGATATATTATAAGCATCTTTATTATGCTTTTGGATATTATTAGAATCATCATTTTCAAGAAGATTTATAATTTTAGCTTTGATCTTATTATCAATGCTATAAGTAATCAGAGATTCTATTATCTCATGTTTATCTTTTAGAGTTAACACATTTAAAGATAAACCATTCATTTCTACTATAGACGTATACTAGTTGATATCATTATTTGTAACACATTCGTTACATTGATAATCTGTGCCACAAATTTCAGAGGAACTAATTTCATCATCAGATGAAGCTTTCTTCATAATCGGAATTGATCATTAATTTTTAAAGAGTTTTTCTTAACCCTTCATCTTCGATCTCATTTAGATTTTGTTTTGAGTAGCATTTTCTAGCATAGTGGCATAATTTGCCACATTTGTAACATTTAACTAATTTATTCTTTGAGGAAGATGGCTTCCTAGAATAATTTTTGTTTCTGGGGACGGTTGATTCATGTCTCTTATCATATTTTCTGGAAGAATAATTCTTGCGCTTATAAGGTTTCTTATTATCTTTGAAATCCTTATAATCCTTTTCTTTACCCTTCGAATTAGAAGGCTGCTTAGAAGTATCAATTGCGAACTGTTCGCAAAATTCTCCTAATTGCTTTCTCTCGGTTAATTTCTGAGATTTTATTTAATTTTTAGCTTTAGGTCATTACATAAAACTAAACCTTCTTCAATGAACTCATTGATAAGATTTTCATAATTGTATTGAGCATAAGGAATTTTTCATTGTTTTGGTTCCTTAATCCTTGTCTAATTTTTTCTGCAAAGAGATTAGGAAGGCCATCAATAAATTTTGATTTTCAATGAGCATCATTTGCATCTCCTAATAGCATTACTCTACTTAGATAAGTATCTTTATACCATCTAAAGTGAGTTAATGTTGGACATCTCAAGTTCTGAAGAAGAGTTATAATTCTCTCTCCATGGTCGGTTATTCTGCCTGTAAGATGTTCTAATATTGTAACAATGATAGTATAAACAACATCTTGTTTCTGTTCATTGTTTTTATTTTTAACGGAATTCAATATTTTCGTTATTTGTGTTACTGTTAAACAGTTATTCCACCAGCCTCTAAGAGTGCCGGAGAAACCACTAGTGATAAAGCCTGCAATATCTTTATCAGAATTTCCATTAACTTTAGCTATATCAGAATACATCATCATACGATGTAATTGGTCATGAATTTGCTTATCAGAAGCACCATCTATGTTCCATTCATAAATATCTCCACCACTATAATGATTCTGAATTATTGAATCATTTTTCTCAAATAAGACATTGACAGGAGTCGGTCTTTTATAGTAGTATTTTGTCAAGTTTGGTTTATTATACTTGACGGGTTGTATCATACTCTGGTTATTACCATAGTTGGTACTCTTGATCTTTTCATGACCATCATCATGATTCCTAAAAGATCTTTCTATCTTTTCAATCGATATTGGATTGATATCTTCTTCCCCATCTTCAATATGATGATATGAAGATTCTGATTGAATAACTTCTTCTTCTTCTTCTTCTTCTATTTCAGAGGTAGTGTGAAAGTTATAGCTTTGCTTTCCAAGAACCTATAATTTAGGTTCTTCACTAAATATCTTCCTAGCATGAGCTATAAGCTCTTTAAGTTGCTGCTCTTCAGCATTAATAGTATGCAAATTTGTCTTCATAAACTGAGCAATCATTTCAGTAATATCTTCCTTAGTGACTTCAGGAGCTCTAACTTTGTATCCTTCAACATTAGAAGGAAGTTTTAAGGATATATTTGTCGTTTCTTTTAACGATGACATATCAGAAAGATCAAAAAAATTTATTACACTAATCTCATGTAATAAAGTTCCCAAAATCGATTCAATTTGAGTCAGTTGTTTAGCCATGATTTGGATAAATATATTAGTAAAGTTATTTTGCTTTACTAACTTTTGGAATTCTAGTATTATTTCTTCTTTACTCTCAACTACTTTGAGAAAAGAAGTGGCTTCAATTTGTTCAGCCATATTTTTTACTACGAATCTTATTGATTCATTCGGAGGTTACACATATTTAATCTTGGTACCAATAGATCCGGTATTAAGGATCTAAACTTTCTCTTCTAACACATTGATTTGTGTTAATTCAGAAGAAACGAAAAACTCTATAAACCAATTTTTAAATGGTTCAATCATACATGTGGTACTAAGATGATTATAGTAATCATCCTTGTGTTTCTTTATTTCATCTTTAGAATAGATTTTCTCATACTATTTTCTAAATTCACTATCATCATAATATATCTGATCTAGTATGTTTCTGATATCTGAATTTTTAGATAAATCCTCGGAAATGACAAGAACAAAGTCTCCCTTAAAATCTGACTCAGAAAGATTGGAATCATCCGTATAATATTTCGAATGTGCAATTGCATCTTTGTTGAAAGTTATTTTTTCAACCTCATTTTCTTCTTTGCCTTTGGTAGAAGAAGAAGCAATAGAAGAGGATAGTATAGAAGGTCTTCCTATGGAGGAAGATGATATTCTAGAACTAGATAACGAAAGTCTAGTTTTGTCTTGTAGAGTAAATCTTACTTCCACCTCAACATCATGAGTCTGAATGATCTGATCAATTTATGTATCCATAATTGCTCTTGGAGGTACAGCTAAATTCAAGATCCATTCATTAGGGAAGTTTATTTCATCCTACTTAATTATCTTATTATTAGCTATCTTTGATGTCAACAAATTAGTTTCAATCAAAGTAGTTTTTCCAGCCTTAGTGATATGCTTTGCTTTAGGAGAACAAGAGGTCATTACCTTGTAATAAATTCTATAGATTATTGCTATAGTCTCAGAACCTGGTAAGAAATTATAACCATTATTTTTAAGATATAAGTTAACTGATTCGAGAATATTTCTATTAGTTAAAGATAAAGTCAAATTAGGATAAACATTGAAATAGACTGGTCCATGACAAAGGCTAGTTTGCATAACTCCCATAAGGGATTGACTCCAGTCTAGACATCTTCCATCTCTGAGAGATGTCATAATAGACGCATTTAAACCTTGTAAAGTAAGAGGTTTAAAAGCAACCTGAATTAGTCCAATATGAACATAATTATATTTCTCACGATAGTGACCTATGTCATCTTCACTAAGTAATTTTAGTGACAACAATTCTTTCCATTGTTTTAATCGCAATGGAAGATCTAAAGTCAAATGTACCAATCTGGTATATCTTTTTTCGTTGAACTTTATGAATAGTCCATTTGTTCAACGCCTCTAATTCAGAGAAAAACTCAACATTTTGAGCATTCTTAATAGCCTTGCTCTTATTAAGAGCTTTCTTATTGGAACCAATTAATGAATTCATCAAAAATTTGAGAGTTCTACTTCACTCAAAAACTATGACCATAGTACATCAGTAACTTAATATTATCAAGATATCAAAGATACTAAAAGTAATTAACATAGAAACCATTGTCTAAACTGACTGACCAAATAAGTAGGAGCAAAATATTTTTCTCTGGTCGATAGTAAAATTCGACCACATGGCTATCAACGATTTATGGCAAACACGGCCATCCCGGCACAACACGCCTACTCGACTTGAGTCCTAAGACCTAGGCCAATACAACTAGACATAGACACATCTCCCAGAGAGAAAACGAAAGACTACCCTAAGTCCATTAATACAAAAATTTAGCCATTATAATTACCACTAGTATAAATGAACCATGAAATAACAAAAAGTTACATGATAATTACTATATCATAATTTTGAGGAAGTAGAATTACCTTAGCTGTTCATTGTCTTTGATACCATATATATATATATATATATATATATATATATATATATATATATATATATATATATATATATATATATATATATATATATATATATATATATATATATAACAAATCCAAATAAAAATATATTCAATATTCAAAATATATTTAAACTAATTTTGAATATAATTTTGAATATTGATATTTTGAATATAGAATATAATTTTATTTGGATTTGTTATATATATATATATATATATATATATATATATATATATATATATATATATATATATATATATATATATATATGTGTGTGTGTGTAATTATAATATGTTTAAGATGTTTCTACGTAAGAAAAACACGTACACGGGTAGTTAATTTTTTTAAGAATTTTTAATTGTTAATTACGTGAGAATTAATAATTATTAATTACGTGAAGAAAAGAGTGGGTTACAGATGGTGAGAAGGAAGTTGGGTTTAGATTTTTTTAATCTTCTGTTAGTTTTTTTTGTTAATTAAATTGGTTGAGTATTTATTAACGGTTTGGATAGATAAGATGGAACTTTGTTTAAGATTTTATTTATCTCTCGTAAGTAATTTTTTTTAAAATTTAATTGGTTGAGTATTTACTTACGACTAAGACGACTCACTTTTGAATCGTTACTCGTGTGTTTTGGTGAAGAGCTGGACCTTGAGTCACAGCTGCCGACACATGTGCGTGCTAGTGAAGAGTTGAACCTTCGGCAACCACTACTAATCATGGGACAACCCATGGACCATCATATAGTTAGGGCGCATGCTAGGCTAGCCTTCTTGCATACCTAACTGTTTGATGCAGAGATGAACAGGGAAGGAGAACCTTATACATATATGTTTATGCAAATTGTTGCTAACTTGTATGTCTGCTGCAGGAATAACCGTTCGGTCATGGGTAAGGATCACTGAATAAGTGATCACTTGTATTTTCTTATGTCCCTTATCATTTATGCTAAATGTGATACATCTGTTTTACATTGAGTATGATGCTGCCCCTATTGCATCGAATTGTATAGTCCACTTGAAATGCTTGTCTTGTTTTGAGTTGAACAGTCCACTATAGAACTTTGTCCCTAAGAGTTATAATATGGTGCACAATACATGCTGCACACTGCACGATAGAACACTATCCCGTATGTATGCTTATTGTTTGAATATGCAAAACTGTTTTCAAGTTATATTTTCAAAAAGAAGTAAACTTACTCAAATCTTATGCCGCATGAAATAAACATAGGTAAAAGTAGCAAGATCACTAGTAATGTAATATTTTGCAACATGCTTACTTAGTGTGGGTTTCAGGGAGTGTTGCTTCTGTTCAGTTGATTTTATCTCACCAGTACTTTCTCCAAAGTGCTGACCCACCAACAGTTTGCTTGTTCTTAGGTGCTGGATCGTCCGAGGAAGCGATAGCCTTGCCTCATCCCCAGGACCCAAAAATCTGGAGTTGATGCCTTGAGCCGTATCGAGATTGCTTTGAGCTACTTTTATATAGAGGGATATAATGTATGGAACGGTGTCATCGTAATCGAAAGAAAAAGAGAGAGCTTGAGCGAATTGTAACCTCAGCCAATGCGCCGCTTGTAACACTTTTGATTATCAATAAAGAGCTTGTTTTCATATGCCATTGTGTTCTTTACTTTTCTGTAATATATGTGCCGTTGCTCCTGTCTTGAATAGCTTACTTACCTTTGTTCAAAGCTTTGGCCTTGTACAAGCGTAAATTAGGCTTGCACGATATCACGCCTAGGCGAGGATGATCGGTTCCGTAGGGACCAAGCGAGGACGAACGACCCCCTTGCGGGACCGGGGCGTGACAGTCACATCGGTCACTCCTCTAACGCGCTTGGCCAGTCACATTAGTCACTTTCTGGCCTTGTATTTAGTTCCTGTCACTCAACCTTTGTCCCAAGGAATGGACCTTGCTATGATCCATGCGGCCAGTTTGTCTATGCGGCCAGCTTCTTGCATTTGGCCTGTTTCTTGCATGCGTCCAGCTTATCTCATGCACCTCCAGCACTTGTAGTAGCAATATTTTCCTTTGTTATATATTCTCTTATGGATTATTTACTCTTTTTGCTTGGCCCATGTAAGCCCCTGATTTTTTTCAAAATATTAAAATTAGGATTTTTCACAATTTTCTGGAATTTTCTGGGAATTTTCTGAAATTAAAATCAGGGTTTTCAAATATTAAATAATTTTTAATTGTTAATAAATAATATTAAAATATCATAGAAATAATATTTTTGGGTGTAAAATAAAAAATTGGACTTAGGATAATTTTTCTGGATTTTTCTGGGCCTCAGACCTATTTTTAAATGCCTAAAAACTAATTTTAATTAATTATTTAATTAACTATTTTTTTATTATTAATTATATTTATTATTATTATTTATATTATTTTTATTCTTTTTCTCTTGGGCCGGCCCGGCCCATTGGACCGGCCCAGCAGCCCAGCCCCAGCCCGCCACCTATCGGGTCGGGTTGGTCAGACCCGAACCCGCCTACCCGCCAACCCGCTGACCCATTCTCCCTCACCCCCTCCCCACGACCCGGCTGCCGGAATTCTCGCCGCTCCGGCCTCCGCGCGCAGCGCCGGCCGTTCCGGCCCGCTCCCCGCGTCCTCCGCGGCCACGCAGCGCCACGAGCCCCCTCTCCTCCTCCTCCTATTTAAGCCCTCTTCTTCCTCCCTTCTCCCAAACCCTAGAAAACCCCTCTCCGGCCATCACCCGACGCCAGAAACCCTAGCACCTCCGTCCCCGGCCTGCCCTCGCCGCCGTGCTCCTCCGGCGCCTCGCCGTCGTCCTCCTCCGCCAACCCTCGCCCAGCCTCGCCGTGCCCAGCCCCTTTCTCTCCTCCTCCTTCTTCCCAGAGCTCCGCCCGCCTCCCAGAGCTCCGCCGCCGCCGGCCAACGCCTCCGCCTCGCCCCGGCGAACACCCCCGACCGCCTCCGGCCAGCCAGCGTCGCCTCAGCCTCTGGCCGGCCCGTCGCAGCTCCAGATACCCTAACCCTAGATTCCCTGTGTCCGACACGAGTCGGACACGTGTCGGACACGGTTTGACCCTGATTTTCGGGTCCCCTTCAGGTACGTGTAACTTTTTGCTCGTAGCTCCGTTTTCGATTCCGCAAATTGCGTTGCGAAGCCTGTATGACCCTTTCGGTGCCCGGATAAACCGCTCGGGGCATCGCGTCCTGTGGTGATCGCACACCGCGATCCAAAAACAGAAAAAACCAGACCCTGTTTCATCCCGGAACTGAGTACGCCCCGCCAAACGGGACGACTTGGTCGCGTGCGGTCTTCACGGATACGTGCGCACCGTCGATACGGACGTGTGAGATTTCGCAGAAGCTGATTCGGGTGTGCGTGCACACCGTAATCAACGCATATCCGCGGACATCGCCCCGTATCCGACTCTTCTGTAATTCGCCCTAACTTCTTGTACACTCGTCGGATCGAGACAAAACTTACGCCATCGGACTCATAGCAATATGCTGGTCCTGTGGGTCAAGTTTGGTTCGATTCTGAGAACGTTGACGAAATCGCGTGTCGTGGGCCCCACAGACCCCGCTCGACGGGCGATTTTATGATCGGCTCATCGGAATCCAATTCTGAAAGTTCCGTTGGGTTCGTATCAGCGTTCCTGACCTGTTGACACTAAGTTTGGTGAATTTGGAGACCGTTGACCCGGACACATTTTTCGGTGCAAAGCGGGTCCACCGGCGGACCCCGTTTTGACCCGAAACTGTCGTTTTTGCTCTTGTCTCCAAATTGGACCCAAGGACAGACGTTTCTAGCTATTTGACATCTTCTGAGCGTGATGGTAATGTCTATTTCGGCATCTGGACTCATCTCTGGAAATTCCCCGAGAACATAACTATAATTGGATCCAAACAACAGGCAAGTACCTGCACTTCAAGTTTAAATTTTTATATTATGATAATTAATTTCCTGCTCTACTAGTACCCTTGATGATTACACGTAGTATTAGAACACTGGATTTCATGTCTCGAATACTGGTTTTTCATGTCTTGTTTTCATGTCGGGTGGGAGAATACTAGAAGGCATGTAGTTTACCCTTTCCCCTGTCATGTTTAATAGCTGTTGGTACGCGACTGTACTCTCAGCCGGATCTCGATTATCCCTGTTTAATAGCCGTTTATGACGGCCGGATTAGCCTTATAAACCCCTACATGCCAACTATGTATTCTAAAACAAACACGAGTTCACACAGATAGTTTCTGGATCTTGTTATAGTTCTTGCTGACTGTAGTAGTTTCATTTCCTGTCTCATTTATTTCTGCTTTCTCATATTCCTGTTTATAGCATTAACTCTGAGATATTGTGTTTCTTTTATACATATTCTCAATATGATACGCAATCTAATTGTCATAAATATTTAGTTTAATCTTGTTGTGCACTGTGTACTTTGCTCCTTTCCTGACTGGATCCGTTGCTTTAGGCGATGATGAGAACCTTGCCCCCACCCATTATGGCCCCTATGAGGCAGCAGGTGATACCGTTGCAGAGCCGGTTCCCCCACAGGAGACTACTCCTGCAGAGTAGTTAGCATTAGTTATTTGTTTTTCTTTCATCTTAGTAATCGGATTTGTCCCCGATTTAACTTCTGGTTTTGTAATACTCTGGATCTGATTGTCACTTTCTGGTTATAAAATCTCAGCATTTCCTTTCATTTCCTTGTCTGTTTAATTACTGTGAATGAGCTAGTGATAATTTAACTGTGGTGATGCCCTAGACAGCGTACTACCGCCGACACTGCGGCGTAGGCTGGACGTACCCACGCACTCGTGCCCGAAATTCCGGGTGCGGGTCGTAACACATTTTTGTGGTGGCCCATGCAGGTCAAACGACTAAATTGTTCGGTTCCAACTTAGGGACCGAACAGGCCTGCAACAAGATTGAGGATTTTAGGATAAAAGCTCATTCACAGAATATGATCTTTACTTCCAAGCTTGATATCGGTCCTAGTCAATTTTTCCTATCGTCCTTGATTTCCAGGTAATCTATTCTAATCTTCCCCCCCTTAATCTTTCAGAATGGTTCAGACGAGGAACACAGTAGGAGGCACATCAGAACCAGCTGAGCAGAATGTGCCCGAAACTTTTGCCCTCCCTCCACCTCCATCTATTCCGGCAGTTACTCTGGATGGGGCACAGCTACTTGGAGTGTTCCAGGGACTAGTGGAATCCCAGAAGGAACAAACTGTCCTGCTACAGACCAGCCTTTCAGAAGCTCTTCGGACCCAGGAGTCACCACAAAAGAGGCCAGGAAGTGCCAAAGACTTTAAGAACCTTAAACCCCTGGAATTCTATGGAACTGAAGGCATTCTCTATGCCGATGAATGGATAGAGAACGTAGAGCGACTCCTGAAGACTGCTCGGGTCCCTGATGATCTCAAAGTGGAGTCCGCAAGCCTGCAACTGTTCGACATAGCTCGAACCTGGTTCAGAGATGAACTCCAACTATCTGCTCCTGACCTCACCTGGGAGGAATTCAAGAGGCTATTCAAGGAAAAATTCTACCCCAAAGTGGCTCGGGAAGCTCTCGAAAGCCAATTCGAGAGACTGGAACAAGGTAACCTGTCTGTTGATGAGTACACTGCTGAATTTAGCAGGTTGAGCCACTTTGCGGAGTACATGGTTCGTACCCCGGAGGACAGAGCCCATAGATTCAAGAAGGGGCTGTCTCCGGATATTCGCCTTGCTGTCACCACTAGCCGAGCTCGCACCTACGAGAAAATCTTGAGCGTGGCACAAGGCGTTGAGAGAGACATGGGGCATAAACTAAAGCGAGAGAGAGATACCGGAAATGTGGGACCCAACAAACGCCCATTTCAACAACAACAACAGCAGAGGGCCCCGCAGCAAACTCAGCGTCCTCTCCCTCGAGCTCCAGCACCCCAACACCAGGCTCAAGGACAGAACCAACAAGCTGCTGCTTGTAAATTTTGCCAAAAACAAGGTCACACCTGGCAAGTTTGTAGGAAGAGACTGGGTGCCTGTCTATATTGTGGATCAACAGAACATCAAGTGAGGGACTGCCCCACTGCTCCAGGACGCGGACAAGCTTACGTGATGACCGTGGAAAACGCGCAAACTCTGGAAGCAGCTAATGCGCGTAAGTGATTCGTAGATACCTTTTCTAGTATTGTTTTCGTGCCTATTGGTTCGTGACCTCAGCCCCAACATAGTAATTTTGAACTTTAAACCTGGTATGCTTTTAAATTTGATAACTATAGAGGTTGTAGATTCTTTTGCTGTTGTACTTATTATGTGTGTTTTGTGAACTTCAATAATTTTGTACCTCCTTTTTCATCATCATCTAGCGCACTTAATTTTGCTGAACTTGACTTATGCTGCTATTTTATAGCCTAGTTTTGCGAGCTTACCTTTTTCGAGCTTGTTCATGACACATGTATTATTGAGGCCTGATCAACCCCACTAATACAAGTGTTTATTCAGAATCAGTGTACTACGGTCTGATCAACCTTAGTGCATTTTGATTCGCACTTCGCACGACTACTTTACGTGGATTGAGATATATAGTTGACTAGTATACTTGCCCTAAATACGTCCGAGCATATCGTATCAGTTACATAACTGTACTAATACGAGCATGCGAATAAATGATTACCAGAATAGAATCTCAATCCATAACCGCCTGACAATTCCCATTAGAATTCCTTAAACGCCTTGAACCCTATACCTCTGTTCTACCACCTCGCCCTTAAACTCTTTATTATTGATCCTCGTCTTCCCTTATTTCGGAAAGACAAAATCCTGTGTTTGGTATAAGTTTGATTTGTAGTGCTAGATGTACCCCTCAGACCGGTCGAATTGATGATAACCTCTATGACTAAGGGAATACCATAGGTGGTGTGTTTGTGTTAAAGACTTAAAGATTCAATACCATGATTTATTAAGTTGAGACCTAGCCTTACTAGTTGTACAGCCTTAGAGGATAGATGGGTAAAATTCTAAGTTTGGTAGCGACCGCAATGTCCACCTGAGAGAAACCCGTTAGACTATAATCAAGTGAGTTTGGACAGAGAGAACCCTGCCATAATTTAAATTTCGAGGACGAAATTTTATAAGTTGGGTAGATTGTAAGCCCCTGATTTTTTTCAAAATATTAAAATTAGAATTTTTCACAATTTTCTGGAATTTTCTGGGAATTTTCTGAAATTAAAATCAGAATTTTCAAATATTAAATAATTTTTAATTGTTAATAAACAATATTAAAATATCATGGAAATAACATTTTTGGGTGTAAAATAAAAAACTGGACTTAGGGTAATTTTTCTGGATTTTTCTGGGCCTCAGACCTATTTTTAAATGCCTAAAAATTAATTTTAATTAATTATTTAATTAACTGTTTTTTTATTATTAATTATATTTTTTATTATTATTTATATTATTTTTATTCTTTTTCTCTTGGGCCAGCCCGGCCCATTGGACCGGCCCAGCAGCCCAGCCCCAGCCCGCCACCTATCGGGTCGGGTTGGTCAGACCCGAACCCGCCTACCCGCCAACCCGCTGACCCATTCTCCCTCACCCCCTCCCCACGACCCGGCTGCCGGAATTCTCGCCGCTTCGGCCTCCGCGCGCAGCGCCGGCCGTTCCGGCCCGCTCCCCGCGTCCTCCGCGGCCACGCAGCGCCACGAGCCCCCTCTCCTCCTCCTATTTAAGCCCTCTTCTTCCTCCCTTCTCCCAAACCCTAGAAAACCCCTCTCCGGCCATCACCCGACGCCAGAAACCCTAGCACCTCCGTCCCCGGCCTGCCCTCGCCGCCGTGCTCCTCCGGCGCCTCGCCGCCGCCCTCCTCCGCCGACCCTCGCCCAGCCTCGCCGTGCCCAGCCCTTTTCTCTCCTCCTTCTTCTCCCCAGAGCTCCGCCGCCGCCGGCCGCCGCCTCCGCCTCGCCCCGACGAACACCCCCGACCGCCTCCGGCCAGCCAGCGCCGCCTCAGCCTCTGGCCGGCCCGTCGCAGCTCCAGAAACCCTAACCCTAGATTCCCTGTGTCCGACACGAGTCGGACACGTGTCGGACACGGTTTGACCCTGATTTTCGGGTCCCCTTCAAGTACGTGTAACTTTTTGCTCGTAGATCCGTTTTCGATTTCGCAAATTGCGTTGCGAAGCCTGTATGACCCTCTCGGTGCCCGGATAAACCGCTCGGGGCATCGCGTCCTGTGGTGATCGCACACCGCGATCCAAAAGCAGGAAAAACCAGACCCTGTTTTACCCCGGAACTGAGTACGCCCCGCCAAACGGGATGACTTGGTCGCGTGCGGTCTTCACGGATACGTGCGCACCGTCGATACGGACGTGTGAGATTTCGCGGAAGCTGATTCGGGTGTGCGTGCACACCGAAATCAACGCGTATCCGCGGACATCGCCCCGTATCCGACTCTTCTGCAATTCGCCCTAACTTCTTGTACACTCGTCGGATCGAGACAAAACTTACGCCATCGGACTCGTAGCAATACGCTGGTCCTGTGGGTTAAGTTTAGTTCGATTCTGAGAACGTTGACGAAATCGCATGTCGTGGGCCCCACAGACCCCGCTCGACGGGCGATTTTGTGATCGGCTCATCGGAATCAAATTCTGGAAGTTCCGTTGGGTTCGTATCAGCATTCCTGACCTGTTGACACTAAGTTTGGTGAATTTGGAGACCGTTGACCCGGACACATTTTTTGGTGCAAAGCGGGCCCACCGGCGGACCCCGTTTTGACCCGAAAATACCGTTTTTGCCCTTGTCTCCAAATTGGACCCAAGACAGGCGTTTCTAACTATTTGACATTTTCTGAGCGTGATGGTAATGTCTATTTCAGCATCTGGACTCATCTCTGGAAATTCCCCGAGAACATAACTATAATTGGATCCAAACAACAGGCAAGTACCTGCACTTCAAGTTTAAATCTTTATATTATGATAATTAATTTTCTGCTCTACTAGTACCCTTGATGATTACCCGTAGTATTAGAACACTGGATTTCATGTCTCGAATACTGGTTTTTCATGTCTTGTTTTCATGTCGGGTGGGAGAATACTAGAAGGCATGTAGTTTACCCTTTCCCCTGTCATGTTTAATAGCTGTTGGTACGCGACTGTACTCTCAGCCGGATCTCGATTATCCCTGTTTAATAGCAGTTTATGACGGCCGGATTAGCCTTATAAACCCCTACATGCCAACTATGTATTCTAAAACAAACACGAGTTCACACAGATAGTTTCTGGATCTTGTTATAGTTCTTGCTGACTGTAGTAGTTTCATTTCCTGTCTCATTTATTTCTGCTTTCTCATATTCCTGTTTATAGCATTAACTCCGAGATATTGTGTTTCTTTTATACATATTCTCAATATGATACGCAATCTAATTGTCATAAATATTTAGTTTAATCTTGTTGTGCACTGTGTACTTTGCTCCTTTCCTGACTGGATCCGTTGCTTTAGGCGATGATGAGAACCTTGCCCCCACCCATTATGGCCCCTATGAGGCAGCAGGTGATACCGTTGCAGAGCCGGTTCCCCCACAGGAGACTACTCCTGCAGAGTAGTTAGCATTAGTTATTTGTTTTCCTTTCATCTTAGTAATCGGGTTTGTCCCCGATTTAACTTCTGGTTTTGTAATAACTCTGGATATGATTGTCACTTTCTGGTTATAAAATCTCAGCATTTTCTTTCATTTCCTTGTCTGTTTAATTATTGTGAATGAGCTAGTGATAATTTAACTGTGGTGATGCCCTAGACAGCGTACTACCGCCGACACTGCGGCGTAGGCTGGACGTACCCACGCACTCGTGCCCGAAATTCCGGGTGCGGGTCGTGACAGCCCATTTAGTTAAGTTCATATGATGCATGTTTTCTCTAAATTGCTTATAACCTGGATGCGACACTTACCAGAGCATAGAATTCCCGGAACATAGATTATAATGGCACTATCAAGCTAAGAACTTCATGTACTAGACTTGTACTGAATGAATCTGATCCCTGACTCCAGATACCTGACATGTATGGATAAACCTGATAGTGGCTCGACGTAGCTCACTCCTGACATGCTAGAATCTCCAGAACTGATATGCTTGTACTGAAAAGATAATTTTCGTGGTCGATTTCTTATCCCTGTCCTGATTATACTTGTCAAGCGTTGCCCAATCTTGCATCGTGTCTAAGGAGGATTCCTAAGCACCACGGTTAGGAATCCTTGATAACTTGTCTAAATTAATAACTAGAATAATTATCTAGAAGCATCTACAGAGATTTTATGGCTACATGCAATTCCGGTATCCAAGCGACACCTGATGTATTTGGAGCTCTCCGTCGAGAGGGACATACTTCCAGCACACTGTCGAGTGTTGCATCTACCAGTAAAATATTATACTTAAGTTTAGCCTATGCTATGTATTCTTATGTCTGGATAATCCGGATAGTCTGCAGGGAATGTGGTTGTATGAAATCTCAACTGCATTTGTTAGTAACCAGGATTGTGATAACCCTAGTTAATTAATATTAGTAATCCGTAGGATATGATTGGCCGTGATTACATATTTTCTAGTCTTGTCTTGTCTCGGATTATCCAGCTACTAATCCTGAACTATACTCGTTATTGATTCCAGAACTGCTTTAATTGTTTATTTGCATATTGCTCTTATTTATATTTTCTTATGCTATTGAATGTTTTACATGCTGGTTTTAGTTTCTAAGTTGGCTTCCTTGTGGTACTTGCTATTTTTGGGGTCTAACCCCACTGGTTTTGTAAAGCCAAATTTTGGAGCAACACCGCAGGATCTTTCGTACTTCCCACCTCTAGATGGTGAACACCAAGTGCACCCGAGGACTTGAGTGGGTTTTCTTCTCCATCGCCCACCTGATCTTGTACTTATACTTTTGAGGTGTTTAGCCACCGAGCACGTGTTTGGCTCGTATTTTGGTACTTGTCATTCTAGCCTGCGGGCTACATGTAAAGCATATTCTAGACTATAGCTAGAGCTGACCATGTAATATTGCACTCTGCTTGTTCTTCATTTTGGTAACTAGCATCATGATTATCAATGTATGTATAGTTTGGGATGCCTTACTAATATATGTTTGGTGATTATATCTTTTATAACTTTTTGCTTGCTTAAGATTGAGACAACTAAGACTCTTGACCAAGCAATGCATGTTGGATTGTAGAGTAAACCCTCACATGTCTAGATAGCCGTGACCGTATCTCGGGGTATATAGTAATTTGGTGTACGTAGCTGGATTTGTTCGCCCCCGCACTCTAGTATTCTGGTTCTGGGGCGTGACACCACCATACCAAAGAACTCTTCTTGTGTGTGGTCTAGTATTCTGCACGGTCGAGAGACTCTCATCAACAATGTGTACTGGTCGTGTCACGACCCGCACCCGGTTTAGGGGCACGAGTGCGTGGGTACGTCCAGCCTACGCCGCAGTGTCGGCGGTAGAACGCTGTCAAGGTCTTGATACTATCTAGCTAATGTCACACAACATCCAATCTCCATAAGGAGGTACGGATGACACAATAAACGAGCACATACTCAATCACAGGATTACAGCACGATAAGATAACGAACCGAAATTAAAATTAAATACAACACAAATCCAGAATGTAATCTAACTCAACAATATCCAAGTCTCAATAAAAATGCCGGAGACAAATCCGGTACCAAATAGTCTACTTAAAGAACTAACTAATAATGGAAATTTCCGGCTAGACCTCCCGGAATCACAACTAATCTACCAAGTCTGCAGCTACTCACCATATGGTCCATAAAGTGTCGGACAGCGGTCCTCTAAGGCATAGTCTGGAAAAATATTTCCAGTCAGGAAGGAGCAAAGCACAATCTCAAATAACAGTTCCATTTAATTGATAAGGACTATAAAGTAATAAACATGTCATGCTAGCTACTGAGAAGACAGTGAAATAAATGTAATGACAATTAAAGAGAGACAGGCAATGTAAAGAGACATGCAAAATAGGCAATGTGATATAGTCAGTGCATAAAGAAATGGAAAGAACAAGGTACAGTATCATATACGGGTGATGTAGTATATGATTTAAATTAGGGAACTATAATCTATTCTAAGTGTTTGAAATAGTAGTTTCGAAATGTGACCGGCTTGGGAACATGTACGATAGCTATAGGGCCTGGCTAATCATGGGTGAAGAGCATGATTAACACTTACAATTTCTACACTGCAATAAGAGGTTATGATCACATTTCTTACTAACTACTTCTCCGCCCCCAACTAGTACTGTGGATCCAACCATGACACGTCACGATACACGAGCAAGTCAAGTCTATCATGTACGATGTCTAATATACATGTCGTGTACAATGTCAATACGATAATCAATGTAACATCTCATGACTGCAGATCCAAGCTATACTAGTCCGTGTAGCACAGTGTCAGGGATTCAGTTGTAACATTTCAAGATTATTGAATTTATAGAAATTATCAAGAAATTGGAAATTATCGGAGAATGTACTTGCCTTGGGTCCTTAGCTGGTATTTATGGATGTCCTGTTCCAGAGTATCCCCTGGGTAAACCAACAGTCCTATAAACATATTACAAGCAAAACAACATTTGCATCAGAAGCTACGCTAACACACAGTCAAAACACTGGCCTCAGGGCCATGCCAGGCAGGTCACTAGTCACTAGGGTCACCTAGTAGATAGATACGTAAATATACATATCTTAAATAACATATATACTTACAATATATCTATATATATCAAATTAAATACATATGCAATATATATATATATAAATATACTAAGGGTTTATACAAAATATATCTACACATACGAATTAACAAAATACATACATAGACTAATTACATATATATACTCATATATACCAATTAAAATATACATTACTATATACAGGTAAATATACCAATTTATATTATATATACAAACCAATACGATAATATAATCTACATATATATATATATATATATATATACCAAAATATGGTTATATATATACCAATTATTATACAACACATAAATTTTAAATACTAAAACATACATTAACATGTATATACTGAGAAATATTTATACTAGAATTCATACATGTTAAATATTAATAAAATAAATAATTATACATATACTAATTTAAATTACATTAGTATACTTTTATTAAATAGATGCCATAAAATAAACCAATGTATATATACATATATATATACAAATTAATTAAATACATACATTATATATACTATACATTATTAATTAATGTACACTATACATTATTTACACCATTCATTATTTAACTACTATACTCTATACATCCCATACATATATTATACATAAATTAACCATACATATACATATTAATTACACTAATTATATATATACATGTCAATTGGTGAAGGAGGAAAGAGGGGAAGAGGAGCTTACAGAGGTGGTGGTCGAGCCGCTGATGAGGGTGGTGGAAGGATGGCCGGAGCCGGAGTACACAGGGGGTCGGGGCCGCCGGACTGATGGGGAAGAGCGGGGAGAGGGAGATGAGGAGGAGGTGAATGTGGAGGTGGATAGAAGATCGGGAAGGGGAACTCGGCTGTGCAGCGGGATGGGGAGGAACTCACTGCCGGAGAAGGGACGGACAGCGGAGGGGCTCGGCTGGGTCGGGGAGCTCACGGTGGACGACGGGGATGAGCAGCGGGTTGATGTAGGAGGCCGGAGGAGGAGTCGGCAGAGTAGTGCAGTCGGGGAGTCTCTGTTGGTGGTTGTAGGTGAAGATGCAACCGGAGTCGAGGTGGTGATGGATTGATGGGTGATCGAGGATGGAGGTGGTGGTGATAGGGAGCAGCGGGAGTCGGTTCAGGAGGAGGAGTCGAGGGAAGAGCCGCCGGCCGGAGAGGGGACTGTACGGCGGAGGGGAAACTCGCAGAGACCGAGGGCTCGGGGGCTAGGCCGGGCCGCCGGACGCGTCGAGGCACAGGGAGTGCAGTCGGGTGCACAGTAGGGAGGGGTCGGCCTGGGTGCAGTGGGGGACTCGGCCGGGGTTGGCACCGACGTTCGCCGGGACTGGGCAGAGGGCCGCCGGGCTCGGCTGATGCAGAGGTGAGGGGTGAACAGTGTTCCCCCCCCTCTACTTCCTCTTTTGAATTTTGAATTCAAATGAAAACACTAAAGAAGGAGAAAGGAAGAAGGAGAAGGAAGAGAAGAAGAAAATAGAAGAAGAAGGGAAGAGGTTGGTTCCCTACGTTGGAGAGAGGAGAGGGGAGAGAGAGGTGGGGGCTTGCTTGGGGATGTGGGCTACCTAGATTTTCTAGGGATTAGGGTTGATGTGATATTTAAATAGGGGAGAGGGTTTTGATGGAGGGTGAGGATGCTCCCAATTAAATGGGTGGTCCAGATTAAACATGAAGGAAATTTCATGTGGGAGAAAATGCAATTTGGTCCTCAAATAATTAACCTTTCCATTTGGTCTTGGACAATGGGGTGATGACACCTACAATTGAAGTATATGGGTGAAAAAATGGTATATAAGTCATTGGCTACATGATTTATGCTGCACCAATAAAATGAAATATATATATATATATATATATATATATATATATATATATATATATATATATATATATATATATATTTTGGCACAATCAGAGTTCGAGGGGAATAAACGTCGGCCGTACCCAATGACGCCACTCGTCTCGTGCGAGCGGCCGAGGGGACCCGATGACGACGAGAAAAACGATGATGAAGATGCATGTGCGGATGTACGGACGGGGCTCCCACAATGCCGCATTACTCTGAACTTGAAATGAAGAAAAGAAAAAGAATATATATATATATATATATATATATATATATATATATATATATATATATATATAGTGTGTGTGATGGTGGTTGGTGTGGTACAGATGTGGCTCGGTGCAGAGGCTGGAGCAGTGCAGTTTGATCCAGGAGATGTTCGGATGCGGTGCGGTGCGCAATTGTGTGTGTGAGGCCTTCAGAACGGGACGTGGCCTTCGGACTAGGATTATATATAGGCCTTCATGTTGAAAATTATTGTGGACCTTCGGACTGAGTTGTAGATCCTTCGAGAGGCCAAAATAATATTAACCTTCTTCGGGGTTTTGTTTTTCCCTTTTTTTTATTTGTGCACTGGCAAGGAGATCCTGTGTTTTGTTTCTTTTTCCTTTTTTTTTATTTGTGCACCGGCAAGGAGATCCTGTGTTTTGTTTCTTTTTCCTTTTTTTTATTTAAGGAGATTCTGTTTTCCTACGTGATAATTAGGGCAGTGACCATGGCATCTACTTTGAATCTATATAACCAGTTGGTTATTGGCTCCCGTATGTTATACAAGAAGACGAGATTCTGCTGCATGACATCTTATTATTATTGTTATTATTTTTTGTATCTATTTAAGCAGTTGGTTATTGGCTTCCGTATGCTATATAAGAAGACATCTACTAATAAGCTAGCTAACTAGCGCGCAGCTATGGATGCATGGATCACCATCATGCTCCTCTCCATCACCTTCTCTTTCGCTCTCAGAATTCTCTTATCCAATATTTCAAGGAAGAAGAAGAGTAGGCTTCCGCCAGGACCCCCATCCATTCCCATCGTCACCACTCTACTATGGCTCACGAGATCGCTCGCCGACGTCAACACCATCTTCTGTGAGCTCCGCGTCAAGTACGGACCGGTCCTCACCCTCCCCATAGCCAACCGCACCGCCGTACTAATCGGGGACCACGACGCAGCCCACAGAGCCCTCGTCCAGCGCGGGGCAGACTTCGCGGACCGGCCGCCGGTCCCCGAGTTCAGAAGCGACCTCCTCGGGACAAGCCTCATCGTTCCGTCGCCCTACGGCCCCACGTGGCGCGTCCTCCGCGGCAACCTCACGTCGAAGCTCCTCCATCCCTCCCGCGTCAAGCATTTCGCGGAGGCGCGCCGGTGGGCCCTCCGAATCCTCGTCGACAACCTCAATCGCCACCGCCGCCAAGCCGAGGAAAGCGACGGCGGTGCCGCCGCCGTCGTCGCCAACTCGAGCTTCCAGGACGCGGTGTACAGTTTGATGCTCTTCATGTGCTTCGGCGAGAAGCTGGGGGAGAAGAAAGTGACGGAAATCAGAGTCCTGCTGAAGTCACTCGAGTCGAGCTTCGCCAAGGCCAGCGTCTTTGCCTCTCGTCCGGCGATCACCAAGCTGGTGTTCCGAAAGAAGTGGAACGCCCTTGTCGAAATTTGTCGAAAGTGCGGAGAGATCTTCATCCCTCTAGTCAGGGCGAGGGTGGGGAGGGGAGAGCAGAAGGAGAGCTCTCCCCATCCGTACGTTGATTCCCTTCTCGAACTTGAGATCCCCGGAGGAGGAGGATCGGGGCGAAAGCTGACCGAAGAAGAGGTGGTGAATCTGTGCATCGAGTTAATTCTCGTCGGTGCGGGAACGACGACGACGGCTCTGGAGTGGGTGATGGCAGGCATCGTGATACATCAACAGGTGCAACAGAAGCTATGGGAAGAGATCCAGAGCGTATTGGAGGAGGATAACAGCTTGAAAACGGAGATAAAGGAAGAGGACTTGCCTAGAATGCCCTACCTTAGGGCAGTTGTATTGGAAGGACTAAGAAGGTACCCCTTGAGCCACTTTGGGGCACCTCATGGAATGGTGGCGAAGGAGATCGAGTTCGACAAGAAGTACGTCGTGCCTAAGGGCGCATTGGTTCTGTTCATGCTAGCAGAGATGGGTTTCGACGAGAAGGTGTGGGAGGAGCCGATGGAGTTCAGGCCGGAGAGGTTCATGCCGGGCGGGACGGGAGAAGGGGTCGATATAACGGGGAGCCGCGAGATCAAGATGATACCGTTCGGAGCGGGGAGGAGGATCTATCCTGGACTTGGGCTAGCCATGCTTCACTTGCGGTACTTTGTTGCCAATTTGGTGAGTGAATTTGAATGGAAGGCGGAGGACGGAGGAGCCGTCGACCTGTCCGCCAAGTGGGAAAATAGTTTGACTATGAAGAATCCCCTGCGGGCTAAGACTACCACGAGAAGGAACAAGAATTAGTGTGGGTGTTCATATGTTGCAAAATGCATGTGCTTGGTAGAAGAAACCTAAATAATTTGTGATATGATGTTTGTTGAAGACAATAATATCCCCATCTTTCCCTTTTCTACCATTTGAAATTGTATTTGTAGTTATTTCAAGTTTTTTCTTCTTCTTTTTCCGATGTATTTTTTCTATTTTTAATGTGCCCCAAATTTCAATTTTTAACCATTTTCTTCAATATAACTATAAAACAAAGATGAGATTGTCATAGTATTTAATATCATGATGTTCTTCAAAAATTATATGTCATCGAAATTGGTCCATGAGATATAATATTGGACTTGAACTATATGTCTTTAAAAAAAAATTATGTAACGTCTGAATCAATTTTAATTATCTATATCTCATAAACAAATTACATCCCTAGCTAATACTGTATGTGCACAGTATACAAGTAATTGTAAAAAAAAAAAAAAAAAAAAAAAAGATCGCTAGACAGTAAAGGAAATTGAAAAGTAAACAAAGTAATGGAGGGAAAACTACGTTTAAAGGAAATTTGCAAATACCATTTTGTCCCATTGGGCGTACTTTCAACTGGTGCTCCCTCAGCTTCTAGCCGCCTTGCAAATACCATTTTTTCCCCATTGCGTTTGAAAAAAACGACGAAACCAAATGTTTTCATTCCCGGCGAAAATGGCAAACGGGAAACAAACTGATCCTTATGCTATAGGACAGAACTAGCGAGAACAAGTAACTGAAAGAAAACAAAATATGAATAATTAGTCAAGCCGAGAGTGACGCATATCTTTCCGGAGACTGAAGAAGTGTTTTAATTTTCTTGTAGAAAATTAAGCGAGAGGGTTCGGTACGCGACTGCGATACAGTACGATCAGAGTCCGTCCAGAAATAAATCTGATAAGATTTTGGACTTGACAGCTTCCTCCATAGGACAATCTCCTAGGCGTTTAGTTTTCTTAGGACCAAGCAAGTTTAAGTTCAACTTAAACCTAAAATTTTGCAATAGAGATGAAGGACAACCAAAATTAACTCCGGCTAAAACAACTCAACTTCTCGGGTCGACCCGGGATACGGATACAGTGATGGTGCGGAACCTTCGGACCGGGATAGCTTCTGGTTGAGTTTGTAAGTCTTTGTACCAGAATTGATTGTAGGTCTTTGGAATGAGTTATAGACCTTCGGACCAGAATAATATTTGCCTTCTTCTCTCTCTCTCTCTCTCTCTCTCTATATATATATATATAAGGTATATGAGTCAAAGGAGAAGGCAAATATTATTCTGGTCCGAAGGTCTACAATAGAAATATATATATATATATATATATATATATATATATATATATATATATATGGGAGCGGATAAAAGATCCGCTTCCGAAGTCCCGTCAAAGTTCTGCCCCCCTGTACCATCAGATTGGGGGGCCACGTGTGGGGCCTCCGCGATCCAACGGTTGGAAGCGACGGGGCTCCTACGAAACTCCGGATCCGCTCCATATATATATATATATATATATATATAGAGTGAAACAGAAAACCCACCGTACAAAAATTAAACAATTGAGAAAAACAAAACAAAAATCCATCCCTTATATATATGAGCGAAGACAGGTTTGTCATTATTTTTTCCTTCCTACTGATTTTGCACAAATCGATTTAGGGCTCTTTTTCTGCAATTTCCAATTTTTTTTTAGTCTCTTAATATTTATGGAAAATATTTTTTATATAAATATATTGGATCATGTTTTTTTAAGATATAGGGCTCTCTTTCTATTTTTGTACAGATTTAATCTGAAATATTTTGTAAATCTAATCCAACAGATAATGTGCAAATAGTAATGGGGTGGACAGAATAAGGGGATGAATCTAATCCCACCTCTAGAGGGACCGTTCATATTTTGATCTAATTTGAACGGTCAAAAAAGATAATGCAACGACTGTTATTTTTTAGTACATGTGGGGATGTTTAAGTTTTGGTACGAGACTCACTACATCAAATGGAAGCTAACTACCACCCAAAAAGGCATTGGCCCAGGCCTTTGGATTCCAATATATATAGCTGAGTTATAATTTCGACAACACGATAGAGACTTGATCTTAAGTCTGGTTGAGCGTTGATGACCCTAATGCAATACTTTCCAACTGTCCGTGGACGAAATGACCATCACACTCTGGGATATAGCAAATGTTCTAAGATTAACTATCAGGTAAAATAATTTAATTTAATATTTCAACTGTTTTAATTATTATGATTATTATTTAGGGTTACCTTATAATTTAATTTAAACTTACATGTGACCCTATATATTTCGATGGACATTTAGAGGTCGGTGATTTTATTATGAGGTTCCTCGGTATGTATTCGCCAACAGATTTAGGTTACAGATCAGACGTCAAGATAAGCTGGCTCCACGAAAACTTCACAGATCTTGACCGTACTATTGACGGTCAGGTTACTGTGATGAAAATTGGGTATAATTATAATTCATATGTAACACATATTATTATAGTTTTAATCATTCGTATATCATATTCCAAGTCATATGTTGTACGAGGGTCTATTTATTTGCTTTATATAGTGCAGTTCTTTTTTCCAATGGAATGTGATGCAAGGTAAATGTGTATTTTCTATCATTTTGGATAATTTGGTAGAATGCACTCGGCATGCATAGGGAGTAGCAGTATTAGCATATTTATAGTTCTTTTTGACAGAGTTTGTGTATACGAAGTCAGTGGACAACTGCAGCAAAAATCTGATTAGATGCATGTCAATATAACAAGTATGTATAAAAGAAACAATATTATTTCTTCTGTAAGACAATAATGTATACTTATATTACGTTACTATGTTATTTCTACTTAGGTTTGGTTCTACGAGCATTTCGCTATTGATAGACCAGTGACCAATATTAGTTATGAAGCGGATGTCTTTCCGGTCGCTAGATGGTAGACGACAGATGCAATGGACCAGACACACTATAGATACCATGTGGTCTCTATTTATCGGACACAATTTGATTCACTACAACATTAAGAGGTAAAATAATATAATATTTTTTCTGTTTTAATTATTATGATTATCACTTTCTAATATACTCTATGTCACGACCCGCACTTGAATATTCAGGCACGAGTGCATGAGTACGTCCAGCCTACATCGCAGTATCGACTGTACTACGCGGTCCATACTATAGTACCTTCTATTCGTCAAGAATATCCTCAACTATACCATCCACCGTTCTAACTATCAACTAACTATATCATTATCTAGGAAGGAAATAGACTAAAAAGTATATGAATGAAACTTATGTATTTCAGACTATTAGAACAGGAGCCCTGCCAGAACTAGAACAGGCCATAGGAAAAGAAAATAACTATAGAAGATAGCAAACCTTAATCCCATATGCGAGCTCCATGCGAGAACTCTGATATGTCAACGTATCCAGTCAGAATTGGAACAAGTACAAATATACGCCAGAATTACATTAAATAATTATGATAAAAAAAAAAAAAAAAACTTGAACTATATAACAAGTACTGGGAACATATAAATAAGTGGAACAAGTAAACCAAGAAGTATGACCAGACAACAATATAAAAGCGACTACATGATGATAGAGGAGCTAAATGTGTGTACGTAGTTGGCATGTAGAGGATTATAAAGCTAATAGAGCATGTCATAGACGGCTAGCAGTGCTGATAATCGAATGTAAGACACGTAGTTACATTCATGTACTCAACGACTAGCAGTACCGACCTGATAGAAAGGATAAACTATATGCCCCCTATTATCTTCCCTCCCGACAAGATATACCACGAAAAACAAGATTCTATACCAGGTGTAAATATGTAAAAGAGATGCTAGTAGAACAGTGGACTAAATATCATGTTATAAAGAGTACAACTGGAGTACATGGTACTTGCTTGCGGAATAAATTGGAGTCGATGTATCGATCACGGACGTTCCGAAAGAAGAAAAAAAAAATTACAAAAGTCTGCCATCAAGAATTAACACAAGTTGAAAGACAAGTTGCATACACAAGATGTTGTATGGTCTGAAACAACCTCCACTAACGTGGATTGCAAGATTTGACTAGATCTATGGTCAAATAGGCTACAAACAAATTAATGTCGACCATACTCTCTTTATAAAGAGAGGGGGAGCAAATTACGATGCTTATTGTATACGTCGACTACATGATATCGTACCTATGTGTCGATCGACTACATGCTATTGTACCTATGTCGGAATATGGTTTGTTTAGAAGACTTCTTCATGATAAGGGAGTGATTCTTGATCTTCCCATTCGACTCTATTGTGATAATCGAGCTGTTATCTATATTACAAATTACTGGTGATCCAGTTCAGCATGAAAAAAAGAATACAAGGAAAACAAGATATATATTAATAGATATGTACAGGATATTATAAGATGTATATTTTAGCTATATATGGCAATATATTATTAGATATATATCGTTACATGTGTATGGTTGGCAAAAAATGTATACCGGTTGGCAATCTATTTTTAGATGGGGACAGAATATTATTAGAAATATACTACTAAATTACCGAATTCGAGTGATCCTTTTGATTACCGGAGAGAGATATCATGGCTGGGTAGCAGCAGATCGATGGATCGACCCACGGAGACGTATTATTTTTTCATTTATTTGGTAAAAATTGGAGACAATGAACCTAAAAGACATGCAACCAATCATGCACAAAGTTACGCTGAGAATCTCAAAAAAGAAAAAGAAATATAATACTAAATTATAACCTAGTCTATCTATATACAGAAAGATTTCAAAAAGGTAAAAAAGTTTCTAAAATTTTAAATAAGATAATAACTATGTAAAATTATAAATAAGATAATGTTAGTGCATTCACTCATGTCGCCAACAATATTGTTCAATTCCTAGGGACAAAAATATTTATAATAAATTAATATTAAAAAAATCAACAATTTTTTTCTACGCATGTGCAATGCACGTTACAAAAATAAAAAATATTTCTACCAATGTTTACATAAAATTTAGCCACAACTATAATTGTACAACTTAATATCCTACCCGTATTAATACAAAAAAAATTAAATGAGAAAAATACCCTTACTCCCATCTCTCCCCCCAACACCTCCCTCTCTCTCCTCGACGACGGTAGTAGCAGAACAGGAGAGTGGCAACTACAGAGACGGACCAACATGGGGGCGAGTTCGTTGTCCCCACTGAATTTTTACTTTCGAGTTAAATATTCATATTCTTTTTAAAAAAATTTCATCAAATTTATGCTTTGTCCACTCCAAAATTTGTAATTTTCAATTTTTCATATACATATTTACGTCGAGTTTTACTTTTTCCTTCATAATTTTTATTTTTTTCTCCTCTAAATTTTTTTCTAAACTTGAGAAAAGGATGTAGATATGAAAAAAAAAAAAAAAATTAATAATTAAAATTATTATGCATCAAATTTTAATATAACGTTATTAAGCAAGCTTATACAATCAAGTGACTAAATATCTAATTCCTTAATAAAATTTTGATATAGCTAACTTTAATTAACAAATAATTGAATTTTTTTTTACATTTGAGTTTAATCCTCCTCTTTTAAATTCCTACATCCGTCTCCGTGAAAGAATTGACAGAAGTTATATGGTAATTTCTCAATCTGAAGTCAACCTTCTCTACAGATGCCAACTAGCTGTTAACAGACTGATAGGGAAACCTACCTTTAGTCATACAATTAAAGTTTATGAAATCAAGGAACATCGCCAACAAGAACTCCACTGTTGTGCTAATACATAGAATATGAAGTTTGCTAACCTGCATGCAGACACAACTAATAAGAAGATAGAGGTCTCTGATACTCTACCACACAACATAAAACAATACAACCAAAATAGTTTAATATATTAAGTCATTATTGAGAATGTCATGCTGAAACACTTTCATATGTAAGACGCAAGCAATGCTCTGTTTCTAATAGGAAATAGTCCAAGAATAAGAGTTCTCAAGTCAAGCCTATAGACGTATTATATATATACCAATTAACCAGACTCTTAAAACAAATAGTAAGAAGGAATTTCTTAAGCCGTCCTTGGACTTTTAGCATATGGCGCAGATTTTTCACTCTCCTTTGTAGCCAAGTCAATGGTTCCAAATCCGCAAAAGCTTGGAATCAAATGATTTGGTGAATTGTGGTGTACGGTGTATGTAACAACATAACTGTTGTATATAAAAAAAACCCTGATCTTCTTATCCCTATCGTTCTTGACAAGAACAATAACCAAGTGTCAAAATAATCAAATCAACCAAATACAAACACTGAGGCACAAGACGAAGGAAAGAAAGTGATGGGCGCAAGTACAATCAATCTTTGATCGAGTATACACTTCATGAATTTACGACTGTAACCACACATACCTTATATTTTCTTCCGGTTAAGAAGGATCTTTTATAAAGGCACTATAGATGTTGATCGGGACTGGTCCAAATTTTTGTAACAATCCTGTAGTGTGTGGGGTAGGCAGTTTAGGACTATCAAAATTTTAACAGTCCTATATGCAGTTAAAACTGTCAAAATTTTGACAGTCTAAGTTTAGACCAGCCCCGATCAACTTCGGTAGTGTCTTTATAAATTCTCTTAAGAAGATGGTGTGCATTCAGAGTGTTTGGATATAATCATATAGGGTTACCATATCCGTATTTATTTTCTAATAACAAATACAAACACAAATATTTGTTCGGAAAAAGAAATCAACAATCATATTAAGTACAAAACGGATGAGGATCTGGATCGAATATAAGAGAAAAAAGGATATGGCTAAAGCAAAGAAGAATATGTACCTGATACCATAGGGTTTTGGAGAAAGGGACATATGGGTCCTCAATTGAAATGATAATTTTGTATAGGTATAGTTACTTATTAATTAACTATTTTATGTTTGAGTATTGATATGCTTTCAATATCATATGTTTAGTGAGCATTGCCTAGTGGTAGAGAGGTAGAACAATAATATTGATATTAACAAAGATAGGGTGGAATTCAAGTCCGGATGATCCAGACTCCAACTGGATCCAAAAATAATAGACCCATATCAGATTGTGATCGGATTCGGATCCGAACTGCAGCTCGGAATGCAACCCTACTTCTGCCTCAGTATGTGGTGTTATGTGCTTAGGCTTGAAAGATCATTACGTGCTACTAGTCAAGTGTATTAAGGCTTGAGACCTTATTATGTGCTAATAACTCAAAGGGTCCTACTTTTTAAGATAACCCTCATTCTGCTTCAGCTTGCAGTGTTTTACAATATTTCATTTTGTGGATACAATTTACACTTAAATTTCTTTAAGTGAATGTTGATATATCAAAAATTAGCTTTCTGTTCAGTATTCTGGTGTCGACAAGCAATCTTTTCTTTTCCAGCTTAACTCCAGCACTTTTGGGAATTTGACTTCAGCATCTCAATTCAAGTTTAAGCAGAGATCTTCAATCTTACTATTTGGCGGTAATGTTACCTGGTGCAGCTTGATCTCATAAAGCTTTGGCCATAACTTTCCCGTCACTGCCAAGTAGTACATAGAAGAGATGATGACGATCAATGATGGGGTCATGAATTTCTAATAGAAACGAGAAGACCAATAGTCTTTGTGACATAACAAAATTCTTAGCTGTGAACAAGGTAGTAGACGTACCAAACAGGCGTCCGTTTTCTTCGTCCCAAGCTATACCATTTAGAACATCAATACTCTGGAATTTGTGTAATATTAGTAGATGGTAGTTCATGATTAAGATGTACATACTTTACATCAAGGAACTTATAGATGTGGAAATATGTAAGGTAACCATGATGTTCATAAATAGTTACACCAGTTTAACTAGGCATCAACATTTTAAACTTGGAACGTGTTAAAGATTGCATGTGTATGTGCAGTGTTGAGGTCGAGTTCATGTATTTCTTATTTACTATGTTAGGCGCTAGTGATGGTTTGCAGAATGTCTGTTTTATAGGGTTGCAAGTTAATATTAAATTGCAATACTACAATAAATGTGTTCCCACTAGCTATCTAGCTATTTACCAATTAAATAAGATTGCATTCTGAAGACTGGAATCTTGTAAGGCTGAAACTAAGGGAGCCATGATTGCTTGGAAAGATAATATCATGCATGGGCTTTTCAATTTCATCTTATTCTTCTCTCTTCCTTTGTCTTCTAGTCCAGGATACAATGCAAGATCTTGTATGAGCATTTAACCAAATATATAGTACTATTAACATGTCCGTCTATGAACTTTCTAATAAATGTTATCTGTTAAGGAGTCATTTATATATTTTGGAGTCTCTAGAGGACAGTAATACACATAAATCCATGTAAATCCATAAGCTGCCAAGAATGAAGCATGTAAGCAAATGCATAGACGGTAATAATGACTATTATGTATATGAAGATGCACACGCTATTAGATATACTATTACAACATGCACCTGGACAAGTTTTTCGCCTCCAATTTGTATCACACTTGGTTTGATGGGATTTTTACATCAGAAAACTGATAAAATACCTTTTGAAGGGCATTTTACATGTTAGTAAAGAATAACAACTTTTTCCCCATTAATAACCTTGACTTCCTACTGAGCAAAAGAAAGCAGCAAGTTAATCTACCAAGTTAACTAGCATATTGTTTAGACGAAGGGGAATATATGTGGATGTTGTTGTCTCATAGTAGTGAGGTGGAATTTATGATGGTGAATGTTATCAGTGGGTACAAGAGGACTAGCATAACAATGTATGACACGCACACTCAAAAGATAAGAGTTTATGAAGAAGAGTAAATTTGACCAACATCAAATAGAATAATAAAAAATGCTATCTAGTTAGAATAGGAACTCAAATTGTGTAAAAATAAGGGGAAAAAACATGCCAACTTCCTCCTATTAAAAGAATGGTAGGTTAAAATAAAAACTAAGAAAAAGAAAGCTGTGACTCACGTTATGTCCAGATTTTAACAAGCTTTGCCTGTGATGTAAGGAAAGTAAATGTCAAACCATAGTGTTATAATTTATCAAAATGGGTTCAAACAGACTACAATCAAAGGAAAGGAACATACCTTAATTCATGAAGTAGGATCCAACCTTGCACCACTCCGTCGTTATGTGATATTCGAGCTATACAATCTGACTGCAAGTAACAACCTTGTGTAAGTTACTCCATACTAAGGGTTACCTATATGTCAATTGTACACAAGTTTTGCAAATTTCAGTGTAACTATGTCGGAAAAATTATTGAATTAAACCACGATTATTAAAAACCAATATGACACGTAAATTTTGTCGTAGTTAGCAAATTCATGACTGAAGCGTTCAAATGCATCGTTCATCATTTTCTTGTTTTCAGTGCCATAATTGACTCTCTAAAGCATTAAAAGCTATATAGTCAAAACATAAAGCAATAGTAAACCACGAGAATGGTAATCCTCTCAAGGAGGCAAAAGGCAGATGAAACAAAAAAATAATCCTTAGGCAGATAATAACTATTTTGCAGAAAAGAGAACTAGATTACTTCCAGATCCGCACTTAAAGCTTCCAATATGTGAGGAGATCAAAAGTCAACGCCCTGACAGCAGTTATCATTAGTTCCAAGCAGGGTTTGCAGTCAATCAGTTCAGAATTTGATTCCATCGGCGTTTTTTGATGAGAAAATATCTTGCAACCTTAAATTATGAATATGGATAGATATGGTGATTGTTCTATTAAACCCTATAATATCCATATTCTTCTAAACCCCGGTAACATCGGTATACCTTCCCAAGTAACTAGGATATATACCAATGTATACAAGTATGACCTACAACTTCAATAGCAGTTTATGTGAATGTTCTTATACATATAAAACAGTTATTAGGACATCCTGCATAGTTCATGTCACAAATGTCAACGACAGTCAAAATATGCCTACGCTATAAGAGAATAAAACTCAAAATTGGACATAATTTTCTCCCAGAATTTGAACTTTATCCAGTATTATTATCTTTGTACCAAATCTCTCAAAACCCAATAAAGGTCACATTCTTTAGGTGTTTCAAATTAATACCAGTTATAAGGTCGTCCATCTTCCTGGTTCGGAATTTTGGGCAAATAAGAGACAATATGTCCAAACAATGATGTTGTTGAATAGAAATGCTATGAGTGCCAATACACTAAAAGATAGGACAAAATAGAATGCACTTGTTGGAAGTTTGTTGTGGTGTTAATCGATATAGGAGAGAAAATATTTGAGATTATTTGGGCATGTAAAACGAAAGGAATGAGCTTACTAGTTAGACGGGGTGGCCTCTTAATTAGAATAAACAGACTTAGACGGAGACCATGAAAAGGATTACATTTGATAATGTTGGAAAAGAGTCTAAAAAGATGGTCCTAACATAGCAAAAAGAGCATAGGACATGTAGCGGACACCAAATTTTGGGCAAAGGATTGTTGTTTATTATATTCATTTTAATCAAATTTAGTATTCACCCAAATTTTGGAAATGTAGGCTTTGATGTTGTGTCATATTCATTTTCACAAATGTACCCATCAAATTTAGCATATAAACATTACTATCAGTGTTCACGGAACACTGCTTTCAATGAGCATTTGGGATTTTTTTTTGTTAGGCCCCGCAAAACAAATACAAATGTGGTAGCACCTATACCCGCTCATTTACGCCCCTAGCTACAAAATGAGAAGGATGATTAGATTCAACATTAAATAGAATAACTAAAAGTAGTGAGACTTTATCAGTATCAGGCATGTCATCAAGAATGGTACCTAGCCTAAGAGGACTAGAGCTCAAACCCGATGCACGATCTGGTCATGATAGCGCAGTCGAAACCAACAATAAATAGTTTCAAACACTTATATAATTTTATTTTAGAATCTCCTTAATGAATAAGATAACCTTTAAAGTTGATTTATTATCACCAGCATTGATCTTGATTACCTGGGAATGTCATTCCTTTCACTCTTTGGCTTGATACATCATAGAGATGAATGTGATTCGCTATAATAATTGGATCATCTTTCTTCTCCGTCTAGACTCTTTATACTCTAGGGGGGACTTTGGAGGTTGCTCCTTGGTTTCATGAGCTTAAACTGAATTACCAAAAGGTTTACCTACGCGCTAACTACGTCAACTGGCATTTCCTCTCAGTCTCATAGCTACCTAGAATAGGAATTTAGCACCAACATAGATGGTTGACATAAGGTCGACATCTGGTCATGAGAACTTTATTAATTCATTTATGAAGCTTTTTATGCTCCATAGTCAACCTCATTACGATGGGAGAAGACTTTGATGATGATTGATTGATCTTGATTACTTTAGTAGTGGCCGGTTGACCATCATTGGAAGAAGATAAATCTAAGTTAATCTGATCGAAACATCTTGAATGACAAGATTAAATGCTTGATTCTGGAGCCTTGTTTGCAATTCGGTAAACGGAAAACATTCAGGACGGCAAAAGTATAAGTATAAATCGACACAGTGCAAGTAAAATATGTTAAAAAATTTGGTTAAATATTCGTCAAACGAGAAACATTCGAACTAGATTTAATTCGTGTTTATTATGTTTCATATGAACAAATTCGGCACTAAAAATTCGACGTGTATTTTTTTTATCCCTAATAAATTAACAAGCAAACAACTCATTAAACACAAATTCATAAGTTCACATTTCCACCCTATCTCACAAAAATGATCATTGATGCAAGCAACAAGACTGTTGAATTTCTTTCTTGTTAATTAAATATGTTGTATGTGATAATTTTTCTTTCAAGAATATTATACGTATTCGTACAGTACACGTTTAAAACGTCACCGCCTTAAAATTCGTGTTTTAATCCGAATCTTTCAAAAGTACACAAGTATTATATGTTTCTGAAAAATACGAAAAAATTCGCGTATTATACGCGTTTTATTCGGTTGATTGCTAACAGGGTTCCGGAGTTGAAGTAACTTGAGAAATGTAGAAGTTAAATATTTTCCAACAACTAATAAGGTTGTCATAATACTAGAACATTTTTCGAAAATCTGTCTAGTGAAGCACCTGAAAGAGAGGTGTTTGTAACCTTTAGGTGCAGAGAATAATGTTTCTTCAGAGGTGAATGGAGACCAAGAGTGTACATGCCTTGTTTGAGAAGCCAGCCTTTGATTTTCAGCTTCTTTGCATATTCCATGTGCAGTATGCTTTTCCTTTCTTTTTTGCATATCACTAATGTAGCCAGAGAGCTTTTAGTGTATCCTTATTTGAGGGAGTAGCACACTACAGGAACTTAGCCCTCCAACTAGCCAGAGGTATATTTGCCACTTTTTGATCATTTCAAAATCATTTGCGAGTTGGAGAGCTTTGAAGGATACTTCGCTAAAGACCATAAGAATATGCATACCATGCAAGAAGCTGACTGACAACAAATTTTGAAGGGAAAAAATCTTCAACAGAGAACCTGCCTGATGGTTTGTGAAATGACAAGGGGTAATAGGTAAAGAGGATGATGTGCCTCTCTGAAAGAAAAACAGCTTCTCAAGAAATCCCTTCTTCTCAATCCATAATAATAAGGCTCCCATTGCATGCCTGAGAGTAAATTGGCCAGACAATTATCTATTTCCAAACTCCTGTGAACAAACATTCTTTTGGATACAATGTCTCGTATTTATCACTTTTACCATAAAGGCAGTAGTCAGTGGAAGGAAAATCAAATCCTTCAACAAGTTCACGCATAAGGATACAATTTGCTGCATGCAGAGGTAGAGACCAACCTTGACCTGAATTTAGTGATCTTGTTGCATAGATATGTAGTTTCAAAGTCTTGGATGGTTTTGGAGGCATTTACTTAAGACTCGGATACAGGTACAGAAATGGAAGGAAGGGATTAACAGTGGAACAGTAGCAGAAAAGGATTACTCTGAAGGGAAAAGAAAGACCATTAGCACTCTCCAAGTGTATAACTAATTTAGGGTAGGCAATGATATTTGTCATGTAGTGACAGGATTGTAGTCGAAGATGATACTGGGGAGGGGTAGACTAAAATAAACATGGATATAAAACAGCTAAGATATGAAGCTTGCTGGTGTACCTGAGGAAATGGTCCATATTGACCCAAATGGAGGATTGAATACATGTACCGAACTCAGAACTTTTGGGATAAAGGTTTCACTGTTTTGCTGTCTTGTTATGATCTTCGTCACAAAAACTTCAAACTTTCATTTGGTCTATATTCCGAGCTTATTTTTTAGAATCAAAATTGTGCACCTAACCCTATTTGTCAAAGATCATTGATATGATGTTTGAAGGGCTGTATATGTACACTATACATGCTTATGTGTTTGTTGAAGATCCCAATATACATAATAAGTATTTCCACATTTGCCCTTAGATGTCATTGTGAAGATCCCCGTAGAATATTGCAACTATGATAACAGCAAATTCATATGGTTAGGATACCGAAGCTACTCAGATTCATAACTTACATAAGATATCTGTATGCAATAATATAGCTGAGAAGTACTGTTTGTACTACTCGCTAAATTCCTAAAAGAGAATGAGGCTGATATCGAGTGCAGAAGCATGTGTTATTTCATGTTATCTCAAGAAAAAAGTTATATTATTACCTGCCAGACATTCGCCCATACCTCACCACCTATATATTCCAATTCATTTAGATAAGGAACTTCACGAGCATTGTACTTAACAGTTACTTGGTCTATTGCTGCAAAAATATATAAATAACAATAAGAAAAAGATGCAACACATTAAAGGAATGATGACACAACAACAGCTGCAGACCTTTCCAAGTAACTGGGTCAAGCTGATACAACGTGGAACTTCCATCACTACCAAAAATCACTTTTCCATCAGTCGCCAGCCCCCAACCATCTTGCATCTGATGAGTAAACTTCTGTCGCTGCACTCAAATGATAGAAAGTTGTAAATTCAAAACACACATCCTCAGCTGTATGAACGAAGATCTAAAACCAGAAATTTTAGGAGTTTCAAGACAAGGTACGCGACTTAGGCATAATGACAACTTGCCATACATGGACAAATATGAAGAGAATAAAGGAGGTCAGACAAAAATCAGATATAGGTGGCAAGTGCCTGTTTAGCTGTTTAGAGAAAAAGCAAAATAAGTGCTTCAAATAATCATTATATGGATTACAATGTTTTTCCATCTTCCCCTCCCTTCTGGTTTAATTAAACTTACACACCACAGCTTAGGCAAGACTGAACACACATTCGTGCCCAGCTCATGGGTACACACATGCATCTTGGTTATGCTATACTACACAATTGACATGCCCTATAATTCCTATTAATCCTGAACCAACCTTTCAAGTTAAGCATGTTATATGAGATGTTGTAAATAACATACGCTTAGTTCAAGTAAAGTACAGCATTTCTGAACGCAAACCTAACCCTACCCAAATCAGTCAACACTAATCAAAACCCCATTACACAAGGTCCTCTCGAAATTGAAATCTCAAAGTTGTTGCCAGTTATGGAAGTAGATGGATAGTAGTGTGTCAATGACCTACATAATTAAGGCTTTCATACGTTTTAGCCTGGGACCTAGGTTCCTCTAAAGAACCGTACCTGTGTCCATATCTGGCACGTATATAACACATATAATTGCTTGACATTCATGTAGATAAGGGGCACTCATGATTAGGCTCCAACGGGACCCAAAACATGGTTGAAAGTGATTTGTCATGGTCTAACATACCAAACAGATTGAGATTTTGTAACTTCTTTTAAACCTTAGTCAAGAACGGAGCCAAGGAGGGGCCAGAACCCCACCTGGAATTTAGTATTTTCTTATATGTATTTATATGTGCCCCACCTAAAATTATACCCACTTCTATGTCTTAATTTATGAGAAATACCTTAAACATATATGGTGTCTATCTCATTTCTCTGACAATTTGGGTCTAACAAACTAATAACAACAAAAATAAACTCCACAAACAAAAAAAGTTACCTATGGACTACTTGAAATTTTCTTCATAATTTGTTTCATGGTATTAATATTTTACATTTGTTGGTATGATTAGATTCAAAATTTTACCCAAAAAAAAAACTTTTTCTAAACTTTGTATATTTTTGGGTCCCACAATATTAGTTTATTGTAATTGAGAAAATAATTTGTATTTATGCATATCTATTTGCCAAGATATTTTGATTATGAGTTTATGAATCTAACACACACACATATATATAGGGTAGGGTTACAATACTTAAACGTAGTGTTATTCACCGTTGATTAATAGAGATCTGATTTGAGAAGATTCAGTAGAAAACATGATGGCTTTTTATTTCCGCATCTGAAATATTACAAATTAAGAAAGTTTTTTAAGCATCATAAGGTTTCCCTCTACACCCAGGAATCACATTTTTGTTCTTTCACTTTCCGATCTCTCTGAAGTCAGAAGACTCTGAATCCTACTTTATTGAACCTGTATCATATCAAGGTTCTAGGAGCACTCCACCTGATATTTGCAACAGCTCTCAAACCTCCATTTCCACCATTACCACCATTACCACCACCACCAGGAGTCACATCAGCCACCGACTTAAAAACCTCCATTGTGACCTCCATTGGAAATGACATATGCATGCTGCATCAACTTTAGAGAATGGAAAAACCTTAAATCTCATTGGAAAAAAATTCAGGGCATAATTGCTTATAGGGAAAAACCGGTCGGGCTTTCGTCTTCGTCGTTAATCCTGCCGCCAATCTATAGCCTGCCAATGAAATATGACGATTCATATGTCACTTGTCAAGATCATTAATTTGTATCTTATTAGAACGAGGGACTTAAGTTAGATTTTAAGTAATGATTAGTAATGATAGGGAGATTTTGCAATTACTTTAGAAATTTTAGTGTTATCCTCCCATGTATGTTTTTTTTAATGCAAACTAGTTCGGCCTTTAGAAGTCAAAAACTCCTAGGAAGTCAACGAATCTCATTAAGAACCTCGATTCGGCAGTTCTTACTTGGGAGCTCGTTTCTCCGACGACGGGACGCATTTTTTCCGACAACATGAGCGCTTCCCATAACATGACTATAATTTTAAAAGAGGACAAAAATTTTGTGAAGAAAGTTAGAAAAATTTTAATACAAGTTCATCAAAGTAACAAGAAACTAAGAATTACTTGACATCATAAAAATTGCCATGCAAATGATCTCTATTTAACTTTGAACTTAACTTTATAAATCCTAATAAAATTAAGATATATATATATATATATATATATATATATATATATATATATATATATATATATATATATAGCGCACGCTCCCAACTTTAGACTCTTCAAAGTAGTCGCGCTCCCCCGCTCCTGCCCCCGCTCACTCTCTCGCTCCCGTCCCCCGCTCCCGCTTTTGGCTTCTAAGGTTTAGCCAAAAGAATAAATGACTCTCAATGTTAAGGGCTTCTATGAAACCCAGTGAAGATTAGATTGAACTTAATTTTTTTAACAAGACAGATTTATCTACTTTTAATTAGTGTCAAACAGTCAAAGGTTCAATGGAGCCCAAAGTCAACTCTGGAGATGATCTCACATCAATTTCATTTTGGTGTTGTTATATGATGATTAAGGCCTTAATCTTCGATGATTAAGGCCTTAATCTACTATAATTGTTAATTAAATTGTCCTAATGGTTGCATTCCTGGTATAAACTCTTCTTGTAATTCTAGTTTTACCTCCACCCTCCAGTCAAATCTTATGATAACGCATACGGTGTAATAAAGCACAAGGGGGTCAAATTAATAGCTAGTGTGCCCCACCCGGCATATTGTTCTTGCTCCGCCCTTGAACCTAGTTACTATCCAAAACATGTACAAGAATCTAATGTGTGTATATGTGCCTTCATGTAAATATAGTTGTATTAACGTCATACTTGTATCATAAGATTTGTAAAAAGTGTCATATTTCAAATTTGTATCATGTTCATATTTGGATCCTTGCCTATGCAGCCTAGCCTAGGACCAACTACCAACGGAAATATTTTTCTTCATTTTGGGTTGGCTCTAGAAAGAAAAAAAAAGCAAAATGGGCAAAATATTAGCTTCCCCAAAAAGTAAAGGGTTCAAACCATAGACTCAATTTATTAGGCAGCTAGGCTCTATCTGAGAGTAGCCAGGCAGTCTGCAATCAAGCAAGACCACCTAGGCATTGGACGGACGCATAACCTGATCCACGAGGTGAGGATAACATGTTGATGTACACTTGTCATTATCAAAAGAGAGAAAAATAAATAAACCAAAAGGTTTACACAACCCTAAACCCACAACCACGTTTTTAGCTTAAAGTATGATCAGGTTGGTAAGTCAAATTTGTAGAGTAGGAAAACAACCCTACAGTCACATTAAGCTAGGAAGGTATAATCTATAAAGTTAGGATTTTGTAAACCAAGTTTCTTTTACCTCCTTTCTCTCGTCTCCCTCACCTCAGATGGTGAAGCAGCATGGTGGCAAACTCAAGCAACTGGCCAATGAAACTCAGTGCAGAGGTAACAACTTTCTTATCTTTCTCTTTTCTATAACATCCTCCTCACCTTTTCGCTATCTTTCACTACCGCGACACACCTACACATTCGGCATCCGCCTAGGAAAATAGTGCACTAGGCACCACATGCGCATATTTAGATTTGCATATAAGTTGGATGTAGTCATTTATCGAGTGGGAAACTAATCCTACCAACCTACCAATGCTTTAAGTTAAAAAATGGGTATGGTACGATTTTCTAAACCAGAGTTTCTTTTAGCTTCTTTCTTGTCTCCCTCTCCTCAATGGTGAGGCAGCATGGTGGCAAATTTCTGCAGGCAGCCAAAGAAACATGAAATGGCAGAGGTAATGACTATTTCCTTTCATATCTCTTCCTCCTAACATTTCCGCCTTCTTTCACGAACTCCACTTACGGTGCGCCTAGGAAAACTGCACATTAGGTTCACTTGTGCCTACAGATTTGTATATATGTTGCATTTAGTCATTTGTTATATGCATGCATGATTGATATAGTATTTGTTACCTTTCAAATGCACTGGACAATAGTTGCACTCGAGGCTGTCAAGCATGAAGAGGCTAGTAAAGTGTTTAATTGACAATCAGATATAAACATGAAATAATTTCTATTGCACACAAGATTATCCATTTCTTATAAGTTCAACTTAAGCCAAGATACTATAGGCTAGATAATTGCAAATACGTGTATCATTGCAAGTAAAAAAGAGTTGCAGGCAACACATCATAAGATCATTCACCATAGAAGTATATAATGGTACATAAAATAAAATTAATAAGACTTGCAATAGAGTACAAACAAATGTGGTAGAAGTACGAACTTTGTTAAAATTATACCGGTCATAGATGAAACCAGTTTTCTTCAACCAAGTTACTTGAAACAACCTACAAAAGATAGAATATCAACTTTGGATGACCCAAATTAAAGATTAGATAATCTAGAGTCATTATAGATTGTCAGCAGTCAAGTGTATAGGACTTACTCTCGTGCTACAGTAAAAATATTGACTGTTATTTATATTTATATACTTTCTTCAAGGACATAACAGTAACCAAAATATTGAGTGTTATTTATATTTATAGCTATATATTTCTTCGAGGATATGGGATGGACATTTTTAAACAGGTACAATAGGTAGTTATTTATGATGCACGAATACGAACAAGATATGGACACTATTTTTTTGTGTCCATGCAATAAAGGTGCCAATTAAAAGTTTCAAGAAACTTGCACTAAGGGCTCGCTTGGCAACTGGAAACTATTTGAAACTATAAAGTTAGTTTCTTTGGAGTTTCTAGAAAGTATAGAAAGTAGGTTTCCAAACAAAAATGATTGTTTGTTTTCTCGGAACTAGAATAAAGAAAGCACGGCATGTCACTATTAATAACATAGTTAGAAAGGAATAGAGTTTGTGGGAAAACAATGTTTCATATAAAAAAAAAGAATAAAAAAGGATAATAAATGATCCCTATCTACTTTCTGTGACTTTCCATCCTTTAGAATGGAAAATAAACGGAGGCAGGGGCGGATCCAAGCATAGGTTGGGGTGGGCTGGGGCCCACCCCCCTTATAATTTTTTTTTTTGATTTTTTTATATGGGTTGGCCCACTTCTAGCCCACCCAAATTTATAGTGGCCCACCCCAACTAGAGTTTCTGGATCCGCCTCTGAACGGAGGTCTAGTTTCCCTTTATGATGGTGTGGCAAAGAGTTACCAAAATAAGTTTCCGATAGACAAACAATACCATGGATGAAAACTAAGAACAGTTTCCATGAGTTTCCTACTTTCCTTCCTTATTTTTCAGTTGCCAAACAGGCCTAAAATGTGTGCAGCTTGTAGAAAGATTTCTTAGATAAAGTTTGTAGAAAGATTAATAGACCAAAATTATGTTGCCTCTCACAACAGCAAAAACCATAAACTGTACGGACAGTGTAGGGGGGAATTAGCAGATTCACCCTGGGTCCTCTTCACAGATGCCTGGGCCCGTGAGGAGTTTGTGGCAGTTCTGTCATGCCACGGGCACGTTGTGCGCTTCTGCCGTGCTCGTGGTGGGCCTTGGATAGTGGGCCGGTCCGTTTGGCAGGCCTAAGGGGGCATACCCCCTCACTCATTACATCATTTCTGGAACACCTCAGATGCGCTGTCAACGTTTTCATGTCCGCTAAGCCAGTTTTCAGTCAAGTTCTTCGATTGCTCAACATTCTGAGGGTCCAACCCATTAAGAAAAAGCTGGATATTGTAGCCGTATCTTAATAGGCTCCAATTGGAAGAGTTTTCTTATCCCAAAGATGCTCAAACCTTTCTCCAAAATCAAGACAATGGAAGTATAACAACATATGCTGCAAATTAAATACTAGACTTATTCTTCTAGCACTAAATAATACGTATTTGGAATAGAAGTGTGTCTTGAAGATTACAGATAAGGACTTTCAAGAAATATTAGTGTCAATAGCTTTGAAGTTATATGAAAGCTCTTGTTTTTGAGGAAAGGATCAATGGTTTTGTAATGGTTCCATATGTCTGATACCTAATCTCACATAAAGGAAGAGAATTATGAATTGGTAGAAGTTACAAAGTAGCATACCAGAAATGGGCTCACTAGAAATGCTAATAGCATTGTTATAAATTAATTGTATCATTGTAACTATGAATCTTTGAGGTTATCATCAAATCATAACTATAAAAGCATCAACGTTTATCTGCAAAGTATTAGGTTCATAATTTTATCACTATACATCATTTATCATTCTTCTGATCATTGCTGACAATTATTAAACATTTATTCAGAAAGTAAATAAAGAATTAGTTCTCCTCTTACACTGCTGTTCCACCTTTGCTAAGGAAATTGTATTAAGAGATGATGGATACGAACCTTTCACCTAGAAGAGTGAGGCCCTCTCCAAATAAAAATCCATCCATCCGACGTAAAACCTCAACCTAGAATTGATCAAACAAGTAAGGATGAGGTCCCATTGTAAAAGACATATGTCACTTAACTATCCAAGCCTCCGGATTTTTCATAAGCTTATGCATAGGAAAAGATAGAAGTGCAAAAGAAAAGAAAAAAGATCTGATTGATGTCTTTTATCTTAATATTTGCCTGCTTAGAATAGAACGTCTAAAGTTCACGTGAATTAGAAAACAAAATGATTATCTAGCTAAAGTATTTACATCCTAACAGGATCATCTCAACTACTAAACAACTTAAGTGCAGTTTTCTCACTCAAACAGTACATTCTGAATATCTGAGCAGGACCATGTTCCAGGGGTACCATCTACTCATTTGTATAGAACTTTTATCAATTTTACATAACAGCAGATGACTTTGAAAGTAAAACCTAATATTAGATCAATAAATAAGATCATATAACTCTAGTATTCAACCTGATCAAAGAACTCTAGTTTATACTCGTAGTATATCAGGTTCTACTTCTAACTGCCTGTGAGTGATTAAATGACATAAATCACCTAACTTCGTCAAATTCTTAAGAAACAGGGAGATGGTGGAAGCCGACTCACTCCACTTGCATCTAGAAGTCAATGTTCATAACAAAACAAGATGCTAAGTATTTAGACGTTGTAGCCATGGAAGAATTTGTTTGAAGGAATTACCTTCCCAGTCTGGAGATTAACCTGTCTGACTGATGACTGAAGATGGAAGATCAGAAGTAATTAAGTATTAGTAAGGAGTAAAAGGATGAAGAAAAAACTTACAGGCATAAAGACGCCGAGTTACAGAAACGGCATGCACAAGTCATAGTATAAGTAGAAAAATAGCCATTGCTACAAATGATACCTTAAAATAACAATGACAACACAATTATAGTGAACATCATATCTACAGAATATTGTGTCATGCATAATTGAAGGTGAGCTAAGAAGGCAAGAACTGGTGAGTTAACATGAGTGCAAAATTCGCAAAATCCATAAACAGCTAAAGTTTCATAAAAGAATAATGATAGTAGCTAAAGGAAAGTGCTCAGAAGTTCACTCCGAGTGCTCAATGAAAATTAGGAGTACAAAGAAATATGTAAATTTGCTTCACATTATAAAGATCTAGCAAATTTCAACAGTGGTTTTCGGCTACCTTTGCTGCCCTTCTTTTTCTACTATTGTGATGATTGTTTGTCTGCTGACATTCCCTCTTGATGTTAGCTCTATTAACTTTTCATTTCTATTATTTGTAACGAGTTATGACCTGTTTCATATGCTCCAGTTTGAGAAGGAGTATTAGAAGAGTTGAAAGAATTGGTGGGTTCTTATATGAGGAAGGTTCTTATATATATTCATGCTCCAGTTTTAGAAGGAGTATTAGAGTTGAAAGAATTGGTTTATTTTCATCCCATATTGATTAGACGTGAATAAGGAAGATTCTTAGAGAAACAGTCAATATAAAAAGGCCTCAACAGTGGTTGCATGAGGTAAGAAAGCATATGAGTTAGTCTCATCAATTATCATCTAAGCTCTATGTTTGGTATTAACTTGTCTTTTACTCGTTGTATAAATAAACAAAATGAACTGGGCATTGGTTCAAAATTTATGGCTCGTTTAATTATGATAGAGATGGGAAAAATATAAAATACATAAAAAACTTATAATTATCATCCACTTTTACATTGTAAATGATGGTCTCAGGTAAAGCCTTTTTATCGGACGTAGTCCCCCAAAAAGTAACCTAGGTACGCAAAGGTTTTGCCGGTATATACAGACACGCAAAGGTTTTGCCGGTATATACAGACACGCAAAGGTTTTGCCTGTACACAAGATCCATAAGACCCGATCAAGCAGAGATGAAGATTGACCATTTTGAGCCATTGGTGCCAAGTGGAAGGGTCATTGCTCAACAGATAGAACAGTTATTGCTGGATACTCGCATGAAACTATTGAAGTAACAATACATGGTGAATTATGAAAAGATAATCCAACTCACCCTCCCATATAGGCCAGTAGACTCGAACAATGTATTATTTCCTCCGTACAAGAGCCCCTGCAAAAGAAAGAAATTTTCACAAGAGTGCTAACAGCAAGGAAGCCAGCACCACGTTCCATGATACAATAAATAGAATAGCAACCAGATACATGACAAGGAAAAATGTTATGGTATATAATTATAAATCTCCCAGTGAAGTAGCTACAGGTGGCAACTATGGTTTCTTTACTTATTGAGACATATAGAAGTACTTCTTTCTACCTTCCATTTTCAGTCTCTTCGACAAAAACTAAAGTATTAAATGGCAAGAAATCATTCGTAGTTGTGGAATGCTACATATCCTTGTAGCATGACACCATGTTCTAATTTCATCACTTAAAAAAAAGAACAATAAGAAGACATCTATATAAAGTATAGGCATAACATTATAATTAGTGAATTTAGTGTTATAATATTTCCTAAACTCTCATTCTGGAGCCAATTATGGTTAACAAATCCTAGTAAAAATATTTTCTAAACTCTCATTCCGGATCCAATTATGGTTAAAAAAATCCTAGTAACACTGAATCTCAATGAGGGTTTTCTTTTACATAAGGTTCTGAATATACCAAATCAGAGTTACTTGACAATGAAAAGTTAACCAAAAATATACACTCCAAGTTGGTGTACTTCACATCTAGTCTCCAGTTTAAAGTTTTCTTTTTATATATTTTCCTTCATCTTTATCGACCTTAGTTTAGTCCCATATTGGGAACCTTCTAGGAAGGGAGGATACTCTCTTATTCTTTTTTAGAAAGGAGCTAAGAATCTGTGTTTTTTGAAAAATAGAGGAAAAAGTCTCTTTTTAAGATAAAGGGAAAGAGAGAGGAATAAATCAACACACAATGATTCTTTTTCTGCAATTTTATTTTTGAACCGTATGCATCCAAAGGTGCATGTAGGGTTCCTAAGGGATACAATTTTGTCTACCATGCATTGTAAGACAAATTTTTCCAACATAAAGTAAGTCAATTATGTTGAGCCAACTTCTCGACATCTACAGTTGCCATTAGAATTCTAGCACCAAAATCCCATTCATGTCCCCGTTATAGAAAGTTTTTAACTTTCAATTATCCCGATCATAACTTCCTGAAAGAAAGAAAGAAAGAAAGAAAGAAAGAAAACAAACTTTAACCAAAATTACTTAAACCCAGATCATAAACAAGCTTGTTATAATAATCTTCAATTACCAGACAATTTTGACTCCATAATCTCACTCAAACTTTCCTAGTTTCTTGAAACTAACCAAATTCAAATTTTGACCAAGATTCAATTACCCATCTTTAGAAGAAGAAAAAAAAGTAGCGAACTTTAATCAAAATTACTCAAACCTATTGTACATGGCTCATCTTCAACTATGGAGTGCGACAGGCACCGTCCAATGATCGGAGAAGCTAGGGAGAATTGAAGCATCGATACAGAACTTGAAAGAGGCAAGGGTATCAGAACGGTATACCAACGGAACTAACCAGTATACCGCTAGCATACCGTTGAGTGCACGAAACTTTCCAACAAGTATTTGAGACATTCCTGTGTACACACTATCTTCCAACAGTATTCGGTATGCCGGTTTGTCAGGTCTGGTTCATTTTCTTGTGCAGTCCAGATCTAAATTGATGTTATCGATGGTCCAAATTGCTCATGACTGTGGGGATTGGGGGAGATCATAATTAAGGATCTCCTCATGCTCTAGAAAGCAAACTTTGAAGCAAAAAGGAGGTTGATCTAGTTCTCTGGAGTGGAAGCCACAAGGAATCTCAAGAGGAAGAAGGATCTCGTTGAGGGAGGGCTTCGCATTACGATATTTAGTGTGTAATCCTTGTAAGGTTTCTCTTGTTGATTCAATAAATTATTTCTTTCCTTGTCCTCTTTCCCCGTGGAGTAGGTCAAGTTTGACCAAACCACCTTAATATTGTGTGTTTGCATGTTATTGTTCAGTTAATTTGTGTCTTGCTATTCGTGTCATTCTAAGGTTATTTGTGTGTGAGCTTCAGTGTGTCGCACAATAAACCCCAGATCATATATCACATTATTATGACATTAGCGTTTCATTTACTCTTGAATTGTTGGCAAAATAACGAAATTGTGACCAAGTTCATAACTTCTCAGTAACCAAGTTCATAACTTTCAATGACCCAGATCATAACTTCCTGAACGAAGGAGAAAAAAATAAATAAATAAATAAACTCTGACCAAAATTACTTGAACCCAGATCACAAATAACGGTTGCTAATAACTTTCAATTACTAGAAAATCATGGGCAATACTAAGATCCTAATTTCTCGACAATAACCGAATTCTGACCAAGATCATAATTTTTCAATTAACCGTGTCACGACTTCTTGAGAAGAAGAAAAAAGAAGCAAGCTTTAATCAAAATTACTCAATAATTTCATGAAAAAATAACCAAAGATCCAACGAATAATACCTGGGTGAAGGCGTTGGGATCGTGAGGGAACTCGTTGACGACGTCGAAAGTGTAGTAGAACTGGGGGGCGGATTTGAGAGAGGAGGTCTTCTTCTGGTTGACGAAGAAGAGGGTCAGCATACAGAAGGAGAAGAGGATTATAGGAGGAATGACTCTGTTTCTGAAGGAAAGACTGAGCATTGAGGTGGATTTGGGAAGAGCGGGGGAGGAGGAGGAGGAAGCAGCAGCCATCGAGGAATTGGAGCTGTGACGCTTCAGCTTCTCCTTCTTCCTCGATGATCCAACGGCCATTTCTTTTTTGGGTTGGGTTCAGCGGAGGAGAGGTGAAGGATGAGATTAGTCTACTTTAATTATTTTGTTTTACTCAAACAAAAATTATTTTGTTAGGATGGCTATGTTACTTTGTTAGGTGTCTGACCAAATGAATTAACGGGCGATGATGAAATTGCCTCAGCGACTCGGTAGGGAGGGGAGCTCACGAGCGCAGCATCAGAGGTCTGATAACAGTAGACATTATCTAAGCTGGCGTGGGACATGATGGGACGACCGTGCATGAAACTCAACGGCAAGGGCGTCGTGCGGACGGGGTCCCGCACCATTCTACCACGGGTATAAACGACGGCCGACCACGCGGCCCGTCGTTCGTTCGGCGTCATAAGGGTGTCGTGAAGACGTTGTACGGACGTCGTGCGAAAACGGGTGGTTGGGCGGCATCGGTCGTCGTAGACGTCGTTAAGACGTCGGGGGCGCCACTTCGACGTCGTGGGCAAAGCGAGGCGTTGAGTTGCGGGTGTCGAAAGGCGTCATGGCCGTCTCGTGGAGCTCTGGAGCGTGCGGAGTGCGCGAGGTGTGCGTTACGGGCGATGATGAAAATGCCAGTGTGCGACGCACACGACGAGTCTGATTCCCTAATGATGACCAGCATAGATGGTGTGGGGACTCCTATCAAACTGAGCCCGTGGCGTACTGGAAAAAAAAAAATAAACAAGTACTTAATGTTATAATTTAAACGGTAATAATTAAAACTGTTTATTGTGAACATTTCCAAAACGCTAATCTATCAAATTTTCCACAAATAAGCATTTAAACAAGTGCAAGTTCCAAAAGTAAAAGTCAAATTAGACCAACATTTCAATCCTAGATGGAGCTCAAGAATGCATTTCCAAATTTGTAATAAAAAATAAATATAGAATGAGTTGGATTTGTATGAAAATAGTATTAAAAAAATGTAATTTCTATAGGCACTTTATATTTTGCTTGAGGTCGGTACATTTTTTTAGTTTATTTACAAGTTTGCCACTAAAATATTTTGTTTGAGGACAGTCCATATTTTGATATAAAAGCCAATGAAAAAATAGATTCCAACCTCTCTCTCTTCTCCCCATGCTCTCTTCTCCCTATGCTCCCTTCTTCCAAAACCTACTTTCTACCAATTCTCAAAATCCTATACACTAAAGTGAAGATTGGAGATCAAAATAATAGTCCCACTACACAAAAAGTTATAATATTCAACCGGCATTTGGTATGTCATCGATTAACTATAACGATTAGGTTTTTCAAACATTAGGTCAACATATAAATATTAAATTTTATGTGTTTAATGTAGGGGAGATGCATCTCGAAGAAATTGAGTCATCTAATACGCTTAATCATTTCTCTGCTACGGACGAAGAACTCCTCGGTTCTTCCGAAGCACCATCGGTAATGAATTTGACAATTTATTATCAAATTTTTTGGCAGTAGGACTGTCAAACAACTAACAGTCATATAAATAAGTAGGACTGTCAAGCAACCTACAGTCCTTTTTTTCTTAGGACTGTAAGTAAATTTACAGTCCTGAAAAATAATAGGATTGTCACATTCCCTACAGTCCTAGTTATTTTAAGGATTGTCCTAATTTTCTGCAGTCACTTCAATTTTAAACAGTTTTATTAACTTTAATTTCTTTTGTAGGGGTTATCGTCTTCCGATATTGTGGTACCTCCTCCAATTGTCGTTGATGTAAACAATTTATTCTCGACCGATATTTACTTTGAATTAGACGAACAAGCGTTACATTGGTGCAGAGAAGTTGGTCGGGAAAACAATATAGTCATTGTGATATCAAGATCGGCCTGAAACCGTCCGGGATGCAAAACTATAGAGCTTGGATGTGAAAGTGGTGGTTTGTTCAGGTTTCATGGAAAGAAAGATATAGTTCCCCAAAGAAAAGTTCCAAACATAAGCGTTGGTACGAGGAAATGCGGTTGTCCATTCAAGATCTCTATTAGAAAAACTAAAAATACTTTACACCGGACACAGAGAGCCGTCTGTTTTTGTTACTGACAGAGAATATGCCATAATTAATGCTATAGCTATCGTCTTTCCTCACGCGGATACACTACTATGCACTTGGCTTATCAATCATAATGTAAGTTGAAGTTTGGAAAGGTGGATGGTAAAATTAACAAAGATATTTTTGAGGAATTCTACAGTGATTGGAATCATGTTTGGCAAGCCAGTACAAAAGACAGTTACGATGCGGCATGGTACTTGTTCAAAGAAAAGTGAAAGACGAGGGAGCCGGCATGCATTTCTTATATCAAATATATATGGCTAGAACCGCATGGACGAATAAGGCGAAGCATTATGGCACAGTGACCACCAACCTGGTTGAAGGATCACACGCAAAATTAAAACATCTAAGATCATCGGTTGAAAATTTTGTCTTCGTTTGGCAAGCTATCAACTTAATGTTAGATCAGATGGTAAATGAGATTAAGGCATCATTTGAGATGAGCCTGAATATTGTAAAGCATGAACATAGAAATGAACCCCTCTTGGATGCTTTAATGCATGTAATATCTCACAATGGCTTACTATTTGAGGAGATAGGTAGGTCAAAGTTCGTGGGATTTGATCCCGAAGTTTGTGGTTGTTTACATCGACATACGTTCGGCCTCCCTTGTGCACATGAGATTAATGAATATCGTCGTCAGTCTAGACATATTCCGCTAGATGTTATTGATCAACGTTGGAGGCATTTGTTGATAATGTCCGTGGTGAAGAGTGACAATGATTTTTTTTCTTTGCCACAAGTGAAACTCCTTCACGCAAGGTGGTGTGCCTCACTGGGAGCAGAGCGGGAGTCCATTGAGCTTAAAGTCCAAGAAATTGCTAACCAGGCAACTACTAGAATGCATAGCCATCTGTTGTTTCCAATCCTAAGGGAAGACCTCAAACAAGATTGAGTAGTTCACAGAAGAAAAGGATGGAGTCAACTAAGAGAGATCCATCGTTCTTGTGAGCATGTTGAACAAAGTTTAGAGCAAGCTCAGTCTACGAAACGAAAGAGTATAACTATTCGAAGGAAAAAAATAGAAAACAGACATGCCAAACGAATGCTTGGGTATGTATATTGAAGGCTTCCTACCTGAGATACGCAGTTACATTTGATCCATTGTTGATGTTCCCAAGGATGGCCATTGTGGATTTCATGTGCTTGCAAGACATCTTGGTTATTTCGAGAAAGAAGGATGGAGACGGTTCGGGTAGAGTTGTACGAGGAGTTGGAGTCTCGTCTTCCATTCTACACCGGCATGTTAAGCGAAGAATATGTTGAAAATTTATTGACAAGCATTCCTTGCACCGATACCGTTGCCAGAGAAGACCACTACATGTCCAACCCGGCCGCCGCATATTTATTTGCTAATAGGTATAAGATACCTATTGTACTTATTTTAGATAATATTAATAATACGTTCTTTCTAATGTACGCTCCGTCGGCTGAGCACAAACTATGTAACCTATGTACTATAGGACATATCGGGAACCATTTTGTCATTCCAAAGTTGATCGATCATTCTCCTATTGTCACGCCCCAGTCCCAAAATACGTAGGACTAGGAACACGTAAGCATGACAGTCGTATGTATATGGCAACTCCAATATATGGATACCATAATACACACGTGCGCTGTAGAATGAATATAAACTCACATGTGGTATATATAATGTCACAAGTCACAGATATGCTAATCTCATCCACACAATAAGCCATAGAAAAAAAATACTAAACTAGAATAAGGAGTCTGAAATATCCAAAATAATAGTCGGGTGGAGACAAATCCACTACCAAAGACTATATCCAAAACTAAAATGAGAGAGGAGTATAAAATCTCCAATATAAAATAATGTGAAGACATAAGTGTATCAGCTAAAAAGAATCCATCGCTAGATGTAATCAAAGATGCTCAGAAGGTAAGACCTCCTCGGCAGAAAGTAATGCGTCAGGTCCAGGCCCGTACTCCTGCGGATACTCCTGGTCGTCTATACCTGGCAAGGGACCAGGTCCTCAGATGGACATAACAAGATACATAGAAGCAAGCCAATTTGAATACAGTGAACATGCATAATGTTTGAAAATAAATAAGTACGCTGTACAAGACAATCTATATGAATGCAAATGAGGACAACTTTTTGACGTATGGGCAAGGGTAGGCTACTCGATCTAATCTCACAACTCACACACACGTCAGTGGACATCATCAGCTGACATACCGCGTAGGTAGCGACCCTCGTGACTCCATCAATCGACATACCGCGGGGGTAGCGACCATCGGACACGACCACCAAAGTGCGTGCTAGTTACTACGGTTTATCAGAGTGGTTAATGTCACGCCCCGAGGCGTCCCCCGAGTCGTGACCGCCGTGCGGGCCTGGAGTTGCGCCCGCACAAGGCTTTAATGATTTGCATAGCAAGCACATACTCAGAGTACGCAGATAAATTGAAACACAGATTTGAAACATAGAAAAGTTCTCTTTATTGATAATGAACATCTATTACAAACTCTTGAACGAGTTAGCTAATATGCCGAACGGCTTACAAAAGGGTTGACTCAAAATGAGATAGCAGTCCTGTACATTACATCCTTTTATAAACTCTAAACGATAAAGACCTCCAGGCTGGAGGACGGCTTTGCCACGGAGCTGCATTTGTGTATGAAGAGTTGCAGCTTCGGACTTCAAAAGGCTTCGAGGCGCGGTGAATACGCGCTAACAGCTGGACTGGATCGGGAAGACGACTTCGGCTCCTCGCTCGGTTCGCCTTGGTGCGGAGAACCTGTTTCAACGAGGGTCAGCATATCGAAACATGCTGGTGAAGGCGAGCTAGCCTGACTATACCAATCAACACGTTGTTTAGTGAAGCATGCATATTTTTGTGGGTTTCTATCTTGCCTTAGTTCATTTACAAGTAAGCAGCATATAGAAATTACTGAAAATGAACGTGCCACCGTTCGGTGGATTTTACCTGACCGTCTGAATTACCTGCACAATACTTACCATGCCTTCCCTGCCACGGAGACACAAGTTAGTATGCAACAGGTTTAAATATACACGATGAACACACGATGCATTGCAAGCCATATTCACACGATAAACACACGAGGCGTTGCAAGCATATACACACGAAGATCACTGGCTTGATGCCATAATGGACTAGTCAAGGACAAGGATAGCATGCAACGGGAAAACACGAGGAGCTCAGAAAACACGATGCGTTGCAAGTTATCCCGTCTGCACACGATTGACTATAAACACGAAGTCTGCCCAGGTCGGATCGGTGCCAGTGCCCCAGCGACCGTCCGCAGAACTTATATCCTTGTGCACAAGTTGTCCGTGATCGAACACACGATGTTTAGTTAAACTATCACTTCACACAGTTGAGGCAACACGAGTAATGCATGCTTTATTTTGCATAGCCTCTAGGAACAGTTATGCGTATGATGAATATTCTGAACGAACAAGCATGCAAGTAAGTAATCGTTCACGAAGTTTATTGACAAGCATATAACCAAGTCTATTTTCTTTTATCTTGGTTTCTTTTATTATTACTTGGTATCGTTTGATCGGGGCGAAAGAGTGAAGCTTGGAAGCAGGGCTAGCTAATCGGGTTGGTAGCCACTCACTTAGATTTTGGAAAGAAGAAGGAAAGAGGCGCTTCACGACTCCGCTCGCAAGCCGCCTACTGCTCGTTCACCTGCACACGAACAGCTCGATTAATACTTCTTCCTCTCTTTCCATCTCGGAATAGAAGTGCAAGTCAATGAACGAAAATAATGAAAACCATCGAAACCGTTCAAGGAAAACAAGCAAATCCCAAAACCAACTCAAAGCACGAAAGCAACAAGCGATATCGAAAACCGAGGCAATAAAAGATAGCAGCGGAGAGGTCCCTCCTGACTCTGCCGCTAAGCCGATCCTTGGGGCGCAGTCCACTGAATATGGGAATCGATTCCGAAGAAACAAATCCATAACGAGGACGAGTTCTTAATTCAATCTATCCCGATCGAACGATACCGACTTGTGTTTCTTAGCCGCGCTCTTCGCATCGGGAGAACGGGGCGCTACATCCTACCCAACCAATTGGAAGTTTCGTCCCGAAACTTAGGAATAATGCTTACCATTAGGGGTTATTACGTTGCGGGCGATGAACAGGAAGGTTCGGGCAGGAATTTATGGCATGGCCTAGATTGCCACAAGCGAGACATAACCCAAGTCTCTTACGACACTGATTGAAGGAGTGCCCACGTTTGTTGCAGTATTGACATACTTGGTTGGGATTTGCCCTGTGCTGACCACCGTTGTTTCGGCGCTTTGCAGCAGTGTTTCCTCCATCGTTGCCTTGGCGTTTGTGATTGTAGGTATGCACAGCGCCGGTGAAAACGTGAGGATACTGTGGTTCTAGCGATAAGGCGTGATTCATGACTTCACGCATTGTTCCATATTGATTATTGACCACGTGCGAATAGATGGCAGGGCGTAGTCCACCTTCAAACCTTCTGGCTCGACTCGCTGCATCAGGTAAATAGGCCCTAGCGAATTTGGAGAGTCGGTTGAATTCGGCGGAGTACTGCTTCACAGTCAAACTGCCCTGCCTCAGTTGCACGAAATTATTCTCCATTTTACGTTGTACTGGAGGGGGTATAAACTCCTCTTCGAACGCGACACGAAAGGTCGTCCACGAGATTGCCTCCTCTCCGTGATCAAATTGGAGAGATCGTCGATGCACGTCCCACCAATCGTGTGCGTTGAGGCGGAGCTGTAGTTGCGCGCAGGAGACGCGCTTCTCTTCGGGGACCTCTAGCAGAGTGAAGTGATCTTCTAGTTCTGCTAGCCAATCTAGAGCTACCACTGGGTCCTCAGTCCCGTTGAACGGGGTGTTGCAGACTTTCTTGAAGTGTCCCAAGTTGAAGGCAGTCACGTCCTTCGGCCTTGGAATTTACGGCGTCTCTGCTTCAAGCACGGGCTGTTCCACCGAAGTCGTTGCTGTTGCGGCGGATTGGTTGGCAGCCAAAGTCTGAACGATCTGTTGCAGGGCATCTACCTGCTTTTGTTGGACTGAGAATCGGGTCTCTAGATTACTCTCGAGCTTGGCTTGGCGAGCATCGTCTCGTTGTCGTTGCGATTCTAACATTTGCATTACCCGCTCAAGCGGGTCGACTTGAGATATGCCTCGTTGGCTTCGAGAGCTTCCCGAATTGCCCGAACTGCTTTCTTGAGTTTCGATCGGTGGTTGCGCTGCAGATTGCGCTGGATCCATTCCTTCAAAAGAAGGTAAATTACATTAGAATCATAATGTATTATGGACTTATTGCATGAACGTATCTCATTTTGGCCTAGCGAGTTCAAGAGTTCGCACAGGAATTTGATCGTTAAAGGAACTTTTCCAGCACGAAGTCTAAGGAACTTTGAATCTGTGCTCTGATACCACTATGTCACGCCCCGAGGAGTCCCCCGAGTCGTGACCGCCGTGCGGGCCTGGAGTTGCGCCCGCACAAGGCTTTAATGATTTGCATAGCAAGCACATACTCAGAGTACGCAGATAAATTGAAACACAGATTTGAAACATAGAAAAGTTCTCTTTATTGATAATGAACATCTATTACAAACTCTTGAACGAGTTAGCTAATATGCCGAACGGCTTACAAAAGGGTTGACTCAAAATGAGATAGCAGTCCTGTACATTACATCCTTTTATAAACTCTAAACGATAAAGACCTCCAGGCTGGAGGACGGCTTTGCCACGGAGCTGCATTTGTGTATGAAGAGTTGCAGCTTCGGACTTCAAAAGGCTTCGAGGCGCGGTGAATACGCGCTAACAGCTGGACTGGATCGGGAAGACGACTTCGGCTCCTCGCTCGGTTCGCCTTGGTGCGGAGAACCTGTTTCAACGAGGGTCAGCATATCGAAACATGCTGGTGAAGGCGAGCTAGCCTGACTATACCAATCAACACGTTGTTTAGTGAAGCATGCATATTTTTGTGGGTTTCTATCTTGCCTTAGTTCATTTACAAGTAAGCAGCATATAGAAATTACTGAAAATGAACGTGCCACCGTTCGGTGGATTTTACCTGACCGTCTGAATTACCTGCACAATACTTACCATGCCTTCCCTGCCACGGAGACACAAGTTAGTATGCAACAGGTTTAAATATACACGATGAACACACGATGCATTGCAAGCCATATTCACACGATAAACACACGAGGCGTTGCAAGCATATACACACGAGGATCACTGGCTTGATGCCATAATGGACTAGTCAAGGACAAGGATAGCATGCAACGGGAAAACATGATGAGCTCAGAAAACACGATGCGTTACAAGTTATCCCGTCCGCACACGATTGACTATAAACACGAAGTCTGCCCAGGTCGGATCGGTGCCAGTGCCCCAGCGACCGTCCGCAGAACTTATATCCTTGTGCACAAGTTGTCCGTGATCGAACACACGATGTTTAGTTAAACTATCACTTCACACAGTTGAGGCAACACGAGTAATGCATGCTTTATTTTGCATAGCCTCTAGGAACAGTTATGCGTATGATGAATATTCTGAACGAACAAGCATGCAAGTAAGTAATCGTTCACGAAGTTTATTGACAAGCATATAACCAAGTCTATTTTCTTTTATCTTGGTTTCTTTTATTATTACTTGGTATCGTTTGATCGGGGCGAAAGAGTGAAGCTTGGAAGCAGGGCTAGCTAATCGGGTTGGTAGCCACTCACTTAGATTTTGGAAAGAAGAAGGAAAGAGGCGCTTCACGACTCCGCTCGCAAGCCGCCTACTGCTCGTTCACCTGCACACGAACAGCTCGATTAATACTTCTTCCTCTCTTTCCATCTCGGAATAGAAGTGCAAGTCAAAGAACGAAAACAATGAAAACCATCGAAACCGTTCAAGGAAAACAAGCAAATCCCAAAACCAACTCAAAGCACGAAAGCAACAAGCGATATCGAAAACCGAGGCAATAAAAGATAGCAGCGGAGAGGTCCCTCCTGACTCTGCCGCTAAGCCGATCCTTGGGGCGCAGTCCACTGAATATGGGAATCGATTCCGAAGAAACAAATCCATAACGAGGACGAGTTCTTAATTCAATCTATCCCGATCGAACGATACCGACTTGTGTTTCTTAGCCGAGCTCTCCGCATCGGGAGAACGGGGCGCTACAGTTAAAGCCCATACGCCTACTGATTGCCCTCTATGATACTAAGTGTCAAGTGTGTGTCAACATATCTAATATATAGTAATGACTGAAAAAACTACACATGCAATAAATATACAGAAATGCAATAAATATACAGAAATATACTAAGCATGCAAAATACTGTAAGCAATTTGGTAAGGTATCTTGCCTGGTAAGAAAGCTGCAAGGTGTACTGTCCAGAAGTCAAGCACACAGGATCAGAAGCTACGGCCTCAGAACAAATGTCTCCGGATGCTGAAATAGATATCACCAACATTTCTAGAATAAGCAAAATAGCTAGAAAGCACTTCCCTTTCGTCCAATTTGGATACAGGGGCAAAACGGTAATTTTGGGTCAAAGTGGGGTCCACGTGTGGCCCACTTTGCACCGAAAAGTATGCCAAGGGTAAAGGTCTCTAAATGGGACAAATTATAAGTCAAACAACTCTAAATGTCAATACGAACCCAACGGTATGTCCAAATGTGGATTCCGATGGGCCGAACACAAATTTGCCCAAAAAGTCAACCATGGGACCCGCCAATTTGCGACTTGGTCAACTGTCTCAGAATTGCGTGAAAATTGGGTCACAGGACCAGCGCATTACCACGAGTCCAGTGGCATAAGTTTTGTCACAATCTGACGAGCGTGCACAAAATGCACGCGACTTTCGCAAAAGTTGCGACACGGGGTGTGTCCGCGGATACGGGCTGATTCCGACGCGCACACGCATCTGAATCAGTTTTCGTGAACTCTCACATGTCCGGTTACGCTACACGTACTATTCGGTACACTTAGTACACGGCGGGTCGGTCCCGTTTGGCGGGGCGCGCTCTGTTTCACAACTTTTAGAAATTTGGAAAAAGTGTGTTCGCGGGGTTTTCCAACGAATTTAATTCTACCTACAGCAGTTAATAATCTAGGGTTATTTAATAGAAATTAAACTAGGTCAAGTGGTCTACGCATACCAAAAATAATCATCAAATTCGGATCTCTGTGGTGGGAGATACGAACTCGGGAACATGGGTGATCACCGCAGTTTTCTGCGATCCCAGGATTTGATCTATTTCTGCCAACTTTGGCGCTATTTTCGCCTATGATTTCACATTGTTCGAGGTCTACTATCACACAGATATGGAAGAGGGTTAAGGGATGAGCATACCGGTGAAGACGGGGTGGCATTTGGTTGAGCGAGGCGACGGAAAACAACTCGGGAACACAGGTACCTCGCTGCAGAATATGCAGTGCGCGGGGTCGCGGTCGTCGGGATTGGTTTGGACGGCCTGGCGGGGTTCTCCGGCTGCGGTGGCGGCGCTCCTTAAGTCTAGATGGGAAGAGAAAGGATTTGGATGATTATAGGGTTAGGATTTTATTGAAATAAGTGGTATATATATGAATATAAGAGGGGAGAGAGGGGGTGTTCGCGGCTAAGGGGTATGCTTGGGCGCGGGTTGCTGTGAGATGCTAAAGGGGCGGCTCACAAAGGGGGGTCCGTTGCTTAATGCATTCTTAGCAAAGGTCGGGTGGCTGCTTATTAGCAGTGGATAGTAGGATGGGTAGGATAGTAGTTTAGTATAGTTAATAGTTGGGTAGTTGTATATGGTTATTAATGTTATTAATAGTTTTTTCTTTTTTTCTTTTTCCATTTCTTTTCTTTCCTTTTCTTTTCTTTTATAAATTCCTTTAAAATATATATGTATATATATATATTTATATATACGTATATACTCATAGGAAAAATCTAGAATTATATTAATACACACCATTAAGCTAGCAACTGCTCAAGGGGTCTCCTACATGAAATAAATTCGAAAAAATTTATAATGGCCCCATAAATCCCCTAAGTGCACCAACACCTAAAATAAAAATTTATAAAAATCTATTTCTCCTAATTAGCCACTAATTACTATAATTAAATTATTAATTAATAAAAAAAGTAAATACGGTTTCTAGGAATGGGGTTTTACACATATTCCTTCATCCTCAATAATTTGGTATAAACATGCACCGGACGTAGCGATCTCCTAGACGACACCTTTTATGGAGAAAAAATCTTTATAAGAAGTTGTTAAAGATGGAGGAGCCCAAAGACATGCCCGTTGGCCACTTCGATGTTCAAATTGACTTATACGAGTGGACTATTTATATTTTGCACTTTTGTATAATTTTGTCACCTAGTTGGTTCATGTATAATTTTGTATATGTTGAACCACTTTTGTATAATGGTGATTCACTTTTGTATACAGTGAAAAAGTCAAATGAAAAATCTATCAGTAAAAAATCCACTTTTGTATAATGTTGAACCACTTTTGTATAATGTTGAACCCCTGTCCTTTACGACTGTCAACAAGTTGGCAGTCCTACATGATACTAGGACTGTCAACTACTTGAAAATCCTAGGACTGTCGTCGTCCTAGTATCATGTAGGACTGTAAACTTGATAGTCCAAATTGAAACTGGAAAAATACAGAAAGTTTTAATTATGACTGTCAACTAGTTGGCAGTCCAAATTAGAACTTTTTGTATTTTCCAAGTTTCAATTTGGACTGTCAAGTTGACAGTCCTACTTGAAAATATACAGAGTTTCAATTAGGACTGTTAACTAGTTGACAGTCCTAAAGGGATATACAAGTTAACAGTCCTAATTAATGTTAGGACTGTCAACTAGTTGACAATCCTAATTGAAAACTTTCTGTATATTTTAAGTTTCAATTTTGACTATCAAGTTGACAGTCCTATATGATGCTAGGACTGTCAACTGCTTGACAGTCCTAGGACAAGGGTATAAAATTGAAATGACAGATAATTAGGTGACCACCAACAATGCATATTTTTCTACTATGATTTTGAAGTTTCATACCAAAATATTACAGAAGTTCCATACCAAAATAATACAATAGTTTCATACCCAAACATCATATAATAAGTTTTGGGACAAGTTTGTTCACAAAACATCATATAATCACAAGACATCATAGAAGTTTCAATATCCCCAAAAAGTTTCATAACGAAAGTGACTACAACCAAACTATTTATCATTTCTTCTTTTCGTACGCTACTCTCTAGAAGGATGAGGTCAAATTCGGTAAAAGATCTGTCAATTGTTTCCATCTCTTCACTGATTTTTCTATAGTTTTTGCCCTTACGAACGCGGAGACACTTTTCCAAATGCTTTATTTTTTTAGCCTTTTATGACACGACGAAAAATAGTTTAGTTTGTAAACAATTACAAATCTTTCAAATCTATAAATAATTTTCTCACCATATTAACCAGTGCAGTATATAAGACATTTTTGGCGGAAAGAGGTGCTAGTACTCCAACAACATCGGGTCTTTGTATGGTAGGGTCCAACAACTTTGGATGTCCGACATCAACATAGTATGCCATGTAGTCGTCGTTGCAGTCCGACGTCTCAACCACCGCTCGTCTTTTAGAATCTCCAATAGCATGCCGTTGCCATTCGATGAAGAAGTCCGAGACCCAGTTGAACTTGGTTGGGATATAGTTCAAGGGTTTTGTCCCTCCCGGATCACTTATTACTTTCAATGTGTGACTCGGTACTGTTTGTACGAAACCAAACTGACAAAGCACTCTATCCGACATATAAGGCTCCTCGATATCATGGCAACTTATAAGGCCGTAAAATAAAACTATTGGTTGCAACGGGCGGCTACTCTGTCGTAGATCCTGATATGGATGTCATACTATCTGTAACATAATTTAGTAAATTATTACGACCCAAAAGAATCTAACAAAAAATATGCTCTCTTTTTACCCTTTCTACCGTCATATCTTCAATTGCAATGCGTATAGTGGCCAATGTTTCAGCATATTTGGCATCAGCCAAAGTTGGCTTCCATCGGCACATTCTAGGAAGTTGTTCGTCATAGTGTTGCCATACCTCAGCCCGCTTCAGTATCGAAAAGTGCTCGTATATCCATGCATGTACGTATAGTCAGCAATTTAACAATGAAATATCATATTATGTATAGAACTAACGGAGCAAAGATATTTTCTTACTTGGAGTAGAGTCTGGCATCCTGCTATTGTCTTCGTACCGACGTGGGATGCTGCACCAAGCTCGCGGTAAATGTATGCTAGTATACCGCTTCCCCAAAATTTTTTATCCAAGGTATCGATGTCGAGAAAATTTAATAGATATCTGGCATGAATCGAAGTTCCGAACTTGTCCGAAATGCCAACAACTCCTAAAACGAAAAGCATGTATGCACGGGCCGCCCTATCGACATTTTCCCCTTCGAACTCCTTGTCTTCTAATGTCTCCTCCAAATATTTCAAAGGAAGACCATATGACTTCTTGAAAGCTTGATGGGGTCTAAAACTACTATCGTCAACTCCAAGAGAATCTGATATAGTATCGATGACTTGTTCGTACCACGATAAGTCCTTCTCAACAAATATATCATTCATCATGACCAGACCTTGGACATTGAGGCCCAATATGTGATGAGCGTCGTCCAAAGTAATCGTCCTCTCCCCCGCTGGGAGATGGAAAGTATTGGTCTCTGGATGCCAGCGCTCTACAAATATTGATATAAGCACAGTATCCACCGTATGGTATGCGTACTTGGCCAAATGATACAAACCGGTAGGAATAATTTTATTCCTGACGGCTTCTCCTAATATGTCAAACTGCCAGTTACTGCACTTCTTTCCGTGGTTCACGACCGTCGTGAACATAAAAAGTTAACAATCAGAGGAAATTAGCTTCTTGAAATATATAGTAATCTAAATTATAACTTTATTTTCCATAACGTAGTGTACAGACCGGCTCTTTCCATATTTTAAATTTAATATGGTTGTCGAACGACAACAACATAGAGCAACCTTTTGGATGAGCCAAAATTAGACTAGCAGTAGGCACGTCTTCCTCAGAGGAGGAAGCAGACAGAGGAGTAGTAGGAGCCACGTATTCTTCGGAAGAGGAAGAAGACGGAGGAGTAGGAGGAGCCGATTTCTTCAAACGAGACTTGCGCGGCGGCGTCGCAGTAACTTGTTTATGTGACTCGGGTTCGGCGATTCTGAGTGGTTTCTCAACTACACGGTCCACGTTGCGTTCCTTGAGTTTCGATGTTCTAGGTCATTTTATTTTCACAGCTACCGATTTACTGAAATTAAATAAATAATTTTAGATATACAGATAAACCACTGGGACTGTAAGAAAATTATACAGTTCAAATTATACACAAGAGTATGGGATTTTCTACAGTCCTACATATACAACATGACTGTGGGATTACCTACAGTCGTACATATACTACAGGACTGTGGAATTTTCTACAATCCTATATGTACAACAGTACTGTGGGATTTTCTATAGTCCTATATATTTATTGGACTATAGAATTTGTGGACATTCCTGTAGGCAAAAAGTCTGACTGTCGGCGTTGTTGGATTTTTTAAATCCTAAACTTTATTTTTAGGGTTCATCGCTTCGTATATCAACCATAAATTAGTTCTATAATAATTTATCTAACTATTTTAGGCATTAGAACCAGATTATAGCCTAATTATTTATCTAACTATTTTTAGGAAATTTTTTAGGGTTCATCACTTCGTTTAAAAATTAAATCAAATATAAACATAGATAAAATCAAAACCCTAATGGAGGAAGAATATTGGATACATACATAGATTTGGAAGAAGGTTTGGGTGCCATTACTTGGATTTGGAGGAGTTGGAGAGAAAGAAAAGAGATTTTGAATAAGGAAATACAGAAAGAGGTTTGGGAATTGGAGGAGAGAGAGAGTAAAAATTTTGAATGAATGGTTTTGGAAAGCTTTGGGGGAGGGTGTTGGACTGTCCTCAATAAATTTTGGGCTATCCTCAGTAAAAATTATAAAAGCATGTGCTGTCCTTAAGTAATGGGCTGTCCTAAGCAATTTTTGAAGTGCCTATAGAATTTGCCTAAAAAAATTGAGACTCAAATGGGATAAGTAAATATTGACTTATGTGATATCCTTTCTTTTTTTCAATAAAATAAAATAAAATCTAGAATCTATAAATTGGGGTTGCAAATTGAACCTTTTTAATCTTGCAACATTTTTTGTATTGAGGAGGGATCTGGATCTATGATTATTTCACTATAAGTCCTGAGTTTACAAATATATATATATATATATATATATATATATATATATATATATATATATATATATATATATATGTATAAAATATTATATATATAGTCTTATAATGAGGCTTGGAAACGACTCAATAGTGAGCCGTCTAAGCCGTAAGTAAATACTCTACTAATTATTTTATTTTAAAATAACTAATTATGTAACTGCATAATATTATTTATTTACAACTAAACAAATTTAACTCAAGTGGTTAAGGGAGGGGGGGGGGGGGGTTCTTGGTTGCTTGAGTTCGATTTCCAGGAAAGACAGTATTTATAATAATTTTATATTTAATTTTTTTAATAATTTTTTATGCACGTGCACGTTACTAGTATATATATATATATATATATATATATATATATATATATATATATATATATATATATATGGGATCTAGATCTCCGCTCTTAAGCATATCTGAATGTTTCCGAAAATAGCAGTCATTGGAGGACATTCGGGTATGCTTAAGGGCGGAGATCCTAACCCCTTGTAATGTCCTGCTCTGTATAAAGGCATTACGCTGAAATTATAGACGGATCAGACATAGGGAATACAAGTTGTGCTGGGAATCGAGATGTTTGGTGTGATGATGCAGTCTTGCTTAACTGGGCTGGATGGGATATCTTATGGAGCATGGTTCGAGGGTATAATTATGCCAAGTAAGAAGACTGTGTTTTGCGTCAGATCATTCTTGGGGAATCGTAGGAAAATGTAGGATCGTGGCATGGGAATGATATTTGTATAAGTGAGTGCCCTCTGTCCCTTCTCCTCTACTCCTTTATGCCCTAATAAAATGAACTGCTAGTATTATTGTACTGTATTTCATAACTAAATGCTACTCTAGTCCACATAAAGAAAGTGATGCCTTATATTCAATGTTGTTGTAAACAAAGAAACACGTGAATGATAACTGTCAGTATTATCAACACAAGAATGCTACAAAGTAAATCTTACATGAGAAAAAGTAATATGGTGCAATCTACTTTACATGCTTGTAACACTGAGAATGGAACAATGAATATCTGTATAGGTATAAGTGCATCAGTGCATAGTAATTATGAAGGAAACGCTTCATATGCGAGTATATATTTATGGTTTAGTACCACTAGGCCACGAGAAGGTCTGTAAGTTGGGACCTACGGGTCACCAACCGATATGAGAATGAGTAAAACAATAAGGATCGATAATGCGAGGCTCTACTTACATTTCTTTGTCGTACAATTTATGCTTAAGATTTTATTTGCATAGACGTTGCATGGTCATGGACAAATTTTGCACAAGGTTTGGTAAGTTTTCTCGAACGAGATACACTGGGACACCGGGGTTGTTCGGCCTAGGAGAAAACATAGTGATTTGGTAGCACTGGGTATAAACGAGATATTCATTGGAGATCGTAACCTCATGAATGGCGCTTCATACACCCATCGAAGTCCTATATGGCATGTCCCTCGTGGTACGAGAATTATATCACTAATGACCTCATGTAGTTGGCAAAATACTGACGAGAATATTGTGCAGGCTTAATATCTCAAGTAGAAATGATTCATATTTCTTATTGTATTGGTAATCCTTGTTTTGCAGGGATACAACGAGTGTGTTGTTGATAAGAATTGCTAATAAGCGATATATAATATTTTTCTTATATTCAATTTATGGTGCTGATCCTATAACATGCTTTCACTATGCTGCTAATATCTTGATTACATTGAAATGAACCTAGCCCTAATATAAATATCACTAACTTAATGTGCATGCTCTTCACATGAATACTTAATGTTGGTTTAGGCTGTAACCTCCGTATCCTAAAATTCGTGCTTAAATATTGTTATTAGGTTAATTTGGGGCTATTGAATTTTTTTTCATAATTTTTGGTTAATTAAAAACTAGTAACAGTAAATTTTTTAGGGCTTTCAAGAATTTATTTTAGTGCCAAACATAATTAAAAATATTTAAACTTTTATTTTGGGTTATAAATAATCAAATATATTTTCTAGAATTTTTTTAGTATTTTTGTATTTATTGTGAGTTATTTAGACTAATAACTAATTTTTTAGGACTTCTAGAATTTATTGTACAAGCCCAGGAATATATAATGGACCCACATAATTTTATAGTATTTATAATATTATAATATATTTTTTGAAATTATTTCAGAATTTTTGAAATATTTTTATTATTTATTTTTATTTAAATAGATAAAACTAATTTTTAGAGCTTCTTCTAATTATAGTAGCAAACCAATGAACATAAAATTATTCCAAGTATTTTTCTAGGGTTTTAAGGTTCTAAATATATTTTCTGTAATTTTTTCAAATTTTTATGATTATTTTTAATGTTTATTTTGAGTTATTTAGATTTAAAATGACTTAAATAATGTTTTGATAAAGGCAAATCAAAAATAAATAATATAAACAAAATCATCCAATCAGATTTTGACGCGTGTCATCCTTTAAATTTTCATTCAGCTGCATCTATATATATATATATATATATAATAACCTTAATTATCCTATTATTTTAGAGAGAGAGAGAGGTTTGAGGGGATGTCATTTAGGGTTTCCTTCATCTTCCAGAAGTTATTACTCATAGCTCCGGACTCCAAACTCAGCCCAATTTCTTATGTTAGAACCGTATTGAGGTTAGTTTTCTGAATATGTAAATTTTTTCACGAAATTCTAAATATTAAATTCTGTAAAATTTGTAGAGTACAACATGTCCGAAAATAGACGCGTCTCGGTATTTTTGCGATTCCGGGAGAACCAAGAATCATAATCAGTAATTGTTTAAAGTTTCGGAAAGCTAATGTCGAGATAATTAATATATGTTTTTTTAGGATTTAATACGAAATATTTTTGTGCTGTTAATTCTGTAGAACTTCTAGGTTAACAATCAACCACCGTTGCACAATACGATTTTAGGTATGTGCAATAATTTCCAAACGAATTTGAATTCGGACGAGCCATAAATTCTAGCATATTTTTGACGCTGAAATCTACAGGAAACCATGCATAAAAGTTGAGTTTGCATCGATTGACTTTTTTGGTCAACCGATCGCCTCAATTTGCGTGCCATGAGTCTCGAATTGGTAAAATTTAGTTTCTTTGGAAAAAATTTAGGAATTAACCTAAAAATAAGAATAATAAGATTAAAATAGGATTTTAGAGTAATTATTCAAGAATTAAATAAATTAAAATAAATTATCTTTTGACATGGTAAAATTGTAATACATAGGCTATTTGGACTGTGACTTGGACTCTGATTCATACCAGCTAGGACCACAGACGAGTACATTCTCTGATAATTTCCATTATTTGATAATTTCTATAATTTAAGTATTTAGAAATGTTACATCTGATTCTTGACACTGTACTACACGGACTAGTATATAGATTGGATCTGCAGTCATGAGATGTTACATTGGTTATCGTATTGACATTGTACACGATATTGATATTAGACATTGTACATGACATATTGGACATTAATCGTGTATCGTGACGTGTCATGGTTTGATCCACTATACTAGTTGGGGGCGGAGAAATTGCTAGTGAGAGATGTGATCAAATCCCTATCGTACAAGTGTAGATATTTGTTAGTGTTAATCATATACCTCACGTATGATTAGCTAGGCCATGTAGCTATCGTACAAGTTCCCAAGCCGATCACATATCGAAGCTACTATTTCAAACACTTAGAATAGTTACAGTCCTTCATTTCAGTTTCATATGCTACATTACCCTGTATATGATATTGTAGTTCTTTCTCTTCATTTCATATATGCACTGACTATACCATATTATCTATTGCATGTTCTCTTTACTATTTGCCATTGCATCTATTTATTATTATCTCAGTATATAGCATCATCTATTTATTGTTTTATAGTCCTTGTCAATTAACTAGAACTGTTATTGGGTTGTACTTCGCTCCATCCTGATTGAAAATATTTTTCCAGACTGCGACTTAGAGGACTGGTGTCCGACATATTATGGACCACACGGAGAGTAGCTGCAATCTTGGATCTTGTAGCTCTGGTGTGATTCCGGGAGGTCTAGCCGGGATCACTAGTTATTCAGTTAGTTTCTTTTAGCAGTTTTTGGTACCGGATTTGTTTTCGGCATACTTTGAGACTTGGATGTTATTTGAGTTAGACTATTTTTGTTTAGACTTGTGTTACATTACATTTATTTTCTTCGATATCTTATCGTACTTTAGTTCTGTAATTGAGTATTTACATATTATATTGTGATATCTGTATCTCCTTATAGAGTTGGATATTCGTATGAGATTGATTAGATAGTATTGTAACCTAGACAGCGTTCTACCGCCGATGCTGCGGCGTAGGCTGGACATACCCACGTACTCGTGCCCCTATATCGGGTGCGAGTCGTGGCACATTTTTAGTGGTGGCCCATACAGGTCGAGCTTCGCAATTAGAGCGATGTCGTGGTAGTGTAACGACTTAGTTGTACTACTACGAGCCTGCAATAGGACCTAGGGTATAACATACTAGGATGAGAGCGAATACTCAATCACAACTAGGAACATTCTAATCTATTTATCTTGTTATCCTTATTCCTCATGAATATTGCTTCCTTTAGAATTTTTACTGTCATTCCTTGATGATATCGTATCTATTGCCTTGATTGATTCTTTTCGGTCTGTCTTCAGGATAATGTTGATTTTTTTTTGAATTTGAGGATAATGTTGAAAGTTTTTAAAATTTAGGATAATCTCGAAAGTTTTAAGATATAATTCAAGGAACTCCAGGATAATGTTGAGAATTTTGAGTACTAGGAGTTCGATATAATATTGAAACTTGGATTATGGGTTTGGTTAGACCAAAGGAATAACAATATAAAGATTTAATTTTATAACTTGTTGAATTCAACTTTTAAGGACTTAATTTAAAGTCAAAATTTAGATATATATTTTTTGAGAGATATGATTGATTGAGTAGATTTGGAATTCAAATATTGATGATGAAACTTTGAATTTTTTTAAATTTATTCATGAAATATATATATTAGTAGGATTTACTTTGAAGATTGAATTTAACTTTTAAATTTTTATGATTGAATCATTAATCGATATTCTAAGGATGATCATTAATTTAAATATCGAGAATTCGTATACGTAATAGAAGTGAGGATAAAGTGAATTATGGCTATGGGAACAAATCAAATTATTGTGAGAAATGACTACAATATGAGATTCCAAATTTTAAGGAGCTAGCTTCATAGCCATACATAGAGTAGCTACCGCACCCATTCCGAAGACTAAAAGAATTCTAACGGGAGGCAGAATTATCCCAATTAGTGACATTTATAGATCATGTTCGGTAGTAGTCTGTGGGAGAGAGATGCGAGCTCAATTCTTGATCTTTTCTATGCCGAATTATGATGTTGTACTTGGTATGGACTGGATGAGTCAGTACAATGCGACTCTAGATTGCTGGCTTGGATAAGTTATATTTAGACCGCCTGGACATCCAGAGTTTGAGTTTCTTCGGGGAGCCATAGAACAAAGTGTTCAGCCTACACTTAGGGTACTCTCTGCAGAAGGGGAGTCTGAGTACCCAAAGGTTGTATCTGAGTTTGTGGATGTATTTTTCGATAATCTTCCAGGCTTACCACCTGATCGGAAAATAGAATTCACAATAGATTTGACTCTAGGAGCGGAGCCTATCACTTTATCAGTGTACCGGCTAGCACCTAAGGAGTTGGTAGAATTGAAGGAGCAAGTTGATGATCTTCTGGAGAAGAGTTTTATTCGGCCCAGTATTTCACCATGGAGAGCACCTATACTATTTGTGCCGAAGAAGGATAGGACGGTACGCCTGTGTATTGACTATAGGACACTGAACGTTGTAACCATCAAGAATCGGTATCCCTTGCCACGCATTGAAGATCTATTTGATTAATTGAGTGGTGCTAGTATATTCTCAAAGATCGATCTTAGATCCGATTATCACCAAATTAGAGTACGAAAAGAGGATATACCGAAGACAGCCTTCAGGACCAAGTATGGACACTATGAGTTCTTAGCTATGCCGTTTGGTTTAACCAACGCGCCAGCTGTGTTCATGAGTTTGATGAACAAAATTTTTTATTAGTACTTAGATAAGTTCTTGGTTGTGTTTATTGATGACATCTTGATATATTCCAAGAGCCACGAAGAGCACGAGGAGCATCTCAGAATCATGCTAGAGACGCTGAGACAGGAGAAGCTATACGCTAAATAGTGGAACATCTTTCACAATCCCTGGAGAGATAGTTCTCTAATAGACCGAGGGATAAGTAATTTGACTCATTCACATGCAGATCATGAATGTTTGGAATCCATATTATGCAAGGAGACATTAATTTTGCCAATTTGAATTGAAGGGTGATATCAAATCGGTATAAATGTGAGTTTTGTATGGATAGGGTATCGTTCCTGGGATATATCATATCAGGAGAAGGACTTTCAGTTGATCCGGAGAAGGTTGCTGCAATAGAAACTTGTTCCACACCTACATCAGTTGAGGAAGTAAGAAGTTTTCTCGGACTTGCTGGATAGTATCGGAGGTTCGTGAAAAATTTCTCAAGGGTTGCGGAGCCTATGACGCGGTTGACGCGTAAGGACCAGGAGTTTGCATGGATAAAATATTTTCAGAAGGCCTTTGAGGAGTTGAAGAGGCGATTGACGACATCACCGGTCTTGACCCTTCCTTCAGGATCGGGAGGCTTCATTGTTTATAGTGATGCGTCAGGCAGTGGACTAGGATGTGTTTTGATGCAACATGGCAAAGTTATCGCTTATGCATCGAGACAGCTGAAGGTTCATGAGAAGAACTACCCGACGCACGATCTTGAGCTAGCTGCAGTAATATTTGTATTAAAGATATGGAGGCACTATCTTTATGGAGAGAAGGTGAAAATCTTTACTAATCATAAGAGTCTGAAGTATGTATATACTCAGAAAGAGCTCAATATGAGACAAAGACGTTAGTTAGAGTTGATGGTCAATTTTGATATAGTTTTGTAGTACCATCCGGGCAAGGCAAATATCGTAGCAGACGCACTCAACAGAAAGCCCGCAGCTTATTTCTTGACGATACAGCCCCAACTATTAGAGGATCTACAGGAGCTCAAGATAGAGGTTATTTTGCCAAGGCAGAATGGATTATTGGCGAATCTTAAAGTTAAGTCATCACTAGTAGAGAGGATTAAGGCAGAATTACCCACAGATGCTAGGTTCCGGAGACTTAAAGAGAAGACGGAAGCTGGCATGCAGACGAAACTTTGAATCCATGAGGACGGGACGTTAAGATGCGGAAATCGCCTATATGTTCCGAATGGAGAGTTGAGACATGAGTTGATATCTGAAACACATAGCTCTATGTACTCTATTTATTTGGGAGGTACGAAGATGTACCAAGATTTGAGGCAGTACTATTGGTGGCATGGGATAAAGAGAGAGATTGCACGATTTGCGGCAAAATATTTGGTTTGTCAGAAAGTTAAGGCCGAGCATCAGAGAACCACTGGTATGTTACAGCCGCTTCCCATACCCGAATGAAAGTGGGAATATATCACTATGGATTTCGTTACAGGATTTCCAAGAAGCCCCAATAGGAAGGATGCAATCTGGGTTATTGTGGATCGACTCACCAAATTGGCACATTTTTTGTCGTTCAGAGTTGGACAGTCCACGGAGTTTCTAGCCGACATGTATATACGACAAATCGTAAGATTACATGGAGTACCGGTTAGTATTGTGTCAGATCGTGACTCAAGATTCACATCCCATTTTTGGCGAAGCATACAGGAGAGTATTGGCACCCGACTCAAGTTCAGTACTGCTTACCATCCACAGACAGACGATCAGTCGAAGTGCACGATTCAGATTCTAGAGGATATGCTGAGGTCGTATATGTTAGACTTCGGAGGGTCTTGGGAAGACCATTTACACTTGGTGGAGTTCTCTTACAATAACAACTACCAGGCGAGCATCCAGATGGCACCTTTCGAGGCATTGTACGGCAGGAAGTGCAGGTCACCGATATGTTGGAGTGACGTTGGCGAGCGTCAGATACTCGGTCCGGAGTTAGTGATGCAGACAGTTGAGAATGTAAAGCAAATTTAGAGTCATCTTCGTGCAGCTCAGGACAGACAAAAGTATTGGGCTGACACACACCGCCGACCTTTGGAGTTCAAGAAAGGAGAACATGTATTCTTGAGGATCTCACCTAATCGAGGTACTATTTGATTTTGGAGTAGAGGCAAGCTGAGCCCGAGGTACATTGGGCCATTTGATATTTTGGAGCGTATTGGTGAGGTGGCGTATCGTCTTGCATTACCCCCATCTCTAGAGGGAGTGCATGATGTATTCCATGTCTCACAGCTGAGAAGGTACGTGACTGACCTAAGTTACATAGTCGATTATTCTGAGATTTCAGTGGGACCTAGCTTGAGGTATGAATAGCAGCCAGTTGGGATACTTGATATTAGTGAGAAGATATTATGGGTCAGACGATTAGATTGGTCCGGGTAGCTTGAAAACATCACTCCCCCGGCGAATCTACTTGGGAACGAGAGGATATCATACGCCAGCGTTATCCTCACATATTCGAAGATGTAGGTATGATCTAAGAACTACCTATAGGTTACCATGATTATTTTTTCTTAGTAGTTAATTCTTAATTGCGATGGCGCAATCATTTTAAGGTGGGTAAAATATAAATACCCAAATTTTTAGAAATTAATCTTAAAATTTTAATTATGAATTTTTAAGTTTTTAAAAATTTTCTGATATTTTTAATTAATTATAATAAATATTCTTCAAGGATTTATATTTTTGTGTATTAAATTAATTATTAAAGTATTAAATAATTATATTTTTGAGTGTATAATTAATAATAGGATATTGTGTAATTTTTCTAGAATTTATTGGGCTCAAAAACTATTTATATATTGCTAAAATGCATTATTTTTAAATAAACCAACTTAAACCAACCCGAACCAAACCAAACCGAACTAGATCAAACCAACCCAGACCAAACGAACTGGATCATACCCGACCCGCTAACCTGCGACCCATACCCGACCTACTAACTCGAAACCTATTTTCTTCCCCGACCGCTATAGTAGCAGCCGACGACCCCTCCGTTCACCTCCCTTAAGCCGTCGCTGACCCCTCCGTTCACCTTCTCGTAACCGCCCATACCTCGCCCTATAAAAACCCCAGTGATCCGAACCCCACCACCATCACACCCTCTCTCACTCCGACGACCGCGGCCTCGACGATGACTTCGGCTCCGACAGAAGCTTCCCCGAGCGGCCGTGAATGAACGTGTAAGAGCACAGCGCGGGTGACAGACAGCAGCCACAATAATCCGCCGCCGCTGACTTCCCCGGCTAGCCCGCCACCGATGATCGTGTACCACCACCGACGATCGTGCACCGCTGCCCACAGTTGTCCACGCGCAGCACAGCGCGAATTCGACCCCCTCTGTTTCAAGTGAGTTATCTTCCTCTACGTTGTATCGATTCTCGAATGGCCTATTACGTTGTGTTCACAGCATGACCCTCTTGAACCCTGTATAATTAGTTCGGGGTATCATATCCTATGTTGGTCGCAAATCGCGACGCAAAACAGAAAAAAATAACCCAATTTATAGTTCAGAGAACTGTCCCAAACCCCCATGTTCATGGCCGTTTTTTCCCAACTTAGTTAATATTTTTATATTTTACTTAAACAGTAATTTAGACAACATAACCAAGATTTAATCCCATTAATTAGTTTATTTTAATTTATTGTATTTTGTATTTTATTCGTGGTTAAAGTTGACCAAAAATTTTGTTTTCTAAACCCAAAATTTTCTGAAACAAGGTGCGCCCCGCTAAACGAGACAACTTCATCGTGTGTAAATTGTATCAAAAGGTGCGTATCGTCAACGCGGATGTGTGAGATTTTGCAAAAGTTGATTTGGATGTACGTGCACACCGGAATCAACGTGTATCCGTCGAAAAGTCCTATATCGGCCAGTTCTGACACTCGTCATAATTTTGTGTGTGCTTATCGTTTCGCAACGAAACTTTCGCCATCGGATTTATAACAGTACGCTGGTCCTGTGCAAGTTTGGTTCGATTCTGAGAACGTTGACAAACCTCATTTTTGTGGGCCCCACGGTTCTACTTGACGGGCAATTTTGTGATCGGCTCATCGGAATTCAGTTTTGGACATTTTGTTGGGGTCATCTCATCGTTTTGGACTTGTAGACACTAAGTTTGACGAATTTGGAGAACTTTGACTCTGACACATTTTTTGGTGCGAAGTAGGCCACATGTGGACCCCGCTTTGACAAAAAACTATCAATTTTGCCCATGTGTCCAAATTGGACTTATGGGTAGTCAATCCTAGCTATTACATGTATTCTGAGAGCGATGGTAATGTTTGTTTCAGCATCCGAAGGCATACCTGGAGATTTTGCTGTTACAGGAGCAACTGATGGAGTTCAGAACCCAGACAAGTATACCTTGCCAAACATGCAATAGTTTTTTTAATATTATTTGCTTGAGTTATTTTTGTGATGTACCTGCTCAACCTAGGACCGTGAGAAGTTGCTTAGCGTCCGAACAAGATTCGGGTGTCGACGCCGTATGTGGAGTCGTGTAACGTGACTTGGAGAGTTGATACCACAATCCTATATTTTTCGTGCTTGCTTTACCAAGTACGTCATACCATAGGACACTTGACACTATTCATATGACATAATCTTTTCTGAATTATTTATGGTGATTCTGTATAGGCTTACAGGATTCATGACATAAGTCTTGCATATACATATATATCATTATGACTCGCTGTACTAGCTAGAGGTCATGATCTTGCGTGTTATAGACATGAGACATGGTGGACATGAGACGTGTGATTACATTGGGTGGAGAGAGACACATGCTACAGGCTGATTACATACATATATATTTATTATTGCGGTGCTTTAGTCTCTGTTCCAGAGCTTGGCCCATTATGTGATATTACTGCTACCGGCTCTCCGACACAGAGCTTGTAGTGGTCTCAACCTGAGTACTAGTGATGCTCTCATTTGCATATCACATAGCTGGTTACATAGCTTGCCATGTTGATCTATTTTTATATACTGTATTTTATTTGGCTTGAGTTATTCTTGTACTTTGCTATGTCCCCTGAGGACCTGGATCTGGATTATGTCCCCAGGTATAGCATATAAAATTTACCCTGAGGTATACGGGACAGGAGCTGACGCTGGAGCAGTACTGGCACCAGAAGACGAGGTTGTGCCAAAGGATTTCTCCTGAGTATTCAGTTATATACTCAGTTATTTCTGCTTCCAGTTATTCTATATTTTGACTCTTGGATTATTGAATTGACTTATTATCGGGTTGTTCCCCGAGATAATTTTTATTGAGACTTGTTGATGAACTATATTTCTTTATATTGATTAGTCTATCATATTAAATTGTGTTTACTTTCTGTGGATGAGATTAGAATTAGACTGTGACATGTATCTTATAGCTTAAGTACACTCTAACGGGTCCATTAAATTGGGTTTGTCCATTGGAGTTGTGTTGTTGGTCATTGCTACGTGGCTAGTCCCTCGGTATTTTGGGACTGGGGCATGACAACTGCTATCATTCCAGATTAGACCAGAAGGGGGTAATTTCAGGGGCGATTCCATATTTTGGGAATATTTACATGTCTACTCAAGTATTTTCTCGTCCGACTAGTATAAATGAATCCAAGTCCCGACATGCAAATCAAGTACGAGGCCAGCCAGATAAAGTAAGTCATGCCAGTAAGTGAGTCCTGATGTGATGCCAGTAAAGATTTCTGAAGTAGAGGCCAGACAAGTATGATGCACATGTCGCAAGAGAATGAATCCATAAAATATCAATCTGTGTCTCCATCGTGTCAAAGAATCGAGTAATACAATACTATAAACCAGAATCATAAAAATTATCAAATAATAAAAACTGTCAGAGAATGTACTCGCCTATGGTCCAGAGCAATAAATATCAAACATTGTCTAAACTGGAGTACAAGTGACCTATATATGAAATTCCATGTTAAACAGGTATTTCTGATCCATACATATGGTTAAATAAGTTTAAACTAAGTTTCTAGGTCAAAACTAGGTTTTTATGGCCAAACTAAGTCAACACTCCAATTTGGGTTCATAACTAGCTTCTAAGTTGGTTTATAAAACTAAACTAGCTAATACTAGGTTATCTCTAGATTTCTAGGTTGTATCTTTTTGTTATGATATGCTAGATATCAACACTAGGTATATATGTAATTATCTAACTTATGTATACTAGTACTATATAGTATTTTAACTATATACTTAGTATCTTATCCCATACACCTATTACTTAACTATACTTAACCAATATACTATTACCTCACTAATACCTTTAAGCCAATACCAATACCTTGACTATTATCATAATACCTTGCCCCTAACTCAATATCTTGCCTCATAACTCAAAACTCATTAACTTAACCATTATCCCAAATCTTGTTATCAATACTTTGGTATCCTACCCATTATCTTAACAATATATATGTACACTAGATATATATAACACATGCATCTATACACAAGACAACCCTCACAACAACACCATCCAAGCATCAAACACTTGGTGTGCGTTACCTAGTGTCACACTCCAAGTGTCATAATACTCCCATCATAAACCCTCTCTACTCCATACCATCAAGATATCCTCCCAAACCTCAAGCAACATAACCAAATCACTAAATATAACGTAACTAATATATCAATTAGTTATTCTAATACAAAATATAGAATTTCGAATGGTAGAGCCCAATACACATGAAAATATCCCCCATACGATACCGCATCATGACATATCGTGATGCGAACTCCTCGTATCTAATTGTGGACATGTACACCCTTGCAAAATATGAATCACACTTCAAAACCACTAAGGAAATATTCTTTCAAACACATAATGGTCCAAATTCAAATTTCTCTTAATTTGACCACAAAAGTTAATATAACTATCACAATAGGCATCACATGAACCTTGTTCTTCTTCCTATGGGTAGTCTTAAAGCAAGGGAGGGTTCCTATGGGTCTATTACACCATTCAAATCTGAAATAACAAGAGAAAATAAGGTTTTACCTATTGGGAGATGAATTTTCAATGTGGTTCCTTCCAATGAGCACAATGATAAAAATGGACACAAACTCCTTGCAAAATATAAAATATAGATATAAAGCAACAATATCAATTATTATATAATAAAAATATAATCAATATAATTAATATAAAATATAATTATTAACAATAATATTAGATAGGAAAATACAAAAATATCCCTCTTCATTTGTCATGAATGGAATCTAATTAACTAGGAAGGAATCTCTACAACTAAAAAGAATATTCATTTCATGACAACCAAACTTAATTTAATTCTAATTGCTAAAGTCATGAATAATAATAATTAGCTCTAACAAACACTAATATAATTCTAGGCAACCACTAATATAAAATAATATATAAAAATTAATCAATGTGCAAAATTACCAAAATACTCCTATATTGAAAAGTGGTAGTTACAGTGATGGCGAGTTAGACGCAATTTTTGCTACCTCGCTATGCAGGTTGGCGAATTTTCTTTTCCAGATGAAATCATCATTGTTTCGGGAGAAACAAAATAAGTCAACACATATTTATCTTGACAACTACCACCCACAATTACTTCCCCTCTACTAACAACCCTTCGCTCTCTTCTCATTCATGTCCCCATTTAATTCTCATTTAATTTCCTTCCTACTTCACACTCAACACTCCTCACTCCCCACTCTATAAACCAACAGAAGGAGGGCAAGAGAAAAAAATGAAAACAAAATGAGGAGAAGAGATCGAAAGAGAAAGAAAGCAGCACCAAGGAGGAGGAACTACGTACTGGTATTTCTTAAATTTGTTGTTATATTGCCAACGCTTATGGCGATTTACTAATTTAATTTTTATAAATTTTAGTCTATAGATCATCATATGGGTGATCAAAATGATGGTCGAATACCTGGTGGACCCACTAATGATGTAGTTATCCAGCAACGTGAGTCCCATATATCACGATTGATATATTCTGGAAAGGTATATTTTATTAACATTCAATTAATAATATTAGTTAGTGATGAATGTATAGTTAATACAAACCTAATATGATATATAATTAAATTTATATGTAGCTATATGATTATAGTGATAAACTACGTTTGAGGGAGCATGGTGATTGGCTATATGGATAAGAGTTGACTAGTGCCCAATATGCCTTGATTCAGTCCTTTGGATTTTAATATGTTCACTTTGTCCAAATTAAGCAGCATGATAGAGACTTGATATTGAGTCTCACTGAGCGCTGGTGTCCCCAACGCATCACATTCCAACTACCCGTTAGAGAAATGATGATTACTTTAGCGGATGTTGCACAGATTTTAGGATTGCCAATTATAGGTGACCCTATATATTTGGATGTGAAGTTAAATTCTTCTGTCCTAATTAGGACATATCTTGGTGTAGAACCGCCAACGCTTGTAGGAAAAGAGACTCACGTCGAGTTCACTTTGGCTCCGATCCAACTTTATGTATATTGATCGCATTGGAGATAGAACAGTATATTTGGATGACCATCGAGTATGTTTTTATTTGACACAAGATGATGTCTTAAGATTATTTAGTTTAGCTGAAACAATTTTTTAGTGTTATTTTTTAGGTCATGTGTTGCACCAGGGCATATTTACTATTATTTTGTGGTAGTTTTCTATTTTCTGATTCTTCAAAAAATATGATCAGTGTGCTCTTTTTGTCATTTCTAGAAGATATATGTACAACGACAAAACATGCATGGGGCGCAACTATATTAGCTTACTTATATGACTAGATGATGAGTTTTGTGAATCGTCCGACGGACAAGATTTTAAGTAATATGTGTGGGTGCGTTACATTGTTACAGGTATGCATAAATTTTTTTGTTTATTTATTTTATCAATTAGTTTTCACTAATTGATGTGTACATTTTTTTGTAGATTTGGTCCTACGAGCATTTCGATATCGGTAGGCCTCTGAATTATTACAATCCTACTGATGACAAGCGGGTCTTCCTGTCAGCTTGTCGGTGGATGACCGAGAACGTAGATGTGGCGCATTGTTCGTACAAAGCGGCATCGATTTACCGTCATCTTTTTGACGACTAATCCAAACAGAGGTAAATTTAGTAGAAATTTATGTAGTTAATTTAGTAAATGTTTATGTAGTTAATTCAATTTGAAACATATAATAGGTTCAATGGCAGCCCTGTAGTATTCCAAATAAGATATTTTTTGCTACACGTCAGCATAGTCTACATAGATATTATACCATATACCATGGATCCATCATGTTCCATCCAGCTGATCGTGTCATGCGACAGTTTGGGATGAAGCATATGATGCCCCTCAAACCTTTATCTTACACTCGTGGCAGAGCAAATGCAACGGCTAGAGTTCGGGCACTGCTTTCAGGTTGGGCTTCCAGATTTGAGACACATGGCATAATACATCTGTCTGAATGGACAATATCTCTTAATGATAGTAAGTTATTTAGTAATTATGTTGTGTTATACTTACAATTATGTGTTATCTAATGCTTATATTTTTCTTGAATGATGCAGTGTATGGTAATGATGACTACAGGTTATGGTATGAAAGCCCTCGTGTGCAAAATCCATATTACATATTTGAGGAGAATCGATTCCACCATCGAACTTTAGAATATTATAGTTTGCATCACATGAGTGCACGTGTTCACGATATAGTATGTATTCATTATATTTTTATATCCTTAAATGTGTCACTGAGTAGGATTAAGATTCCAGATCCCCGTAATGGTACAAGCATCCCAAGACCCAAATGTAGATCCACGAAATAATTTATAATACGTTGCAGAATATCTTACATATTCCCTTAATCCTCCATTGGTTTTCATTAGATATGCCTCCAGCTTATCCTGAAGCTATCGTCCGCCAAAGACGGGTACGCCCCCGTAAGAGAAAACAACGTTGGGATGGAGAGGGTACCTCACAAGTTACGAAATACTATACGTGGATGGATGATGATCCATATACTAAAATTTATATGACTTCATCAACTTCGATACCTATACAACCCGAAGCTCAAGAGGAGTCTCAGGATGATCAAGATGATGATGATGGTGGCGGCTTAGAGGAGACTGCAGAGAATACGGCAAACATGAGAGAGCGACTAAATCTTAGGCGGCTTCAAAAGGTCAAAGTTATAAAGCACTTAACAGAGGGAGACATTAGTTTGTCTAAACTTGTGAGACTCGTCTCACAGTATTCGTATTTTATGCGAATATGTATTTTTGTATGCTATTTATTGTATTTTATTGGTTCTTGAGGAAGCTAAAAAATTCTCAAAATTAAAACTTTATTACCTGTGGTATACGTGTCACGACCCGCACCCGGAAAATCGGGCATGAGTCGTAGGTACGTCCAGCCTACGCCGCAGCATCGGCGGTAGAACGCTGTCTAGGTCAACTAACTAAATAATAATCTCACACAAAAATCGGGCATGACCTCTCCAAAAGGAGAGCAACCACACAAACAATATATCAATCTGTCAAGATCTCAACTCCAAACGGAGGAGCAAATATCATAATGATAATCTCAAGTACTCAATCACGAGTCTAAGCACGATAAGATGACAAAGAAGACTAACAACTATAAAGTCTAATCAACAATAACTACTACAACTACTACAACAACCACAACATCAAATAATAATACAATAATATCCAAAATAATATACAAACAAGGTCTCAATCCAAAATCGGAGACAAATCCGGTGCTAAAAGCTAACAAAACAACAACAAGATCTCAGTGATCCCGGCTACCAACCCGGAAATCACTCCTAAACTAGAGGGTCCCTGTTTGCACCATCGACAGGCTCAGGTCCATAGAACGTCGGACACCAATCCTTCGGATACTCTGAAAAAATATGTCCAGTCAGGACTGGAGCAAGTACATCTCTAACAGCAGTTCCATTTAAATGACAAAAACTATAAAACAGTTATAGCAAGTAGCAAGAAGAGTGAAGCAAGTATGAAACAAGAAATATATATATCACTGGTGCATAAAGGTAAAGATGCAGGAATATCATAAACAAGATAGTAATAACTGTGAGATACAGGAAATCTAAGCTAAGATCAAGTCCGTGCACAAGAACGTATAGTGAGTCCAGCATGAAAACATGTAGTGAGTCAAGTCCAGAAACATGTAAGTGAGACAAGTCAAGAAATGCATGAGAGTCCAGACTATAAAGAATGAACTCGGTGTCTTTGAAATACTTGTTTCGAAATGTAAACGGCTAGGGGTAAGTACGGCTCACCGCGCACTGGGTGCGCGGCTGCTATCATTCCAGATTAGACCAGAGGGAGTGATTCCTGATGATGCCAGATAGGAATGTTTACATGTCTACTCGAGTATTTCCCCGTTCCGACTAATACAAGTGGATCCAAGACCCGACACGCAAATCAAGATGAGTCCAGCCTGTACATGAATGATGCTTGTAGTGATGCCTGTAGGTGATGCCAGTAGTGATTCCAGAATAGAGGCCAGAAACATGAAATATACGTGTCGCAAGTAAATGAATCCAGAAATATCAGTCAGTGTCCCGTGTGGTGCCAGAATAATCAGATGATACTATACTAGAAGCTGAATCATAATAATCATCAAATAATGAAAACTATCAGAGAATGTACTCGCCTGACGTCCTGAGCAACTGGCGATCCGAACCGGTATCGCAAGGACCTAATGCGAAAAGCAAGGTTAAACAGGGTTCTAATGAGTTAAACAGATATAAAATAACTAAAAATAGGCTTTTAGGGTCGTTCTAGGTCAAACGGGTCAAACCGGTAAAATCTGGGTCAAAAAGTCAACTCTAGGTCCAAAAAGTCAACTCTGGGTCAAAACTAGGTCAAAAGTTGACTTTGGCGGTCAACCGAGTCAACTACGGTCAAGTCTAGGTCAAACTAGGGTGCTCCTAAAATTCTAGGTCAAACCGAGGTCATTAAGCTAGAAAACTCACAAACTCGCCTCCTTGAGATACCGGGATACCCTCGGTATCCGATACCTCAACCTAGGCTACGCACCCCGCCTATACCCTCTAAAACCTATGCTAGCACGCGTAAATATATACACATAAGCATATAAAAATTACTCCAATATATTTCCTAGGCTATTGCTCAAAAACCCCGCTCGAAACCCAATACCTTGGTTATCTTAAGGTATTGAAATACCTCGGTATCTCAAGGTATTGAGGTTTCGCTCTAAAACCCCTCTAACTAGCTATCTAGCTACTAATTATGCACCTAGTTATTAATCTAGGCTAGGTAGTATAGATATCTACCATATTTATATATATCTAAGTATGTATATACCTATATATATAGATATCCACACACATATACCCAAATACCCATTATCTTACCTATACACATATATACATAACTTATAGGCATATAGATATCTATATCCTAGATAGGTATATCTAAGTATCTAGCTATCTACCTATCTAGTATCCATCTATCTAAATACCTAGCTATCTATCTATTAATCTAGCCCTCTAACTATCCATTTATCTTATCTACCTATTTATCTATCCATAGATATAGGTATCTACCTATGCATCTACTTATCTATATATCTAATTATCTATTCTAGTAACTATCTACTTAGCTATCTATCTATAATACTAACTAATAGCTAACTATAATCTATTTATCTATCTTATCTATTCTAATCTAGCTAGCTATCTATTTACCTAGCCATTTAACTATCTAACTATCTAATAAGTTATCTTACCTATTTATCCATCCATCTACCTATCTATCTATCTATCAATATATATATATCAATCTCCCTCACTAGCCCTCGCTACGCATGCTGGAGCTTGCTGCTGCTGCTGCTGCACGTATTGCTACTGCTCTTGGCTGCTACTGCGCTTCGCATTGCTGCTGCTACTGCTCAAGGTACTGCTGCTGCTGCAGCTATTCCTGCTGCTGCTGGGCTTCTACATGCTGCTGCTGTGGCTGCTCTTGCTGCCTTTGCTGCTGTGGCTGCTGCTTGCACAGTCCAGTCCCCCCCCTCTTCTCACACACACACACACGACCACATACCCATATACATATATATATATATATATATATCTATATATATATACATACATATATACATATATATATAACTCTATAGATATATATACACTAACTTATATACATTCTAACACACACACACACTCAAACACAAATCAACACACACACACACATAATTATATACAAACACATATCTATATATACATACACACATATATCTATATATATATATATATACACTAATATATATATATATATATACACACACACACTTAAACATATATATATATATATATATATATATATATCTATATATCCTCACTCACACACACTCAACCTCACACACCCTCACACACACACTCTCACACACACTAGCACACTCTCTCACAAACACACAACCTCACACACAAACCCTCATACATATATATATAAATATATATACATATATACATAAACTCATATATATATACCTATAATCACTCACTCACACTCACACACACACTCACCTACACACTCACACAAGCACTCACTCACACACACTCACCTACACACATACACTAGCACATAGATATAAATACACCCATATATATATATATATATATATATATATATATATATATACATAAACACACATACATATAAATATATACATATATATATATAGACACATATACACTAACACAACACAACACACAACAACACACAAACCACACGCCCCATTCACGCCCAACGACCCCGACACTCACCAACACCCTAAAATATATAAAATATAACTCGAAAACTCTAGCACACACTCCCCGATACTAACCCAACGCGCGCACAAGCCCGAAACGAGGAAACCAAGTCGAAATGGCCGTTCGGTCATTTCGACGAACACGTGGTACGCGGCTCGGAAAACCTCCTGAAACGCATACCAAACGAACTCGGAATCTGCCCAAAATTTACCCACGCGCTCTACACGATGTCTAGATCCTAGAAAATACACTCCCGCATCGATTCTAGGCCCGTGGCGGAAACGCGCACGCACTTAGAATCGGCGACGACGAAAAGTCCCAATTTCGCCCGAAACGCCCGTTTCTCCGCGACGCGGCTTCCCGTGTTCGAACGGAGACACGCACTCACCCTCTAGACACCCGACAACGTCTACCTAGGTCCATCTAACCTAGGGCATCACCCAAAATTGGGCCAAATTCGGATTTCACCCGAAATTGACACAAAACCTAGTGTTAAAGTCTCTAAACTCAACCCAACTAGTTCCAACTTCCTCCCACGGGTAGCCTAAGGGTCTAGGAAGGTTCTACAACACTAATTACACTACACAAAAATAATTAGGAAGGGAAAAGTTAGGTTTTACCTCTTGGGAGTTGAAATCCCAAGCCAAAATCTCAAAAATGCTCCCAATCCACCTCCCTCAAGCTCCAAGCCTCAAATCCAAGCTCCAACACCAAATCTAGGCTCTACCCACCTAGGTTGGGGAAAAATGTAGGGTTAGGGTTAGCATAAGGAGAAGGAATGGAAGAGAGAAAGAAGAAAAATGGAAGAAAGACTTACTTTGGAGAAGGAAGGAAGAAGAAGGAAGAAGTGGAGAAGAAGAAGAAGGAAGAAGAAGTGAAGAATGAAGAAATGAGGTGGGGAAGAAAGGGGCTGCTGTGTTCTCACGGAAATGGGGTTGGTTTGGTCGGCAAAAGCAAAGTAAAGGGGGTTGCCAAGTTTCCAAATGCCCAAAATGCCCCTACATGACTTGGTTTTGGGTTCCGGGTTCCAAAAGCACTCAAACTAGTTCCAAATCTCTCCAACTAACCTCCTAAAAATAAAATAATAAATCTAAGCCCCAAAATAATTCTCACAAGGGTGTGGGCTGGGTCGGACATGGGTCCACTAGGGTCTGACATGGGTCCAGGCTAGCCAAAATCCTAAAACAATCAATATAAAAATAATATAATCATTAATTAAATATAAATACAATTAAATATAAATAATACATAATTAACCAAATTAAAATAAAAAAATACCCGGCTCTTGAAATGGGGTGGTGACAAGCCTATCCTCCTTAGAAAATTTTGTCCTCGAAATTTAAAGTCAATCACAATCTCTCTAGGTCAAACCCCCAACAATCACAGTCAAGAAATTCTACCTAAACAACATACAAGATCAGGGTCCTACTGGTCGTGTTATCACAGTCTCAATCAGGGTTACTACACTATCTACCACAGCACAAGAAAATCTAACAGGTACTAATGAAGCACACCACAGGAATGGAAAAGGACAGGAAGAAGAACAAAGAGACAGACCTGCTAACCCAACACCCGTAGCATCGGCCTCCTCGACCGTCAACGAATAAGCCCTGCCCTGCTGGGGTGTATCCCTCTGCTGGTGCGGGGCATGATGCTGTGCCACAGATGGCCTAGCTCCAACTCTTTGATCCTGTGCTCCACCCAATGGAGGTGCAGTTGGGCAATCTCGCATCTGGTGAGCAGCAGATCCACAGAACAAACACACCTTCAGCCTCCTCCTACAAACATCCCAGGTGTGTCCTGCCTTCCTGCAGTAGGCACAAGTGGGCACCCTCTGATCCTGACCCTGCTGCGCTGCCTTCTGCACATAGGGACGCTTAGCTGGTCCCGCACTACCACTGGCACTGCCTGAATCATCCCTGCCCCTCTTGGACTTGAGCTCCAAGTCATCCTCTGCCCTCTGAGCATCTCCTACTATCTGCTCAAAAGTCGCCTCGCGGTCGCTCCTGGTCAAAGACTTGACCGCCATAACCAAGCCCTTGCGAAACTTCCTCGCCTTGGCTGCCTCACTCAAGCCATCCACAAATCTGCCCAGACGGCAGAACTCCGCTGCGTACTCGTCCACCGTCATGCTCCCCTGGACGAGTGCCTCAAACTGGCTCTCCAAACCACTGAGCGCCACATCTGGGAAAAACTTCTCCTTGAAAAGCCTCTTGAAAGCCTCCCAAGTAAGCCCTGGCGCCGCAATCCTCGTATCTGTGCGATACCACGTCAAAGCGAGGTCGAACATCTGACTGCCCGCTGCCTCTATCTGCATGCTGTCTGGAATCTGCGCCAGCCTGAAGATCCCCTCTATCTGCTCTATCCAGTCATCCGCGTACAGGATCCCTTCTGTACCACAGAACTCCTTGGGCCGCATCCTCTGAAAGTTAATGATGCTGCCCTGCCTCGGGTGCTGAATCTGATCTGCCTGTGGCTGAATCTGTGCCACCCTGTCCACTGCCGTCATGGCCACCTGGTGGGCGTTCTCAATGCCCAGCCTCATCACATCCACCTGACGGTGCTGTGCGTCCATCATCTCCCTGAAGAACGCGAACAACTGTGCGGCATCTACCGGAGCAGAAAGTGGTGGAGGAACCACCGGAACGACTGGGGGAGTCCTCGGATCGACAGGTGAAAGAGGATCCCCGAGAGAAGCAGATGCTCCCTCAACCGCAGTAGTGGTGAGTGGAGCGGTAGCAGCTGCCCGAATATGAGCTGGACGAGAGGTAGCAGACCTCTCAGTAGCAACTGCTGGGGCGGTACGATGAGATCGTGTCTTCGGAGGCATCCTGAACACAGATCAAAAGAAGTCAATACGGCGCAAGATACGATATCATCAAAGAAGGACAGTAATATTTCAAAAGAAGCAATTTCAGAATAATTAGAATAGAATTGTTCCTAGTCGTGATTGAGTACACTCTCATCCTAGATCCTAGATCCTATAGCAGGCTCGCAGCAGTACAACTAAGTTATTGTACCACCACGACATCGCACTAATTGTGAATCGAGACCTGCATGGGACCGCCACCAAAAACGTGTCACAACCCGCACCTGAAAAATCGGGCATGAGTCGTGGGTACGTCCAGCCTACGCCGCAGCATCGGCGGTAGAACGCTGTCTAGGTCAACTAACTAAATAATAATCTCACACAGAAATCGGGCAAGACCTCTCCAAAAGGAGAGCAACCACACAAACAATATATCAATCTGTCAAGATCTCAACTCCAAACGGAGGAGCAAATATCATAATGATAATCTCAAGTACTCAATCACGAGTCTAAGCACGATAAGATGACAAAGAAGACTAACAACTATAAAGTCTAACCAACAACAACTACTACAACAACCACAACATCAAATAATAATACAACAATATCCAAAATAATATACAAACAAGGTCTCAATCCAAAACCGGAGACAAATTCGGTGCTAAAAGCTAACAAAACAACAACAAGATCTCAGTGATCCCGGCTACCAACCCGAAAATCACTCCTAAACTAGAGGGTCCCTGTCTGCACCATCGACAGGCTCAGGTCCATAGAACGTCGGACACCAATCCTCCGGATACTCTGAAAAAATATGTCCAGTCAGGATTGGAGCAAGTACATCTCTAACAGCAGTTCCATTTAAATGACAAAAACTATAAAACAGTTATAGCAAGTAGCAAGAAGAGTGAAGCAAGTATGAAACAAAAAATATATATATCACTGGTGCATAAAGGTAAAGATGCAGGAATATCAGAAACAAGATAGTAATAACTGTGAGATACAGGAAATCTAAGCTAAGATCAAGTCCGTGCACAAGAACGTGTAGTGAGTCCAGCATGAAAACATGTAGTGAGTCAAGTCCAGAAACATGTAAGTGAGACAAGTCAAGAAATGCATGAGAGTCCAGACTATAAAGAATAAACTCGGTGTCTTTGAAATACTTGTTTCGACATGTAAACGGCTAGGGGTAAGTATGGCTCACCGCGCACTGGGTGCGCGGCTGCTATCATTCCAGATTAGACCAGAGGGAGTGATTCCTGATGATGCCAGATAGGAATGTTTACATGTCTACTCGAGTATTTTCTCCCGTCCCGACTAATACAAGTGGATCCAAGACCCGACACGCAAATCAAGATGAGTCCAGCCTGTACATGAATGATGCCTGTAGTGATGCCTGTAGGTGATGCCAGTAGTGATTCCAGAATAGAGGCCAGAAACATGAAATATACGTGTCGCAAGTAAATGAGTCCAGAAATATCAGTCAGTGTCCCGTGTGGTGCCAGAATAATCAGATGATACTATACTAGAAGCTGAATCATAATAATCATCAAATAATGAAAAATATCAGAGAATGTACTCGCCTGACGTCCTGAGCAACTGGCGATCCGAACCGGTGTCGCAAGGACCTAATACGAAAAGCAAGGTTAAACAGGGTTCTAATGAGTTAAACAGATATAAAATAACTAAAAATAGGCTTCTAGGGTCGTTCTAGGTCAAACGGGTCAAACCGGTGAAATCTGGGTCAAAAAGTCAACTCTAGGTCCAAAAAGTCAACTCTAGGTCAAAACTAGGTCAAAAGTTGACTTTGGCGGTCAACCGAGTCAACTACGGTCAAGTCTGGGTCAAACTAGGGTGCTCCTGAAATTCTAGGTCAAACCGAGGTCATTAAGCTAGAAAACTCACAAACTCGCCTCCTTGAGATACCGGGATACCCTCGGTATCCGATACCTCAACCTAGGCTACGCACCCCGCCTATACCCTCTAAAACCTATGCTAGCACGCGTAAATATATACACATAAGCATATAAAAATCACTCCAATACATTTTCTAGGCTATTGCTCAAAAACTCCGTTCGAAACCCAATACCTTGGTTATCTTAAGGTATTGAAATACCTCGGTATCTCAAGGTATTGAGGTTTCGCTCTAAAACCCCTCTAACTAGCTATCTAGCTACTAATTATGCACCTAGTTATTAATCTAGGCTAGGTAGTATAGATATCTACCATATTTATATATATCTAAGTATGTATATACCTATATATATAGATATCCACACACATATACCCAAATACCCATTATCTTACCTATACACATATATACATAACTTATAGGCATATAGATATCTATATCCTAGATAGGTATATCTAAGTATCTAGCTATCTACCTATCTAGTATCCATCTATCTAAATACCTAGCTATCTATCTATTAATCTAGCCCTCTAACTATCCATTTATCTTATCTACCTATTTATCTATCCATAGATATAGGTATCTACCTATGCATCTACTTATCTATATATCTAATTATCTATTCTAGTAACTATCTACTTAGCTATCTATCTATAATACTAACTAATAGCTAACTATAATCTATCTATCTATCTTATCTATTCTAATCTAGCTAGCTATCTATTTACATAGCCATTTAACTATCTAACTATCTAATAAGTTATCTTACCTATTTATCCATCCATCTACCTATCTATCTATCTATCAACATATATATATATCAATCTCCCTCACTAGCCCTCGCTACGCATGCTGGAGCTTGCTGCTGCTGCTGCTGCACGTACTGCTACTGCTCTTGGCTGCTACTTGCGCTTCGCATTGCTGCTGCTACTGCTCAAGGTACTGCTGCTGCTGCAGCTATTCCTGCTGCAGCTGGGCTTCTACATGCTGCTGCTGTGGCTGCTCTTGCTGCCTTTGCTGCTGTGGCTGCTGCTTGCACAGTCCAGTCCCCCCCCCCCCCCCCCTCTTCTCACACACACACGACCACATACCCATATACATATATATATATATATCTATATATATATATACATACATACATATATACATATATATATATATATAACTCTATAGATATATATACACTAACTTATATACATTCTAACACACACACACACTCAAACACAAATCAACACACACACACACATAATTATATACAAACACATATCTATATATACATACACACACATATATCTATATATATATATATGCACTAATATATATATATATATATATATATATATATACACACACACACTTAAACATATATATATATATATATATATATATATATATATATATATATATATATATATATATATATATATATATCCTCACTCACACACACTCAACCTCACACACCCTCACACACACACTCTCACACACACTAGCACACTCTCTCACAAACACACAACCTCACACACAAACCCTCATACATATATATATAAATATATATACATATATACATAAACTCATATATATATACCTATAAACACTCACTCACACTCACACACACACTCACCTACACACTCACACAAGCACTCACTCACACACACTCACCTACACACATACACTAGCACATAGATATAAATAGACCCATATATATATATATATATATATATATATATATATATATATATATATATATATATATATATATATATATATATATACATAAACACACATACATATAAATATATACATATATATATATAGACACATATACACTAACACAACACAACACACAACAACACACAAACCACACGCCCCACTCACGCCCAACGACCCCGACACTCACCAACACCCTAAAATATATAAAATATAACTCAAAAACTCTAGCACACACTCTTCGATACTAACCCAACGTGCGCACAAGCCCGAAACGAGAAAACCAAGTCGAAATGGCCGTTCGGTCATTTCGACGAACACGTGGTGCGCGGTTCGGAAAACCTCCTGAAACGCACACCAAACGAACTCGGAATTGGCCCAAAATTTACCCACGCGCTCTACACGATGTCTAGATCCTAGAAAATGTGCTCCCGCGTCGATTCTAGGCCCGGGGCGGAAACGCGCACGCACTTAGAATCGGCGACGACGAAAAGTTCCAATTTCGCCCGAAATGCCCGTTTCTCCGCGACGCGGCTTCCCGTGTCCGAACGGAGACACGCACTCACCCTCTAGACACCCGACAATGTCTACCTAGGTCCATCTAACCTAGGGCATCACCCAAAATTGGGCCAAATTCGGATTTCATCCGAAATTGACACAAAACCTAGTGTTAAAGTCTCTAAACTCAACCCAACTAGTTCCAACTTCCTCCCACGGGTAGCCTAAGGGTCTAAGAAGGTTCTACAATACTAATTACACTACACAAAAATAATTATGAAGGGGAAAGTTAGGTTTTACCTCTTGGGAGTTGGAATCCCAAGCCAAAATCTCAAAAATGCTCCCAATCCACCTCCCTCAAGCTCCAAGCCTCAAATCCAAGCTCCAATACCAAATCTAGGCTCTACCCACCTAGGTTGGGGAAAAATGTAGGGTTAGGATTAGCATAAGGAGAAGGAATGGAAGAGAGAAAGAAGAAAAATGGAAAAAAGACTTACTTTGGAGAAGGAAGGAAGAAGAAGGAAGAAGAAGTGAAGAATGAAGAAATGAGGTGGGGAAGAAAGGGGCTGCTGTGTTCTCACGGAAATGGGGTTGGTTTGGTCGGCCAAAGCAAAGTAAAGGGGGTTGCCAAGTTTTCAAATGCCCAAAATGCCCCTACATGACTTGGTTTTGGGTTCCGGGTTCCAAAAGCACTCAAACTAGTTCCAAATCTCTCCAACTAACCTCCTAAAAATAAAATAATAAATCTAAGCCCTAAAATAATTCTCACAAGGGTGTGGGCTGGGTCGGACATGGGTCCACTAGGGTCTGACATGGGTCCAGGCTAGCCAAAATCCTAAAATAATCAATATAAAAATAATACAATCATTAATTAAATATAAATACAATTAAATATAAATAATACACAATTAACCAAATTAAAATAAAAAAAAATACCCGGCTCTGGAAATGGGGTGGTGACAATACTGCCCGCAGATATTTATTTTACTTTTGGAGATATTTTTTAGAACTTCTCTATAAATAGTACTTGAGTTTATTTCATTTCTTTCTTTCTCTTTCTCTCTCGAGCTTGGAGCTTGATCTTGAGACCTAGAGTGTGGTTTCTGAACCCTCTTCGTGGTAATAGACTAGAAGGTTTATGTTGGGAGCTCATTTTAGGCAAGTACACCTTGCTGATTTTGTGAACTTTTTTTACTTTCTGTCATTTTACTTTCCTGGAGCTTTGGTTATTGCTTTTTAGCTTAGACTTGCTTTACTATTTTTGTTTATCTCTTATTTTTTAGCCTTTTGACCATCTCGGTTTTGATTTCTGGTAGAATCTTGTTCCGTCCCTTTTTGGTAACTCAGTAACGAAAATGGTACCGGAGTTGTGACCGTGAGATTTAGTCCATATTGTGATATGAGACTTACCACTAGACATGACTCCTGGTTACCCTTGGTTCTGGTAGTTTTTAGAATTTTATTTGGATTTCAAAAATCAGACTTGACTTAATTTTAACCATATTTATCTCTGAAAACCGACATACCGACGGTATACTACAATATACCGACGGTATACCAATTTTGACCGACTTAAATTTCTAGATTTTTTTCTATGAACCTTATCGGCATACCGACGGTGTACTACAGTGTACCGACGGTATACTGATCATTGTCGATATTGTTAACCGACTTCAGGATATTTGTCTTGGCCAATATACCGACGGTATACTACAGTGTACCGACGGTATACCGATTTGTGGAACTTTTTTTTAGAACCTGTCTTGCCTAGTTGGAATGACATACCGACAGTATACTACAATATATCGACGATATACCAATTTGTTGGAATCCAAAACTTGCTGTATTTTTTCTATCTCTGGACCGGTATACCGACGGTGTACTGGACTGTACTGACGGTATATCGATCGTGCTCTTTCTTTAGAAATTCTTGGTTTTTCGTGATTTTGCTTCGATTATTCTGGCTTTTGTTTGGGCACTCGATGACTTGACCTGACTAGACATGAACTTACATGCTTCAGAGGACTTGACTTGGCTTCACTCGGTTTCACCCGGCTTTGTCCGGCAATACGTGATGACATGATTAACTGGACTTGACTTTGCATGACTTTACATGGCTTCATCAGTCATGGCTTGACTTGGTTTTACTTGGCTTCACCTGGATGGACTTGGCTTCACATGGTTGTACATGGCTTTACCTGGCTTCACATGGCTTTACCTGGCTTCAATTGGTTTCACGTGGCTTGGTTGTTGTCGTGGCTTATATGAGTCCGTTTGTGCAATATATATTAAAACTTGTTTATATTACTATTAGAACTTGTTTTGTTGCATCATGTCTAGGATGGATTCTACGGAATGCCATACCCAAATTTATACAAGAAACTGCTAGGGGTTAATAACTAGAAATTTACTTAGTACATGACTAGAATTTTTTCTAGATTGCATGCAGCCTCGGTTATTCATACAGTTATCTTGTGGAGTATCCAGTGGTTTATATTATGGAGTATCATGAGGAGTATCCGGTACTGATTTGTGCGTATGAATATCCTGGATAGACTGCAGGGTGTAACACCCTATTCCGCTCAAGCGGACTGCCGATTCAAACAACAAAAGTGCAATATCTCGACCCGCTTTGCTCAGGCGAGAATACTCGTTTGAGGCAAAGGATTCCCTACAGGAGTTCGGCTTAGGATTTCAGAGGCTCGCTTGACGTATCGCTCAACCGAGACGAATCATCACTAAGGTGGGTGGCTACGGTGAACTTGTCTTTGCTTAGCCAGCACACTTAAAACATGGAACGATACATACTAGTCGCTAGGTAAATCACCCCATGCATGCTAATAAGAATCCAACGCACCTAGCTAAGGGAATAATTCTAACTTATATTGCTTGTGCTAGAACATGGAAATAAAATATTGCTTATATCTAGACCCTCGCATGCTACCCTAGATCATGTCGCTCGGGAAGTCCCTTACGGTTTCACTCCTCGGCCTACCTTCGGGCCCGAGCTAACGTGAATGATTATGTTTATACAAATGCATGCCTGCATGCTTGTATATTGCCTCATCGATGCTTGTCGCATAAACTATGCCTCAATTGTGTAACACTGTGCATGTCATGCATTCATCTAGTTTTTCTCGGAAGACTATTTAATAGTCTTTCCGTGCAAGAATGAACCTGCAAGTATTCGGGACCGTTAGGTCACCAAGGCAATCCCCGCCCCAGGAGAAATGCATCAAGGCAAGTTATTCACTAAACAAGAATCAGGATTCAAGCATCTCGTGTACTCATGTTCTCGTGTATCTCATGTGTAAATCCCCTCACCCAAAATTAGGGCTACTTGGCTTAGATAGTGAAATTAGGGCTAGTTTGAACCCAATTAAAATTAGAACACGGCATTTAATTTAATTACGAAATAATTATGACACATAGCGCACCTTACCGTTGCTTCGATAATTGGAACACCTCACTAGCCGTTGCCTATCTACGAATTTCACAACATTGTCCTAGACGTGCCCGTCTACCTTCCTGGCCCTTGTGCAACTTATAATATTGCTTCCTTGTGCTACATTTTAGTCGCACAATAAACGTCGCGGACATTATTTCATAATTCAAAATAATTTCCAATTTTGTACCCTCGTGCGTCCCAATCGAAATTAGGGACACAATCTTGACCGTTTTATACAAACTAAATTTTATTAATATTCTACATTGCACCCTCTATGCCCCTGATACTTGTGGCCAGCCTAAATTTAATCCATGTACTCCTAATTAATTCTAGAATATCGTGCGCGGTTCAATTTAATTAATTAAATCTAATTTCTGCCTTTGTGAAATTTTTTAATTGTTGGGGGGGGGGGCTTTTATGCAAAATGCACTGAGGTGTCCCCACCATTGGATAATTCATGAAGAAATCTATTTTTCCCTTCACGTAGATTTTTCGTAATTTTCAGCATGTGCAACGCGTACATCGCCTCCATTTATTTTAAATCCATCCTCGCATTTTAAACCATGTAATTTAAAGCCCCAACATCCTCATGTGAGGCCAAGACCCCCCAAGGATTGTAGCCCAAGGCCCAACCCAAGAGTGGTTGACTAGTCAAACCAAGTCCTAGGTCAACCCAAACTAAAAGCCTACACATATAAATATAACTTTATTTCTCTTTTACCCAAAACCTAATTAATTAACCAGCCGACCATCACCACATCACCCATACTGTTCATCCCCTACCTCTGTTCACCGTCGAAGTTCTTGCCGGAGTTGTCAGCGCCGGACCTCCACCCCTCTGCCGCTGCACTGTACCTCGCCACATCCGAGCCCTCCCTCTCGTCGAACTTCTTCCCCGACCAACGCCCCGCGGTCATCTCCTTCTCCCCGACGGAGTCGGCACAGCGGCCACGACTCCCCTCTACCGGAGTCGAGAGCACCAACACCATCATTGTCATCTCATCTCATCTCCCCTCGTCCAAGTCGACCACCACCCTCGTCGACTCTTCTCCGACTTCGTCCAGTCGACCTGACCGACGCATCCCCCTCCCCGTCTCGCCCGAAGCACCACCACCCTTCTCCCTCTCTTCTCCCCCATCTTCCCGCCTGACCTCGATGGAGCAACCTCCATCCGCCGCTCCCTTGATCAGCACCACCGCCCACCACCATTACTACCAGCACCGAACCACCACAGCCTCCTCTCCTCCCTGTCCTCCTCCTGCTGGCCAGACTCCCTCCCTCGCTGGCCGGACTCCGCTACAGTCACCACCTGCATCATCATCATCATCAAAATACTTCATCGTCGTCACCATTGCTGTCAGCCTTCGACTCTCCATCACCAGCAATCACCATCACCACCATACATTCCCTAGCCGGAGCTCCTCCCCACGGCCGGACCCTGGCCGGAGTGTCACCTCAACCACCATCAAGTAACACCATCACCTCCTCATCACCATTACCACCATCCTCTCATCTCATCACCATCTCATCCTCGTTGTCGTCGTCATCACCCTCACTATCATCGTAGCCATCGTCGTCATAGTCATCCACGCCATCCTCATAGCCATCGACGTCATTATCATCGTCGTATCATCATCACCAATATCACCTATTCATCGTCATCATCATCATCATTATCCCATAGCATCCTCGCCACCACCTTAATCTAAACCCACACATTCACCATTTACCACCATTATCATAGTCATCATCGTTATCCTCGTCAGCACCATTATACACATTACCATCTTCATCATCCATACAACTCACCATCGTCGTCGTCATCATCATCATCATCACTTCATCGTCAACCTCTCTTCGTCGATGTCCAGCCGATCCCGTGTGCGTACACCGAGGTTCAAACCTGTCCCACCTTCTTATTTCGTATGTGTGCTTGAGTATATGTTATTAGGACATGTGTATTGCTTACCACTGTTAGCTGATGTCGGACCCTGAGTCGGTGAACCCAGTGCTGCGTACATGAACTTGTACACGTACGCGTATACTATTTAGTTTGATATAATTATATATATTTAGTATTTGCATACTATTCAACTTGGAATACATATAATTATTGGATGATATATATGTATATATATATATGGTATATATGTATAATGTAATTAACTATATGCTAATAATAATTAGGACTATATATCCATACTGTACGACCCTAGGACACCGTGGACTGTCCCGTACTCACCTTGACCATGTTGACCTAAATACTTGGGAATTGTCCGCCTTGCGTACATTAACGTACTGGCGTAGACACCTGTCAGTTGACTGTCTGATTGTGTACAACACTTGAAGATATGACCCCGCATAATTCAACGCATAATTTACCGTGTTAAATGACTAGTGTTACCCTAGTATACCTCCTGAGTCCAGTATAAATATTGTTGTGTGTGCACTAGTGTAATGACTAATGATTTATTTGTATTATATTATATGTACATAGGATGTTGGATTTATTCTGTGCGACTTTTGGAGCAGGCTATTGGTACCTCGCAGTCTTCTGGCCAGGCAAGTATACCTTGCCATTGTACTGTTATTTTTATTCCATATGTTGCATGCATCTTTATTTTCTGTCTTTTCATATATTTTAACTGTTATATAAAATGCGCGCGACGGTGTCGTCGCGATATATTTTTATTTATGTATTTGCATTGACCTGTTTATGAGACTACCCCATTATCATGTAGCATCATTAGGTTCATTGGCCGTGACACAGTTGTTACACGAGTTGTGAGTCTCATGTAGATCACGGACTTGCGTGCAGGTTGGCCTCCTGTACGTGTGGGCCGTGCGTTAGGAATAACTGCTGTTAGAAACTTTGCATGCTAGTAGACTTGGCAGTTATTAGAGGTATTATCGTGTCATGGATGTGACATGCTTAGAACATGGGGTGGGGAGAACAACAAGGCGTGTGGGCTCCGTTGCACTTTCCTTGTGTAACCCGTACGCTCCGCCGGAGATGCGCGGTCATGATGACCACTATATATTATATTATTATCAGGCGGGCCTCCGGTGTTCGAAAGACGCCGTGCCTTTGTAGGCCCCTGGATCTCCAAGAGAACTATGCCAATCCCATTTTAGCCAGATAGCTCACGCGTTGGGAAAGTTGTTCTTAAACTGCATTCACTTTAGCCGGTTAGGCGACCCATTGGATATTTATTTCAGTACTTTATTGGCATGTGTTTAAGTATCTTATTATGTCCCTCTGAGGACCTGGTCCGCTGCCAGGTGTACCTGTTCTTGAATATTTGCAGGAGCACAGATTTGGATGGTTATAGATGCTTCGTGGATGTTTTCTCTTCGAGCCCGTGATTGATAGCTGGTATACTTATATAGTGTTTATTGTGTTGTACTCATCTTGTATTGCTCTTATATTCGAGTTGGTAGTGGATTTGTTTCCATCCAACTATCATCCTTAGATACTTCTTATTGAGATCTAGTTTCATAGATGTTGGTTATTATTTATATTTGGTTTTGGTGGATGAGATTTAGATTGTACCCTGTGACTTATGACATATGTTATACCACTTATGGATTTGATGTTCATAATACAGCGTACGTGTGGATTTGGTTTCCATATATTAGAGTTGCCATATCCATGCGGCTGGCATGCTTACGTGTCCTAGTCCTATGTATTTTGGGACTGGGGCGTGACATGTTTTTGTGGTGGCCCATGCAGGTCAAGATCATATTGTCTCGGTTACGTTACTGTACCGAACAAGCCTGCACATAGGACTAGAGTATAGGATCTCATCCACAATTGACTATGATTCACCTTCCTCCTCTTTGATCTATTCGAACAATTGTATCCTGCTTGATTCATGTACTTCCCTAATAAGTTCCTTGAGTATATATAGCCTTCTGCTAGAATATAGGAACCCCTGTTATTAGGATGATAATTAGAGTAGCACACCTATTAAGAATACAACGAGAATATAAATACACCACTAAGTTTAGAATATCTAGTGAACCCTAGAATTCCTTATCTTTAGAATTGGTTTACCATTACCCCTGATGTATTATGAAGACTTGAGAGTAGTATAGACACTACTAGAGTTAGTTAGAAGTTTTACCATAATGTTTGACCCTAGTATTGAGGAACCAATGGAGAACCAATATTGAACATTAGGACTGAACCTAACCCTCATAATTGGATAGTATTAGAGAACTATAAAACTTATGTCATTGTCTTGTTATTAGTAGACAGCACCCTAGGAAGCCTAGAGGAATGTAATCAACACTTTCCCTTGATCATACCCCGAACATGGCAACTAGCATGCCACCCCCTTAGAGAACCATGATGCTATCTAGAGCCCTCTATTTTTGATTTCATATCTTGTCCCCCTGCAACCTTAGCGTTCGCTAATTGTGTGACGACTAAATTATGATTCTTCTTTCTTCATCATTTAACTCGTGCCACATAACTCGTATGATTGAAGGCCAAGTGATATTATTCTATGTTAGGACATGTAGTTTGCTAGGGTATAGCTTGGTAATTTGAACTTTGAATTTTGTGCGTGATAGTTAGGATTTGATAGTTTGCGTAGTTCCCTTAGGTTGTGACCTAATGATTACCCCTTAGCTTTAAATCATGAAATTTGTACCCATAGCTCGATACGAGTTAAATCCCTTTCCCTTTAACGGCTAGTAACTCTTCTATCCCCACGATTGACACCTGTTCTATGAGCACTTGACCCTTACCTATATAATGTAATAGGAGACCCTAATAAGAGTTTCTGTTCTATGTACATGTGCAAGGTTATTTTGTAGGTATCTTTAAGATAATACAATAATAGTTAAATTAATTTAAGTTGGATAGTATACCTCACCACCTAATATCACGTAGCCCTTGTGATCCATTGATGAAGTGTAACTGAATGACATTAATTGTATGCTAGCAAAGACGACAGTGTTTATTCAGACGATAGAATTTAGAGGTCCATGTCCCTAATTGGTCGACTAGCGACTTAGACAAAGAATTAGTATGACAACTGTAGAGATTGTGTAGTCTTTCATTATTATTGCTTATTTTGTTTTTGTTTTTGTGAACTTGAATTGTTATGAACCTTCTTTCATCATAATCTAACATATTCATATTTGCTGTACTACCTTGACTTATGCTGCTATTATAGCCTAGTTTTTGCAAGCTTATTCTTTATCGAGCTTGTTCATGACATACGTATTATTGGGGGCCCACAATAATACATTTCAGAATCAGTGTATTAGGGTCTAGCTAACCTTAGTGCGCTTGGTTCGCCCTTCGCATAACTACTTTACGTGGATTGAGATATGTAGTGATTAGTAGACGAATATACTTGCCCTAGACATGTCTAAGCGTATCGTATCGGCTACATAACTGTACTAATACGAGCATGTAAATACGGATTTACCAAATAGGATTTCAGTCCACAACTGCCTTGACAATTCCCATTGGATTCCTTGAAACGCCTTGATCCCTATACTTGCATTCTATTACTTCTCCCTTGAACTCTTATCTATTGATCTACGTCTTTCCTTATTTCGAAAAGACGAAACATCTTGCTTGGTATAAGTTTGATATATAGATAGTACTAGATATACCCCGCTGGCCAATCGCTTTGTTTGGTGATTATCTTTTATAAATGATTAAGGGCATATCATAGAGGATATGCTTGGTGTCAAAGGACTTTGAGGATTCAATAACATGATAAAATAAATTGGGATATAGCCTTCTTAGATGTATAGCCTTAGATGATAGATGGGCAAATTCTAAGTTGGGTAGAAACTACCATGTTAACTTAAGAAGAATTCTTTATACTGTAATCAAGTAAGGTTAGATAGAGAAATCCTACCCTAGTTTTAATTTCGAGGACGAAATTGTTTTAAGTTGGGTAGATTATAAACCCCCTCACCCAAAATTAGGGCTACTTGGCTTAGATAGTGAAATTAGGGCTAGTTTGAACCCAATTAAAATTAGAACACGGCATTTAATTTAATTTAATTACGAAATAATTATGACACGTAGCGCACCTTACCGTTGCTTCGATAATTGGAACACCTCACTAGCCGTTGCCTATCTACGAATTTCACAACATTGTCCTAGACGTGCCCGCCTACCTTCCTGGCCCTTGTGCAACTCATAATATTGCTTCCTTGTGCTACATTTTAGTCGCACAATAAACGTCGCGGACGTTATTTCATAATTCGAAATAATTTCCAATTTTGTACCCTCATGCGTCCCAATCGAAATTAGGGACACAATCTTGACCGTTTTGTGCAAACTGAATTTTATTAATATTCTACACTGCACCCTCTACGCCCCTGACACTTGTGGCCAGCCTAAATTTAATCCATGTACTCCTAATTAATTCTAAAATATCGTGCGCGGTTCAATTTAATTAATTAAATCTAATTTCCGCCGTTGTGCAATTTTCCAATTGTTGGGGAGGGCTTTTATGCAAAAATGCACTGAGGTGTCCCCACCATTGGACAATTCATGAAGAAATCTATTTTCCCTTCACGTAGATTTTTCGTAATTTTCAGCATGTGCAACGCGCACATCGCCTCCATTTATTTTAAACCCATCCTCGCATTTTAAACCATGTAATTTAAAGCCCCAACATCCTCATGTGAGGCCAAGACCACCCAAGGATTGTAGCCCAAGGCCCAACCCAAGAGTGGTTGACTAGTCAAACCAAGTCCTAGGTCAACCCAAACTAAAAGCCTACACATATAAATATACCTTTATTTCTCTTTTACCCAAAACCTAATTAATTAACCAGCCGACCACCACCCCATCACCCATACTGTTCATCCCCTACCTCTGTCCGCCGCCGGAGTTCTTGTCGGAGTTGTCAGCGCCGGACCTCCACCCCTCCGCCGTGCCGCTGCACTGCACCTCGCCACATCCGAGCCCTCCCTCTCGTCGAACTTCTTCCCCGACCAACGCCCCGCGGTCATCTCCTTCTCCCCGACGGAGTTGGCACAGCGGCCACGACTCCCCTCTACCGGAGTCAACAGCACCAGCACCACCATTGTCATCTCATCTCATCTCCCCTCGTCCAAGTCGACCACCACCCTCGTCGACTCTTCTCCGACTTCGTCCAGTCGACCCGACCGACGCATCCCCCTCCCCGTCTCGCCCGAAGCACCACCACCCTTCTCCCTCTCTTCTCCCCCATCTTTCCGCCTGACCTCGACGGAGCAACCTCCATCCGCCGCTCCCTTGATCAGCACCACCGCCCACCACCATTACTACCAGCACCGAACCACCACAGCCTCCTCTCCTCCCTGTCCTCCTCCTGCTGGCCAGACTCCCTCCCTCGCTGGCCGGACTCCGCTACAGTCACCACCTGCATCATCATCATCATCAAAACACTTCATCGTCGTCACCATTGCTGTCAGCCTTCGACTCTCCATCACCAGCAATCACCATCACCACCATACATTCCCTGGCCGGAGCTCCTCCCCACGGCCGGACCCTGGCCGGAGTGTCACCTCAACCACCATCAAGTAACACCATCACCTCCTCATCACCATTACCACCATCCTCCCATCTCATCACCATCTCATCCTCGTTGTCGTCGTCATCACCCTCACTATCATCGTAGCCATCGTCGTCATAGTCATCCACGCCATCCTCATAGCCATCGACGTCATTATCATCGTCGTATCATCATCACCAATATCACCTATTCATCGTCATCATCATCATCATCATCCCATAGCATCCTCGCCACCACCTTAATCTAAACCCACACATTCACCATTTACCACCATTATCATAGTCATCATCGTTATCCTCGTCAGCACCATTATACATATTACCATCTTCATCATCCATACAACTCACCATCGTCGTCGTCATCATCATCATCATCACTTCATCGTCAACCTCTCTTCGTCGATGTCCAGCCGATCCCGTACGCGTACACCGAGGTTCGAACCTGTTCCACCTTCTTATTTCGTATGTGTGCTTGAGTATATGTTATTAGGACATGTGTATTGCTTACCACTGTTAGCTGATGTCGGACCCTGAGTCGGTGAACCCAGTGCTGCTTACATGAACTTGTACACGTACGCGTATACTATTTAGTTTGATATAATTATATATATTTAGTATTTGCATACTATTCAACTTGGAATACATATAATTATTGGATGATATATATGTACATATATATATGGTATATATGTATAATATAATTAACTATATGTTAATAATAATTAGGACTATATATCCAGACTGTACGACCCTAGGACACCGTGGACTGTCCCGTACTCACCTTGACCATGTTGACCCTAAACACTTGGGAATTGTCCGCCTTGCGTACATTAACGTACTGGCGTAGACACATGTCAATTGACTGTCTGATTGTGTACAACACTTGAAGATATGATCCCGCGTAATTCAACGTGTAATTTACCGTGTTAAATGACTAGTGTTACCCTAGTATACCCCCTGAGTCCAGTATAAATATTGTTATGTGTGCACTAGTGTAATGACTAATGATTTATTTGTATTATATTATATGTACATAGGATGTTGGATTTATTCTGCGCGACTTTTGGAGCAGGTTATTGGTACATCGCAGTCTTCTGGCCAGGCAAGTATACCTTGCCATTGTACTGTTATTTTTATTCCATATGTTGCATGCATCTTTATTTTCTTTCTTTTCATATATTTTAACTGTTATATAAAATGCGCGCGACGGTGTCGTCGCGATATATTTTTATTTATGTATTTGCATTGACCTGTTTATGAGACTACCCCATTATCATGTAGCATCATTAGGTTCATTGGCCGTGACACAATTGTTACACGAGTTGTGAGTCTCATGTAGATCACGGACTTGCGTGCAGGTTGGCCTCCTGTATGTGTGGGCCGTGCGTTAGGAATAACTGCTGTTAGAAACTTTGCATGCTAGTAGACTTGGCAGTTATTAGAGGTATTATCGTGTCATGGATGTGACATGCTTAGAACATGGGATGGGGAGAACAACAAGTAAGACGTGTGGGCTCCGTTGCACTTTCCTTGTGTAACCCGTACGCTCCGCCGGAGATGCGCGGTCATGATGACCACTATATATTATATTATTATCAGGCGGGCCTCCGGTGTTCGAAAGACGCCGTGCCTTTGTAGGCCCCTGGATCTCCAAGAGAACTATGCCAATCCCATTTTAGCTAGATAGCCCACACGTTGGGAAAGTTGTTCTTAAACTGCATTCACTTTAGCCGGTTAGACGACCCATTGGATATTTATTTCAGTACTTTATTGGCATGTGTTTAAGTATCTTGTTATATCCCTCTGAGGACCTGGTCCGCTGCCAGGTGTACCTGTTCTTGAATATTTGCAGGAGCACAGATTTGGATGGTTATAGATGCTTCGTGGATGTTTTCTCTTCGAGCCCGTGATTGATAGCTGGTATACTTATATAGTGTTTATTGTGTTGTACTCATCTTGTATTGCTCTTATATTCGAGTTGGTAGTGGATTTATTTCCATCCAACTATCATCCTTAGATACTTCTTATTGAGATCTAGTTTCATAGATGTTGGTTATTATTTATATTTGATTTTGGTGGATGAGATTTAGATTGTACCCTGTGACTTGTGACATATGTTATACCACTTGTGGATTTGATGTTCATAATACAGCATATGTGTGGATTTGGTTTCCATATATTGGAGTTGCCATATCCATGCGGCTGGCATGCTTACGTGTCCTAATCCTATGTATTTTGGGACTGGGGCGTGACATCATGAAACTAGAAAGGCCAATAACTGCATGTCGCGGACAACTCGGAAACGAGGTATAATTCCACGGGCGGTCACCGGGGCACTGGGGCCGATCCGATCCGGATGGAACTCACGTATAGTCTCACATACTTGGACGGGATGGTTGGTAGTGCCTCACATACTTTCGTTGCATTCTATCCTCGTCATTGACTAAATTGGTCCTTTATGGCTATGCCAGCGACACATGTCATATAGATAAGTCATCCTCGCTTAGCGGCTATCCGCGTGCGAGTCATTGCATCGCATCAAGAAAAATCTGAAGCAGCAAAACGATATGAATCTCGGATCCAAATACTTGCATTTGAATATGTTATTGCCCTTGAATGTTTATAACACTCGTGCTTGAATTAAAAATATTTGCCTTGGACAGGGAAGGACAAATCGGTAAGTTGGTAAGTCTCGTCGTGTTTCCTCTTATATCGCACGACGCACTGTCACACGAGTTCTGTTATTCAATATGCCATGAAACTGATCCTAAGGCAGCTAGAAAGACAACATAATAGTTGGTGCACGGAACCTATATTACGTGTTTGGATTTGTCGAGCGGGCGAGTAGCCTCCCCACCAGTGCATTCAATGTACTGATAATCCACCAGATCATTTGCAGGGTACGGAAGAACCTCGTTCGGTGCAGATGCCTCCTTCGTGTGTGCTAAGGCGTGGAGATCACTCTGAAGCCTTGGAGCGCTGCGTCCGAAACTGAAGCACATATACAAGACATAATATTGGAGCATTGCCTGAACATCGCCTGTACATCATTCCACTATTGTAGCCACTTGGCATACTTTTACTGTTTCGGAGAGAGAGGCTTGAGCGACTTGTAATCTCGGCTATACGCCGCCTGTAACACATGTTCAATACCAATAAAGAGTTGCTTTACTTCAGCTTGTGTTATTCAATGCTTCCGCTATTGTCGACTCAGTGAACTTGTTACCGATCGCCTATGCGTTCATAATTCTGCTGCACTCGGACAATCTGTGCGACTCTGTGGCTTAGACTTTTTATCGCCAGCCAATGAACCACGGCCTTGCACGTGCGCGGCTCACTCTCGTGCGGCATCACGTCCGGATGGGTCAAAGTGATCGTTCTGCGGGAGCACTGGCGTGGTCATTCTCGCCTAGCAGGGACGGCCGATTTAGCCTGCGGAAGATCGGGGCATGACAGATTGGTATCAGAGCCTGGCTTATACGTCTTTGGACTTCATTTCGATTATCTCAGTTTCGAAAGCTCGTTCGTGGGTTATGTGCACGCTCTCTCTCAATGTCTCAAACGGAATGTTCCAACAATGTTCCAGCATTAGAATGATGTGATTGCTTGTATGAAATCATGATGCTAAGGCCTTTGTGCCGACCTGTGTAGACCCTTGTGATTTTCGCAAGTAGCTTGTCCGATTTTATATGTCTAAGTTTGGTTGAATGCATATGTTTGAGGGACGCCTTGAACTTGTGCATGATCCAAGACTCAAGAAAATATAAAACTCGAGTGCTAAGACTTCGCTATCGCTAATTTGGTTGGCGTGCTCATGCTAGAAGTGCACTTCGAATATGCGTACGATCCAGACTCGCGATATGCTAATCTCAATGCTAGTGCAAGTGAATACCCAAACGAACAAGCATAATGACTTGTATAGGTTTACCTAGTCCTCAGGAAGTCACAAGGACGAGATTTTTTTGAGTTGGGTATGATGTAACACCCTGTTTCGCTCAAGCGGACTACCGATTCAAACGGCAAAAGTGCAATGTCCCGATCCGCTTTGCTCAAGCGAGAATACTCGTTTGAGGCAAAGGATTCCCTACATGATTCGTCTTAGGCTTTCAGAGGCTCGCTTGACGTATCGCTTAACCGAGGCGAATCATCGCTAAGGTGGGTGGCTACTGTGAACTTGTCTTTGCTTATCCAGCACACTTAAAATATGGAACGATACATGCTAGTCGCTAGGTGAATCACCCCTTGCATGCTAATAAGAATCCAACGCACTTAGCTAAGGGAATAATCCCAACTTATATTGCTTGTGCTAGAACATGGAAATGAAATATTGCTTATATCCAGACCCTCGCATGCTACCCTAGATCATGTCGCTCGGGAAGTCCCTTACGGTTTCACTCATCGGCCTACCTTCGGGCCCGAGCTAACGTGAATGATTATGTTTATACAAATGCATGCTTGCCTACTTGTATATTGCTTCGTCGATGCTTGTCGCATAAACTATGCCTCAATTGTGTAATACTGTGCATGTCATGCATTCATCTAGTTTTCCTCGGAAGAGTATTTAATAGTCGTTCCGTGCAAGAATGAACCTGCAAGTATTCTAGACCGTTAGGTCACCAAGGCAATCCCCGCCCCAAGGAAAATGCATCAAGGCAAGTTATTCACTAAACAAGAATCAGGATTCAAGCATCTCGTGTACTCGTGTTCTCGTGTATCTCATGAAATTGGAAAGACCAATAACTGCATGTCGCGGACAACTCGGAAATGAGGTATATTTCCACGGGCGGTCACCGGGGCACTGGGGCCGATCCGATTCGGATGGAACTCACGTATAGTCTCACATACTTGGACGGGATGGTTTGTAGCACCTCACATACTTTCGTTGCATTCCATCCTCGTCATTGACTAAATTGGTCCTTTATGGCTATGCCAGCGACACATGTCATATAGATAAGTCATCCTCGCTTAGTGGCTAACCGCGTGCGAGTCATTGCATCGCATCAAGAGAAATCTGAAGCAACAAAATGATATGAATCTCGAATCCAAATACTTGTATTTGCATAGGTTATTGCCCCTGAATGTTTATACCACTCGTGCTTGAATTAACAATGTTTGCCTTGGACAGGGAAGGACAAATCGGTAAGTTGGTAAGTCTCGTCGTGTTTCCTCTTATATCGCACGACGCACTGCCACACGAGTTAGGTTATTCAATATGCCATGAAACTGATCCTAAGGCAGCTAGAAAGACAACATAATAGTTGCTGCACGAAACCTATATTACGTGTTTGGATTTGTCGAGCGGGCGAGTAGCCTCCCCACCAGTGCATTCAATGTACTGATAATCCACCAGATCGTTTGCAGGGTACGGAAGAACCTCGTTCGGTGCGGATGCCTCCTTCGTGCGTGCTAAGGCATGGAGTTCACTCTGAATCCTTGGAGCGCTGCGTCCGAAACTGAAGCACATATACAAGACATAATGTTGGAGCATTGCTTGAACATCGCCTGTACATCATTCTACTATTGTAGCCACTTGGCACACTTTTACTATTTTGGAGAGAGAGGCTTGAGCGACTTGTAATCTCGGCTATACGCCGCCTGTAACACATGTTCAATACCAATAAAGAGTTGCTTTACTTCAACTTGTGTTATTCAATGCTTCTGCTATTGTAGACTCAGTGAACTTGTTACCAATCGCCTATGCGTTCATAATTCTGCTGCACTCGGACAATCTGTGCGACTCTGTGGCTTAGACTTCTTACCGCCAGCCAATGAACCACGGTCTTGCACGGGCGCGGCTCACGCTCGTACGGCATCACGTCCGGATGGGTCAAAGCTGTAACGCCCCATTCCGCGTCGGCGTTATGTATCAAGGTGAGTGGGCAGAACTTCGTTCTCTGATTCTTGCACGCCTTAATAATAACCTGAGTTTTTGCTTGCAATGTTTTCATAAGAGAATGATAGAACCTGCCTTGCATGTTAATGAACGAACTCACCTAGCTTGTCTTTGAATCAATGTCTGCTTAACGAGAATCCTGAATCGCCTGCTTAGAGTGCATGAACATGTTCACTATCGTCTATGCTTCGAGAGAACCATACTGTGCCTGAACGTGTTCAAGTGATAAGTCGGATTGCCCCGCAACAACGATTGTATTCTGATGGTTCATCTCGTCTGCATACTAGAGTTTATTTGATAGTGTTCCATGCATTCGCACGCGGTCGGACAATGGCTTTTGGTGGAGAGCTGAACTGCATGCGTCATAGCCATCATGGGTCACAGCTGCCATTTGCATCAGAGAAATGAGTCATTGGTATGCTGTTCCACCAGCTGCCGATCCTGAGATACTCGGGGACCGCCCTGCATATAGCTAAGTTATTGTGTTGGCTTGGATAGTGACTGCCCCTAAGATTGTGCATCGTGTGTCTAGCTTTGCATCAGACCCTCAAGTCGCACGAGACACGCTGCGCACACCCTGAAACATGAACGGTTTGCTTGCTTGCATATTCAATATGAAACTCTGTTTCCAAACATGTTTCCAAACAAGTAAATCGACTCTGCTAGAACTGCATGAAACGAACCTAGGTAAAACTAGAAAGATCACTAGTAATGTAATGTTTTATAACATGATTACTTAGTGCCTGTTTGAGTGAATGCTTGTTTCTGTTCAGTTGATTTATCTCACCAGTACTTGTATAAAGTGCTGACCCACAAACAGTTTACTTGCTTGCAGGTACTGGATCGTCCGAGGGAGCGATAGGCGTGCCACAGTCCCGAAGACCCGGAATCCTGGTTTCGATTGTTGCCCCGAGAATGTCACACCCCAGTCCCAAAATACGTAGGACTAGGAACACGTAAGCATGCCAGCCGCATGGATATGGCAACTCCAATATATGGAACCCAAACCCATACGTACGCTGTACTATGAATATAAAATCCACAAGTGGTATAAACATATGTCACAAGTCACAGGGTACAATCTAAATCTCATCCACAGAAAGTCAATATAAATGAATGACCAGCATTTATATAACTAGATCTCAACATAAGTATCTAAGGATGATAGTTGGATGGAAACAAATCCACTACCAACTCGAATGTAAGAGCAAATACAAAATAAGTACAACACAACAACACCATATAAGAATACCAGCTAGCAATCTCGGGCTCGAAGAGAGGACATCCACGAAACATATATAACCATCCAAATCTGCGCTCCTGCAATTACTCAAGAACAGATACACCTGGCAGGGGACCAGGTCCTCAGAGGGACGTAACAAGATACACAAAACATATGCCAATTTGAATACATTAAACGTGTATATAATTTGAAAATAAATAAGTACGCTGTACAAGATAATCTATATGAATGCAAATGAGGACAACTTTTCGACGTATGGGCAAGGGTAGTCTACTCGATCTAAGCCTCACAACTCACACACTCGTCTAGAACATCAGAAATCGACATACCTCTGGGGTAGCGACCAGCGCGACTCTACAGAAATCGACATACCTCTGGGGTAGCGACCAGCGCGACACACGCCCGTAGTGCAAACTATATACTACGGTTTACCAGAGTGGTTAAAAGCCCATACGCCTAATGATTGTCCTCCCATGATACTAGGTGCCATGTGTGTGTCAACATATCTAATACATAGTAATAATTGGAGAAAAACTACACATGCAAGAACTATACAGAAATAAAATAAATAAAAAGAAATATAAATAGCATGCAAAGTACTGTAAATAATTTGGCAAGGTATCTTGCCTGGGGTCCTGCTGCTGGTATGAATCAGAGTCCAAGTCACAGTCCAAATAGCCTATGTATTACAAATTTATCACGTCAAAAGATAATTTATTTTAATTTATTTAATTCTGTAATAATTAATCTAAAATTCTATTTTAATCTTATTATTCTAATTTTTAGGTTAATGCCTAAATTTTGTCCAAAGGAATTGAATTTTATCGACTCGAGACTCATGGCACGCAAATCGAGGCGATCTGTTGACCGAAAAGTCAACTGACACAAACTTGACTTTCATGCATGAATTCCTGTAGATTTCAGCGTCAAAAACATGCTGGAATTTACGGCTGGTCCGAATTCAAATTCGTTTGGAAATTATGGCACATACAAGTTTCGTATCGTGCGCCGATGGTTAAATTTTAACCTAGAAGTTCTACAGAATTAACAGTATATAAATACTTCGAATTAAATTCTAGAAAAAATATATGTCGATGATCTCGACATTAGCTTTCCGAAACTTTAAACAGTTCGTGATTCTGATTCCGGATTCTCCCGAAATTGCGAAAACATCAAAATACGTCTATTTTCGGACATGCTGAGCTCTACGAATTTTCCAGAAATTAATACTAATAATTTAGAAAAATAATTTATATAATCAGAAATCTAACCTCATTATCGTTCTAACAAAAAAAACTAGACCTCGTTTGGAGTCCGGAGCTATGCGCAATGGCTTCTGGAAGATGAAGGAACCCTAGATGGCAATTCTCCAAAATTCGGCTGAAGAAAAACCCTAGACATAAACTTAAACTAATATATATAGAGGAGAGAGAAAGCAGTCGCGGCTCAGATCTTGACACATGGCAGCCATCCAACGCTGCCCGCCCCGCAGTCACTGACAGGCGGGCCCGACAATGTTTGCTGCGGGAGGCTGACAGGTGGGCCCCCTGTTTGCCGACTGGGCAGAAATAATTTCTTTTTGGGTTTTCTTTTTCAGAAAATAGTTTTTAATTCGGTTTTTGATAATTAACTCAAAATAAATGCTAAAAATAATCAAAAAATTTCCAAAAAATTATAGAAAATATATTTTATTATTTAGAACCTAAAATAAAAGTTTAGGATATTTTTATCTAAGTTTGAACATAAAATAAATTCTTCAAAGTCCTAGAAAATTAGTGTTACTAGTTTTTAATTAACTAAAAATTATGGAAAAATCCCAATAATCTAAAATAGCCTAAAATAATTCTAAATAAATATTTATATAAGTAAATATACTAAAAAAATTTATTTTCTAATTAACTAAGAGAATATTTTAAATAAATTCAACATCTATAATAAATATAATAATATAAAATATACATAAAATACCTATTTTGGGTGAACTTAAAATAATTTCGTCCTCGAAATTAAAATAAGGCATAATTTGTTAAATCTTTCACATTCATACATAAGGTACGTCAATCGTAATCTCTTCCAAAAATTTAAATAACAAAATCTATTCAAATCTATCGCGATCATTTCAAAATTAAGATAATCATTGTTCAAATCAAAATTCAACTTATTGTAATCTCTTCTCACTTTTCCAACTCATCAATATCCAAATTTAAATTGAATCCATATAATATCTTCAAGATTTAAATAACCCATATCAAATTTTACCTCACGATCTCCAAGTATCATAATCTCCTCTAGAAGTAATTCGAGTCCAATATTATTCCTATTTTCACTTATAATTTTTTTTTTTGAAATCTTCAACTTTTTAAATTCCATTCACATCCTCAATATTTCAAATAGGTAGTCCAATCATCAAAAATTTTTTTTATTTAAATCATCAAATTGAAAAATAATTTAAATGCAGTCCACCAATGTTCAAGTCTGAAATTATATATTTATCCTTCAAATTCAAATTGATGATTTTACCTTCAATACTCAAAAATTTAAATTATGTACTTAAGGTATAAATATTGGGTCCTCAATATCAAGATTTTTAAAATTCATTAATCCTCATCATCTTAGTCATTCTTCTAAAATTCTCAAAATTAAATGGCTTGAACCTCTCCCAATCTAATCTTACTCGATCACAATCTAAAAGAAATTTCTCTCGAGTTGCCAATGCACTGCTACCCAACTTAGAATTTACCCATCTATCACAGAAGGCTATATACTTTAAGAAAAATATTCCTTAATTTATTTACTCATGCTATTCAATTATCAAGGTTTTAACACCAAACATATCACCTATGATATACCCTTAATCAATTATAAAAAAAATGTCACTAAGTCATGTGATTAGCCTTATGGGGTATATCTAGTACTATTAGTGTCAACTTATAACAGCACGAGGTTTTGTCTTTCCGAAATAGGGGAAGACGGAGAGCAATAATAAAGAATTCAAGGTGAAGGTGACAGAATACGAGTACGAGGTTCAAAGAGATTAAGGAATTCGAAAAGAGAGTTGTCAGGACAGTTGTGGATTGAAATTCTATTTTTGGTAACTTCCTATTTACATGCTCGTATCAGTACAGTTATATAACCGATACGATGTGTCAGACATGTCTAGGGGCAAGTATATCCGTCTACTACCATATATCTCAATCCACGTAAAGTAGTCATGCGAAGAGCGAACCAAGCGCACTAAGGTTAGCTAGACCTTAATACACCGATTCTGATTAGGCAATTGTATCATTGTGTGCACCCAATAATACATATGCCATGAGCAAGCTCGATAAAAGAATAAGCTTGCAAAAACTAGGCTATAATAGCAGCATAAATCAAGGTAGTACAGAAAATATAAGTACGCTGGATTATGATGAAAGAAGGTACAAATTAATTCAAGTTCGCAGAAGCAAAAACAACATAAGCAATAATAATAAAAGACCCTACAATCTCTACAGTTGTCATACTAACTCCCTGTCTAAGTCGTTAGTCGACTAAATTGGGGTATGAGCCTCTAAGTCCTATAGTCTGAATAAACACTGTCGTCTTACGCTAGCATACGACAAATGTCATTCAGTTACACTTCAATAATAGGGCAAAAGACTATGTGATGCTAGGTTGTGAGGTATACTACCCAACTTATAATAATAAACTAATACTATAATTGTCTTAAGTATACCGTAGAAACTCCTGTTAAGGTCTACGAGAAGGGGTCTTGGTACTTATTAGGGTATCCTCTATACTAGGTTCAAACATTATGGTAAAACTTCTAACTAACTCTAGTAGTGTCTATACTACTCTCAAGTCTTCATAATACATCAAGGGGTAATGGTAAACCAATCTATAGAAAAGAAATTCTAGGGTTCACTAGATATTCTAAACTTAGTGGTGTGTCTATATTCTCGTTGTATTCTTAATAGGTGTGCTACCATAATCATTATCCTAATAACATGGGTTTCTATATTCTAGCAGGAGGCTATACTCAAAGAATTATTAGGGAAGTACAGGAATCAAGCATGATACAATTGTTCAAATAGAACAGATAGGAGGAAGATGAATCGTAGTCAATTATGGATGAGATCCTATACTCTAGTCCTAGGTGCAGGCTTATTCGGTACAATAACGTAACCGAGACAATATGCTCTCGACCTGCATGGGCCACCACAAAAACATGTCACGCCCCAGTCCCAAAATACGTAGGACTAGGAACACGTAAGCATGCCAGCCGCATGGATATGGCAACTCCAATATATGGAACCCAAACCCATACGTACGTTGTACTATGAATATAAAATCCACAAGTGGTATAAACATATATCACAAGTCACAGGGTACAATCTAAATCTCATCCACAGAAAGTCAATATAAATGAATGACCAGCATTTATATAACTAGATCTCAACATAAGTATCTAAGGATGATAGTTGGATGGAAACAAATCCACTACCAACTCGAATGTAAGAGCAAATACAAAATAAGTACAACACAACAACACCATATAAGAATACCAGCTAGCAATCTCGGGCTCGAAGAGAGGACATCTACGAAACATATATAACCATCCAAATCTGTGCTCCTGCAATTACTCAAGAACAGATACACCTGGCAGGGGACCAGGTCCTCAGAGGGACGTAACAAGATACACAAAACACATGCCAATTTGAATACAGTAAACATGTATATAATTTGAAAATAAATAAGTATGCTGTACAAGATAATCTATATGAATGCAAATGAGGACAACTTTTTGACGTATGGGCAAGGGTAGTCTACTCGATCTAAGCCTCACAACTCACACACCCGTCTAGAACATCAGAAATTGACATACCTCTGGGGTAGCGACCAGTGCGACTCTACAGAAATCGACATACCTCTGGGGTAGCGACCAGCGCGACACACGCCCGTAGTGCAAACTATATACTACGGTTTACCAGAGTGGTTAAAAGCCCATACGCCTAATGATTGTCCTCCCATGATACTAGGTGCCATGTGTGTGTCAACATATCTAATACATAGTAATGATTGGAGAAAAACTACACATGCAAGAACTATACAAAAATGAAATAAATAAAAAGAAATATAAATAGCATGCAAAGTACTGTAAATAATTTGGCAAGGTATCTTGCCTGGGGTCCTGCTGCTGGTATGAATCAGAGTCTAAGTCACAGTCCAAATAGCCTATGTATTACAAATTTATCACGTCAAAAGATAATTTATTTTAATTTATTTAATTCTGTAATAATTACTCTAAAATTCTATTTTAATCTTATTATTCTGATTTTTAGGTTAATGCCTAAATTTTGTCCAAAGGAATTGAATTTTATCGACTCAAGACTCATGGCACGCAAATCGAGGCGATCTGTTGATCGAAAAGTCAACTGACACAAACTTGACTTTCATGTATGAATTCCTGTAGATTTCAGCGTCAAAAACATGCTGGAATTTACGGCTCATCCGAATTCAAATTCGTTTGGAAATTATGGCACATACAAGTTTCGTATCGTGCGCCGATGGTTAAATTTTAACCTAGAAGTTCTACAGAATTAACAGTATGTAAATTCTGGGAAAACTATATGTCGATGATCTCAATATTAGCTTTCCGAAACTTTAAACGGTTCGTGATTTTGATTCCGGGTTCTCCCGAAATTGCGAAAACATCGAAATACGTCTATTTTCGGACATGCTGAGCTCTACGAATTTTCCAGAAATTAATACTAATAATTTAGAAAAACAATTTATATAATCAGAAAGCTAACCTCATTATCGTTCTAACAAAAAAAATTAGGCCTCGTTTGGATTCCGGAGCTATGCGCAATGGCTTCTGGAAGATGAAGGAACCCTAGATGGCAATTCTCCAAAATTCGGCTGAAGAAAAACCCTAGAAATAAACTTAAACTAATATATATATAGAGGAGAGAGAAAGCAGTCGCGGCTCAGATCTTGACACGTGGCAGCCATCCAACGCTGCCCGCCCCGCAGTCACTGATAGGCGGGCCCGACACTGTTTGCTGCGGGAGGCTGACAGGTGGGCCCCCTGTTTGCTGACTGGGCAGAAATAATTTCTTTTTGGGTTTTCTTTTTAGAAAATAGTTTTTAATTCAGTTTTTGATAATTAACTCAAAATAAATGCTAAAAATAATCAGAAAATTCCCAAAAAATTATAGAAAATATATTTTATTATTTAGAATCTAAAATAAAAGTTTGGGATATTTTTATCAAGTTTGAACATAAAATAAATTCTTCAAAGTCCTAGAAAATTAGTGTTACTAGTTTTTAATTAACTAAAAATTATGGAAAAATCTCAATAATATAAAATAGCCTAAAATAATTCTAAATAAATATTTATATAAGTAAATATACTAAAAAATTTATTTTCTAATTAACTAAGAGAATATTCTAAATAAATTCAACATCTATAATAAATATAATAATATAAAATATACATAAAATACCTATTTTGGGTGAGGGAGTTTACATAGAATGCTATCGTATAAGGGGGCATAATGTATGGAACGAACGTGTGCCTTTGCTAAAGGAAACCCAAGTTGCCTCGATTGTCCCGAATACTCAGTTGGCTAATGTATTGCATTGCAACAAGTCCCTTTCCGCTGCTTACTCGATTGATGCGATGGTAGCCAACTATCAACTTAAACGATTGGCCTTGCACGGGCGCAACCCCAGGCCCGTGCGGCATCACGTCCCCCGAAAGCTCGAACGGGCCATTCGCTTGGCTCCCTTCCTCCCTCGCACCCGCAGGACGGGCGCGGTGATTCACGTCCGGCGCACCGAGGCACGGTGATACGTGTCCGGTTCGTTAAACCCGGCCACACGGGGCGAGGCAGGGCGGAGCGGCGGCCCGGGCGAGACCGGGGCGTGACAGAATGGTATCAGAGCGGAATTGATTCTCTGGCCCAAAACCGTTGCTATGACTCTGAGTCGATATGGTATTGCAAAGAGCGTTCCATACAATAAGTCCATAAATACTCTCAAAGTGCAAAATGTTTCCTGAACTTGAATTGCTTGATTATTTCGATTGAGTACGGCGAGGGACGGCACTATCGCTGCTCGAAATATCAAGAAGTTTATCCTTGAAGTTTCGAGGACGAAACTTTTTGTTGGTTGGTAAGTATGTAACGCCCCGCTCCGCGCCGGCGTTATGTATCAAGGTGAGTGGACAGAACTTCGTTCTCTGATTCTTGCACGCCTTAATAATAACCTGAGTTTTTGCTTGTAATATTTTCATAAGAGAATGATAGAACCTGCCTTGCATGTTAATGAACGGACTCACCTAGCTTGTCTTTGAATCAATGTCTGCTTAACGAGAATCCTGAATTGCCTGCTTAGAGTGCATGAACATGTTCACTATCGTCTATGCTTCGAGAGAACCATACTGTGCCTGAACGTGTTCAAGTGATAAGTCGGATTGCCCCGCAACAACGATTGTATTCTGATGGTTCATCTCGTCTGCATACTAGAGTTTATTTGATAGTGTTTCATGCATTCGCACGCGGTCGAACAATGGCTTTTGGTGGAGAGCTGAACTGCATGCGTCATAGCCACCATGGGTCACAGCTGCCATTTGCATCAGAGAAATGAGTCATTGGTATGCTGTTCCACCAGCTGCCGATCCTGAGATACTCGGGGACCGCCCTGCATATAGCTAAGTCATTGTGTTGGCTTGGATAGTGACTGCCCCTAAGATTGTGCATCGTGTGTCTAGCTTTGCATCAGACCCTCGAGTCGCACGAGACACGCTGCGCACACCCTGAAACATGAACAGTTTGCTTGCTTGCATATTCAATATGAAACTCTGTTTCCAAACATGTTTTCGAACAAGTAAATCGACTCTGCTAGAACTGCATGAAACGAACCTAGGTAAAACTAGAAAGATCACTAGTAATGTAATATTTTATAACATGATTACTTAGTGCCTGTTTGAGTGAATGCTTGTTTCTGTTCAGTTGATTTATCTCACCAGTACTTATATAAAGTGCTGACCCACCAACAGTTTACTTGCTTGCAGGTACTGGATCGTCCGAGGGAGCGATAGGCGTGCCACAGTCCCGAAGACCCGGAATCCTGATTTCGATTGTTGTCCCGAGAATGCTATCGTATAAGGGGGCATAATGTATGGAACGAACGTGTGCCTTTGCTAAAGGAAACCCAAGTTGCCTCGATTGTCCCGAACACTCAGTTGGCTAATGCATTGCATTGCAACAAGTCCCTTTCCACTGCTTACTCGATTGATGCGATGATAGCCAACTATCAACTTAAACGATTGGCCTTGCACGGGCGCAACCCCAGGCCCGTGCGGCATCACGTCCCCCGAAAGCTCGAACGGGCCATTCGCTTGGCTCCCTTCCTCCCTCGCACCCGCGGGACGGGCGCGGTGATTCGCGTCCGGCGTGCCGAGGCACAGTGATACGTGTCCGGTTCGTTAAACCTAGCCACACGGGGCGAGGCAGGACCGAGCGGCGGCCCGGGCGGGACCGGGGCATGACAGAATGGTATCAGAGCAGAATCGATTCTCTGGCCCAAAACCGTTGCTATGACTCTGAGTCGATATGGTATTGCAAAGAGCGTTCCATACAATAAGTCCATAAATACTCTCAAAGTGCAAAATGTTTCCTGAACTTGAATTGCTTGATTGTTTCGATTGAGTACGACGAGGGACGGCACTATCGCTGCTCGGAATATCGAGAAGTTTATCCTTGAAGTTTCGAGGACGAAACTTTTTGTTGGTTGGTAAGTATGTAACGCCCCGCTCCGCCCCGGCGTTATGTATCAAGGTGAGTGGGCAGAACTTCGTTCTCTGATTCTTGCACGCCTTAATAATAACCTGAGTTTTTGCTTGCAATATTTTCATTAGAGAATGATAGAACCTGTCTTGCATGTTAATGAACGAACTCACCTAGCTTGTCTTTGAATCAATGTCTGCTTAACGAGAATCCTGAATCGCCTGCTTAGAGTGCATGAACATGTTCACTATCGTCTATGCTTTGAGAGAACCATACTGTGCCTGAACGTGTTCAAGTGATAAGTCGGATTGCCCCGCAACAACGATTGTATTCTGATGGTTCGTCTCGTCTGCATACTAGAGTTTATTTGATAGTGTTCCATGCATTCGCACGCGATCGGACAATGGCTTTTGGTGGAGAGCTGAACTGCATGCGTCATAGCCACCATGGGTCACAGCTGCCATTTGCATCAGAGAAATGAGTCATTGGTATGCTGTTCCACCAGCTGCCGATCCTGAGATACTCGGGGACCGCCCTGCATATAGCTAAGTCATTGTGTTGGCTTGGATAGTGACTGCCCCTAAGATTGTGCATCGTGTGTCTAGCTTTGTATCAGACCCTCGAGTCGCACGAGACACGCTGCGCACACCCTGAAACATGAACGGTTTGCTTGCTTGCATATTCAATATGAAACTCTGTTTCCAAACATGTTTCCAAACAAGTAAATCGACTCTGCTAGAACTGCATGAAACGAACCTAGGTAAAACTAGAAAGATCACTAGTAATGTAATGTTTTATAACATGATTACTTAGTGCCTGTTTGAGTGAATGCTTGTTTCTGTTCAGTTGATTTATCTCACCAGTACTTGTATAAAGTGCTGACCCACCAACAGTTTACTTGCTTGCAGGTACTGGATTGTCCGAGGGAGCGATAGGCGTGCCACAGTCCCGAAGACCCAGAATCCTGGTTTCGATTGTTGCCCCGAGAATGCTATCGTATAAGGGGGCATAATATATGGAACGAACGTGTGCCTTTGCTAAAGGAAACCCAAGTTGCCTCGATTGTCCCGAACACTCAGTTGGCTAATGCATTGCATTGCAACAAGTCCCTTTCCGCTGCTTACTCGATTGATGCGATGATATCCAACTATCAACTTAAACGATTGGCCTTAAACGGGCGCAACCCCAGGCCCGTGCGGCATCACGTCCCCCGAAAGCTCGAACGGGCCATTCGCTTGGCTCCCTTCCTCCCTCGCACCCGCGGGACGAGCGCAGTAATTCGCGTCCGGCGCAGCGAGGCACTGTGATACGTGTCCGGTTCATTAAACTCGGCCATACAGGGCGAGGCTGGGCGGAGCGACGGCCCGGGCGGGACCGGGGCGTGACAAAAGCGATCGTTCCGCGGGAGCGCTGGCATGGTCATTCTTGCCTAGCGGGGACGACCGATTTAGCATGCGGGAGATCGGGGCGTGACACAGGGGGCATGCGATCAGAAGGAACTCTAGTATCGCATTGCATTATAATTGTTAGTAATTATGATTGTGATAACCCTAGTTAGTTAAAGTATCAAGCCGTACTTATATGATTTGCTGTGATTGATGGATGATGGTTAGTCTAGGCTTTACATGATCACACCTTTATTTTCTGCACTTGCTATTCTATTTGCTTATCAGTTCAGGATATGTCTCATTGCAGGTTTACAATATTTCTTTTATTATCCTGAGATCATTTATATTCAGTCTTTACTTTCAGTATTTGTATTGCTTGTATTATTGGTTTAAGTTTCTAGATTGGCTTTCTTTGTGGTACTTGCTATTTGGGTCTGACCCCACTGGTTTTGTATGGCCAGAACCAGTAGCGGCACCGGAGGATCTTTCGTACTTTTCTGAGGATGGTGACCACCAAGAGCACCAGACTACTTGAGTGGATTTTCTTACTTCCCCACTCTGATATACATTCTATTTTTGTTGGCATTTAGCCACCGAGCACTGTTTAGCTCATATTTTGGTTGATCTGTTAGCCTACGGACAATAGCATGATTGAAATATCCTAGGGTTGATCATGTATGACTCAGATTCTGGCTACTTTATTCATTTTGTGTTTACTAGCATCATGATCATCTGTATATTATAGTTTGGGATGCTTTACTATTATATTTTAGCTAATCTTACATCTTGTTATTATTCATGTTGTTCATGTGATTGAGACACTAGGGTTTGTTGGACCTAGGCTTGACTGTTGGTTTGTAGTAGTGACCCCTCATGTCTTACAGCATCACCGTATAAGTAGAGTACCAGACTGCTCTAAGTATACGTAGCTGGCCTTGTCAGTCCCGCTCTCCAATATTCTGGTTTTAGGGCGTGACAAAACTTGATCATTTTGTATATATTTCATCGAAGACATTTTAGAAATTTTGATTATGTGTTATCTCAAATTGGTAAAAATACACACAAAAAATCACAACACAAAAGAAAAATATTACAACAAATAATTATTAAATTAGAATAAACAACTATTAGATTATATCACACAAGATTATACCCTCGGCTGCTTTGTACAATTTTTTTCTGTTGTGTCCTAGGCCACCACAGTTGTCGCAATGGATATCTCTTGTCGGTAACTCCCTTTTCATGATGCGATTCTTTTTCGGTCTTCCAACTTTACGGCGTACAATTGGTACTCCAATTTGACCTCAAACCAATTCACTTTGAGTAGTATAAGGTAGTGGAATTGGTTCCATACATGGCTTATATACACTTCTATATTTCTCAGTAGAAAATTGAATAGGATAATAATTTTCAATAGATATGTTACAATATTTACATACAAAATATACATGCACACATGGTAATAAAGTATGATACCACCTACCACATGAACAATATCTTTTGTCTAAATCAACCATGTATGTTCTACTTGTTTCATTATCTAGTATTTCAAACAAATAATTATTAGAACCCAAAAAATGAAAATATTGTGATTCATTTCGGATGCGGGCCATAACTTGAAGCATTCTAGGACAATAGTCACTACTCAAATTTTGGGCAACTTGTCTATGACTGTCATGAAGTGATATAATCTTGGCTATAATACCATCAAGTAGCATAATTATTGGTTTTTCATGCAAAATTTTAATCCAGTTATTAAAATATTCTGCAAGATTTGAAGTGTTGATATCAAATCTAGGGCGCGGAGAATAAGCTGTTATCCAATGCGAAAATGCACGAGTCTCATCACTTGAACCAATAATCCAGTTATAAACACTAATATTTTCTGTTTTAACCCTTTCAAGCCACATATTTGCATATGTCTCATTGTAAGATCTAGCAATCTTATCTAACCATACTTGAAATTCTTTCACTCCGGTTACTCCGATAGATTTACTTTTCATATTTTGTTTAAAATGCTGAATACAAAAAAAGTTGTGAGTTAGGAAAAACTTTATGCATACCATTTATTAATCCTTTTTGTTTATCAGATATAAATAAAATACTATCACATTGATTAAAAAAGTTTTCAAACGATCTTTTTAGACATTATAAAAACCAAGTCCACGAGTTACTATTTTCACTTTCGGCAACTGCATAAGCAATTGAATATAATTTATACTTAGGATCGTGAGCACAAGTAACAAATAAATTATCTTGATATCTAGATGTAAGAGAAGTAGCATCAATACTAATTACAGATAAACAACCGTTTAAAAAACTATCAATGCATGCCTTGAAACAAATAAATATTATTTGAAATATATTATTTTCTACGTTTTTTAAGAAACAACTACTACCTCGATTTGTTTCAATAATTGTGAAAGTATATTTTTCAAGATTACCATATGCATTAATATAACTACCATAAATTTTAGACAATGCATTCTCTCGGGCTTTCCAAGCTTTTGCGTATGAAATATGTATACGATGATCTCTAAGCATATCATTTAGAATGTGTGCTGCACTATAGGAATTGTTATCCCTTATTCTACCAATAATCTTATTTTTTACCCATGAAGTAGTAGCTAATGGATTATAATCACTTGTAGATCCACCTAAACAAGAATGTCTACTTTCTAGTGTACTAATAACGAATGTTTCGTCTTGATCAACGGCTTTGTCATACACTCTCCAAGAACAATTTGATGCATTACAAGAATATATAAATTTATGTGCATTGTTTAAACTAGTTGAGCAAGTAAAATTGTGTTCAATTGCTATATTGCGTATATAATCTCTAAAAATAGTATGAGAATCAAAACTTTTCCCAACAAATAATTCGGGAGTGTCAACAATTGAACTATTATCGACATTTTTATCTAAATTATCATCTAAATTTTCAATTAAATCTTCGTTATTTTCATCATCATTGTCTTCTTCAATTTGATTTCAAGAACTAGGACCAACATTTAAACTCGAGTTATGAGAAATATGTGGACTACTAACAATGATATTTGTGTCAAAATCTGCTAGTGATTGAGTAACGTAAATATTTATACACGATGAACCTAAGTTACTTCGAATAACAAAATTGCATGAATCTTCACTATCTATTGTTAAAAAAAAATTCAAAAATAAATATACTTTATTATAAAGTCATATTGGATAACAAAATGATCGGCAATAAGATTTCGTAAATTATGTAGCGTAGTATTACGATTCACTAAAATAAAATGATTACTACCTCATTCGTACGATAATCCATTAAATGTACCTCCATGCGAGCATATTATATCTAGAGTTGCATCCATGTTGTGAGTTTGTAATTACTTTGTTGTGGAGATTAGATTGTAGAGTGGGAGAGGCAGAGAGGACTTTTAGAGATTCTGGAGATTCTGGAGTGGAAGAGTGGCTACTGGAGTGGAAGAGCGAAAGAAGGTTTCTGGAGATTGTGAGCTTCTGGGAGGGAGAGAGAGAGAGAGAGAAAGAGAGAGAGAGTTCTGAGTGAATGAGTAGGATAGATTATCATTCGAGTATAAATGGAGTAAAAAATGGTGAGCGTTGTAAAGTAAAACGTTATAAATTTAACGTTCTAAAAATTATCCGTTGGCAAAGATTAATGTTACAAAGTCGCAAAAATATTTGGCGACATCTTTTTTTACATCTCCTCTCATCCCGCCAACAATGCTGACGATATTTTTTTCTTATTTTATTTTCCAGACATGGAAACAAACCAAAAAAATAAATAAAAAAACAGCCAGCTCGCCAATTAGGCTGGCGAATTTATTGATTGATCGCAAATCGCCATCCAGGTTACATCTATTACCCTTTTTCCAATTTCACAAATATGTTATCTTTTTCACTATTTTAACATTTTTATTACCTTTTTAGAAAATTTTCTGTTATCCAAATGTCCCAATAACAACAATGTTAGAAGTGAGAATCCCCACTTGAATCCTTGTCCACTAACTAACTAAAGTGACATCACCACCATGCAAAATCTTGAGAGCACCACTCACAGAGATTATATAACGCCCCCTCTCCCAATCATAAATTTCCAACATGCTCCTCTCTTAGCTGTCACCATTTCTTCTTCTTCTTCTTCTTCTTCTTTTTTCTTCTTCTTCACTTTTTTCCCCCCTGAAGTAGTTAGCAATGTCGTTCTTCAGCAGCTCCTTCCTGAACCGAGCTCTTTCGAGGAGGACCTCCATCCTCGGCCTCCGGATATGGGTCGTCGTCGCCATCGCCACCGGCGCCGCCATCCTCCTCTTCCTCTTCCTCCTCCCCCTCTGCTTCCGCAGCCGCAGCCGCCACCGCCACCAGAAACAAAATCCGCAGAAACCCACCAACAAAAAAATCCAGACTTTTATAGACCCACCTCCCCAGATTCCCAAATCGACCCCCGAAACCCACCGAATCGATGCAGTCCCGGCGCCCGCGGAAACCCGGATCGAGATCGAGAGGAGGAAGGAGAGTCCCATAAGCGGAGGAGGAGGGAGCAGCGTTCGTGGGCCACAGAACCACCACCAAGGAGGAGGAGGAGGAGGAGGAGGCCCACCGGAGGTGTCTCACCTGGGGTGGGGCAGGTGGTACACGCTGAGGGAGCTGGAGGCGGCGACGGGCGGAATGGCGGAGGAGAACGTGATCGGCGAGGGCGGCTACGGGATCGTCTACTGCGGAGTGCTAGAGGACAAGACCACGGTGGCTGTCAAGAATCTGCTCAATAATAGGTTTGGTTTGCTTGTTTTCGATTGATAAAGTTTGAATCTTTGCTTCTAAATTTCAAGGTAAAGTTGATGGGTTTGTGGATTTAGTTGGTAGATTTATTGACTTAGTGGATATTGGTTCAGGTTTGTGGAAAAAGATTGGATTTTGGTCACCTAGGAAGGAAGCATGGACACCCCAAAAATGGGTAATGACAGAGACATTCCTAACTGCACTAAGACAGGCCAAAACAGATGCCACGTCCTTGCTGTTGTGTCCGTGTCCGTATTGTGTCAGTTCATACTAGTGTTAGCGCAACATAGGCTGGTCACAAGTAAGAGTATGTTTGAGAAGAGAATTTTTCTCAGTAGTATGTTTTCTGTGAGACATATTTTGAGGAAAATTGATGGATGCTTTTCCATCTGTTTGAGATTTGTGGATTTAGTTCTAGATTTACTGGTTTATTGGATAAAGTTTGGATTCTCGTCATAAATAACAGTATAGTTGGCTATCTTGCATGGACACGAATACGAAAGGATACGAGCATGAATGCAACAGGGACATGGCACCTAATTTGGTTTACGTCCTAGTGTATTTTGTTGTGGGGTGTTGTCCATGTCCATAAAAGTGTCCAACGCAATGCAACATGGACACGACAAGGTTTTGGAGTGCCCATGTTCTCTAGATGATTGTGATGATTAGACTGATATTGGTATGTTAGAGGAAAATTGGTCGACGGTGACAACTCTTGGTTATTTGTGGATTTGTTGGATGCCCATCTTTTATCCTCCTTTTTTTTAAAGGGCATCCATGTAGTTGTAGATTTATGAATCTAGTGGATATCTGGTTTGATTGCTTGGGGTTTTCTTGACAAAAAATTGATTTTAGATAGGAATAAAGTATGTTTGGATTGAGAACTTCGGTTACTTGTTCACTAAACTTTGGCATGTTATGACGTGTTTGATTGCAAGGAATTGAAACTCCATGTAACTTTTTAATTCATGGATTCCAACTTTTGTTGTTTGGCTATACTAACTATACTAATGATTTTTTTTCTTGAATAAAGATTACCATATATCCTTGCGGATGCCAGAAAAATATCTATTCTAAGAGCTTTCACAAGTTTTGTCAGAGAATTGCAAGTCTCTACTCTTGCATAGGAAAGCTGGAATTTGAAACTCATTATGATGTCAGATTTTGAGTTGATTATGGAGATTTATATATTTAGTAGATACCTAGATTTTTGGAGTTTTGTCATAAAACTTACTTGAATTTGATCACAAGTAGGACATTGGTTTAGTTCGAGCTTGTGGAAAGAAAATAGACTATTCATCTGCTGATCTATGTTTCTGTTCATTTTCTTTGATTAACCTATGTTTACTCTCATTTGGAGATTGGAAGAAAACTAAATGCACTTCAGTTGGCATATTGTTTTTGTGATAAAATTTGGCTGTGGCAGATTATTCAGTTCTGGATTTTCCTTTTATTTTTGTATCTTTCTTTCAAGGACTTTCTTTGATCACATTTGTAACTTTATTCCTTCATTTGTAAATACATTCCTCTGTATCTTAATTCCTTCATCTATATTCTTAACCAAAAGTTTCCATTTGTTTTTTAATATTAATTTGGTGAATAAATTTTTGCCAGGGGTCAAGCAGAACAAGAGTTCAAGGTGGAGGTGGAAGCAATTGGGAGAGTTAGGCACAAGAATCTGGTTAGATTGCTTGGGTATTGTGTTGAGGGAGAATACAGGTTTGGCTTGCTTGTCAGATTATGTTTATATTTTTATAATTCAGATGGATATGCAATTTATTAAGGCTTTGTTCGGATGTCTTGTACAAAATCATAATATTTGATCTTTATATTCTGTAACTTATAATAGCGGGATTTTTTTTTAATGTGGACATATGATGCTAGATACCTTGATTTGTGATCCCAACTTCACCAAACCATGATGTATACTGATTTGATTGTTATCCAAAGATTCCAAACACACTCTAAGTTCTAGACACTAATCGGCCTCTCTTCCTCCTCTCGGCCTCTCTTCCTCCTCTCTGTCTATTTTTCTCTTAATTCTTGTATTTCTTGTTTGTGTTATTAGGATGCTTGTCTATGAGTATGTTGACAATGGTAATCTGGATCAGTGGCTTCATGGTGATGTTGGGGAAGTGAGTCCACTGACATGGGAAATCAGGATGAACATAATATTAGGGACAGCAAAAGGGTATGAAGCATATTTTCTTAATATTCTTCCTGTTTGTCCAAGTTAAGAGACAGGATAGTAATGGTTGTTATACAAGTGTGTATTAGCTAAACTATTACGTTTTCACACAGCTTGACCTACCTTCACGAGGGACTAGAACCGAAGGTTGTCCACAGGGATATTAAAGCAAGCAATATACTACTTGACAGGCAATGGAATCCTAAGGTTTCCGACTTTGGGCTTGCAAAGCTCTTGTGTTCTGAGCGAACTTATGTAACTACTCGTGTTATGGGAACATTTGGGTGAGTTTGACTGCTTTCAAGCGAACTTTAATTAAATGTTCCTCCTTTGATGGTCGAGATTTTGCAGCTATGTGGCCCCTGAGTATGCGAGCTCTGGAATGTTGAATGAGAGAAGTGATGTCTACAGCTTTGGAGTACTTATCATGGAGATTATAACAGGAAGGGTCCCAGTCGATTATGCGCGGCCACCTGGGGAGGTTTTTCTCTCACAACTTTATTTACTTTTCTTCCTAATTTTCCACCTATAAATGATGTTCTTAAGGTTGAAAACTATGACCTACTTTCTACTTCATTTAGGAGTGGGTTCGATGAAATTGGTATCTTTGTAGAAGTATTGGTGGATGAGAGTTTGAATAATACCTGGATAAACAGAGAATAGGAATAGGAAGGCTACTACATGACTATTGGTTTAGGTCATGCCCATTGGCGTGGTCATGGATACATTAGAGAAGAGAGGTGAGGTATGTTGTGTTCGAGTCTGCTGACAAGAAGAAAAGGCGAGCTTGTAAACAAAAGAGAGTAACAACCCTCTAAACATTAGATAAAATTGCATCTGTCATGTTTAGAAAGTTTAGGTTCCACCGCACATCAATCATAAGTCTTAATATGTTTCCAGATTTTAGATAGTACACTAATCAAGTGGTTCATTTAAAACTGATCAAACTTGAACTATATGAGCAAATTTTCAGGTGCACTTGGTGGAATGGTTGAAAACCATGGTTGGTGAGAGGAAAGCCGAGCAAGTTGTAGATCCTAAGATGCGCATCAAGCCCTCATCAAAGGCCCTGAAACGGGCACTTCTGGTGGCCCTCCGTTGTATTGATCCAGATTCTCAAAAACGACCTAAAATGGGGCATGTGATCCACATGCTTGAAGTGGAAGATTTGTTCCGTGATGTATGTGACAAATTAATCCTATACCTAGGATAAATTTACGAGGCTAGTGTTATTTGTTTTGATTGATTCTCCACCTAAGCTGCTTTGTTTTCCCTCAATCTTTCAGGACCACATATCGGGGCGAGAAGCCTCCACTTCACAACGTACATATCCAAACGACAAGCAACCGGCAAACAGATCCAATACAAGAGATAAGGACAGCTACCAGAAACGTGACATTTCGTCAGCATGGAAATGATAATTCAAATAGCTGACTGATCTTTTGATTTTGTAAGCATTTTAGATCTCCTTTCGTCTGACCATTTTTTCAATTTATAATGTCAAATATTGTTTTAGCCTTCTCACTGTAATCTCACCTCTTTGGAATCAATTCTTTGTTGAATGATATATTGAGGAAAAGTCTACTACGTTTTTCCATTTGGACTTCCTTTGTGAATTTCTCCTTATATCCTACCCATCTTATTTTGAAGTAACTTGTTCGTCCTGCCATGTGCCTCAATTTTCATTTCTTGGTTGCACTTCACTTATGGATGCTTTAGATTTCAGCTCAAATAGACACTATATATTTTTTCATTTCTCCCAAAATGGAACCATTATCTTTGCTCTTGCAGAATGAACTAGTTGCCTTGTTACTTGTTTCTGTTTGTTTCCTTCTGCATCCTGAGCTTTCTCAAACCTTCAGAATGACAGCATTTGTGCAAATATGCAGCTACTGGTCCATCATAACTCTGTACATCACAATTATGATGCTTCAGGTATGGACCTATGCTGGTTGTCTAGCAACCTGACGTAGGGCTGGAATAACAGATCAAGTTGGTTGGCGGGTAACTTGGCGTTATCGATCTAGGAGTTGTTTTATTGGTCTTTTGTTATTTAACGTTTATTGATTTCCATATCCTTACCCTTTTATAATTAGTCCTTATCCTTTTATGATTAGGGTTTGTGCTACTATTTAAAGTCTTTCTAGGGTTTGATTATGTATTTTTTATCATATTTATTCAATAAAAAAAACAAGAGTTTTTCCTCAAACCTCTGGTAATCCAGAAACTTTCAAGGGAACCTAATCCTACTACTTCCGCGTGTCACACCCAAACTCTTTTCTCTCTTTCTTACAAGTTACAAGGTATCTTGATATCTCGAACCATAAAGGCATGTATCTTTAGTTTGCATCTTGATCAGTTATACATCCCATTTTCATTCTCATTAAACAGAAGGGTCGATCTTAGCTTCTCAATTTTCTTTCGCAAGCCATAGCTTCGTCAAACTTTCACAACTGCAGCATCTGGGCAGTTAGTCGAAGACTATAAAATTTATAAATTAGAAAGTAGTTGTTTGGTGTTCATCATCACATAATCAATCTCAATTACAAAAATCCTATAGGAACTCATGAGTTCTTAATTTTTAAAACTCGCCCGTTGACAATCGTTGGATTACATGTATCTCATCGATCCTTTGATTTTTTTTTTTTTTTAAGCGCCTAAACGAAAAGTCAAGGGCCTAAATAATTTTTTTTGTACACGTGTCGTAACGTGATTGTAAGTTCTTATTTGAGTTTCTGTAGTCGAACTGTTTCAATTATGCTCTACTCAGGCTGGGTTGATCCAAACTGAGAGCAAGCAATTATTAGTTTGTTCCTGTGCATTTCACTTGAGTCATATATATACTTATTAGGAAATGTTTTGTAGGCCATCCTTCTGTACCTCTATTATCATATTAGGGTTAACACCACATGGTTTCCTTTGGGAGGCTGGACCCTCTACTTGTTTCCTTTAAGACAAGTGGGATTCCTCAGCTCCCCACTCGTCAAGCATCTGATTAAATCTTATTGTCATAACTGACAGAATCAATTATTGAAGTTGAAATCCAAATAGAGGAAAGAGTTGAGCATATTTTATCTTAACGTGTAGAGAACTGCCCTATATATATATATATATATATATGTTAAATCATTATGAAAACGAGATGCCAGATGGGATGTGGTTGTCGAATTAAGGTTAAGGTTGTGAACAATCGAAGTGGGGATAGCATGTTGGTAACTTGAACACACTATAAAACAAACAGCTGGAGAAGTAAAGGCCGTGGGAGGAACAATACAAAGAAACAGGTGGTGTGATCAGCAGTAGTACTGTAGTAGTGGTGGTTGAGTAAAACTTTGATACTATCTGATTGCCAGAGTGGTGGTTGCCCGACAGCTTGGAACTCTGACAAATCCCTTTGGGTACTATCTGATTCTGGTAACAACTGATTGTTTATCACGGCTGCCTGTTTTTTTGAAAACTGGTTCCAAATGTTCGGAAAGTAAGCGGGAGCTCCAGAAGCTGCTGGCTGCCTTTTGAAGGAAAAAAAAAATTAATTTTAATTTGATACCTCAATCATTTCAGTTTTTCAATTTGATATTCTAAACTTTGATATGTATCAACTTATATACCAAAAAATAAACAAAATTGTCTCCGTCCATCCCCCCCCCCCCCCCCCCCTCCCCTGCATGCTGCCGCCGCCATTGTTGCTAGAGCACGCGGAGAGAGAGAAGGTGGAGTGGGGCGGTGCAGCCGGTGGAGGAGGGGGTGGTTGGTTTGGTATGGGGTAGAGTATCAAGTTGAAAATATTCAATAATTGATGACATCAAGTTGTCGAGTAAAAAAAAAATAATTTAGGTTAACAAGTTCAAAATCTAGAATAGTTGAGGGTATCAAGTCACAATTCAGCCAAACAAATACAAAACCAGGTCAAGTATGATTGGAATCTTCTGTCACATCTCTACTCTTTATAAAGAGGTTTAGAAACGGCTCGAAATGAGACATCTAAGTTGTATGGATATCTTCACATAATTAAAAATAAATAAATTATAACTAATTTTTTAACTATCTAATATTATCTAACTATAGTAAATCACCCTTAACCCATCTGATGAAGGTGGGAGACATTATCTTTGGTTGTGTGGATTCGATTCTATGGACCATCGGTATCTAATAACAAATTTAAATTCAAATTTTTTTCAATATTTTTTTTTACGTGTAATGCACACGTGCACCTTACTAAGGGCATGACATTAGACATAATTATTTAGAAGATATTAGCCCCTTACTTATATTAGGCATTTAATGGTTCTTCATATATTTGGATGTCTATCCTACGTGCTATAAGTCCTTTTAAGAATGTTTCTAAATCTATATCTATGTAACATTTTTTTTAATGAAAATCAAACTTAAAAAAAGGCTTCAATGATTGCTTTCTATATTTACTCCAATCATATGTGGTTTTATAAAAAATAACGGTTTTTATTATAATATAGCAAGTAAATACAAAAGATTGGGGTACACGTATCACATGTGCAATTTCTAGTGAGACCACAGAAAAAAGAAGAAGATAAAATTCAATACAACACGATCTTCATATCTTTAAATATATTTCGATTTCACTATTACTATTTATCATCATTGAGAAGAAAAAAAATGGTTAGGAATCACACCATAAGTCAATAACAACAAATTAACAATTCATCAACAACAATTAAAGATCAAAAAAATAAGAGTAAGTTTGACAATAGAAACATTCAAATTTTCATTAGACTAACTTTTATTTTTAAAAATTCACACAACAATCCATATCGAACAACTAAATGTAGATCAACAACTAAGGGACATAGAATAATGACATAATCACTCAACTCAAGTCATCCCTCCATGAATCCGACGAGCACCGGATGTCCTTGAAGCTCAGTACTCGTCTGGTACTTTCGGATCTCGCGGAGGATGATATAAGCTGTAGACGCCTGTAAATTGAGGGCCGAAAAAAAGTATATCACTAAGTGTTGATATAAGTTGTTGAAGAGGGGGGGGGGGGGGGGGGAGGGGGGGGGGGGGGGTTTAGTAGAAAGAAACAGAATATCTTGAGTTGTGATGGAAAATTCATTTTTCTAAAGACAATATTTTTTTCACTACACTTATTGTAGAAAATAAAAAATTAGCCTCCAGGATAAAACAAAATACGAATTCTTTTTGAAGACTAAGTAGAGAATTAGAAGAGATGTCCCAAATATGTTAACAACTCTCTCTTTTCAACATTTTTTTTACGTGTAATGCACGTGCACCTTACTAGTACTCTAGTAAGGGACATGACATTAGAAATAATTATTTAGAAGATATTAGCCCCTTACTTATATTAGGCATTTAATCGTTCTTCATATATTTGGATGTCTATCCTACGTGCTATAAGTCCTTTTAAGAATATTTCTGAATCTATATCTATGTAACAATTTTTTTTTAATGAAAATCAAACTTTAAAAGAAGGCCTCAATGATTGCTTTCTATATTTACTCCTATCATATGTGGTTTTATAAAAAATAACGGTTTTTATTATAATATGGCAAGTAAATACAAAAGATTTGGGGTACACGTATCACATGTGCAATTTCTAGTGAGACCACAAAGAATAAAAGATAAATTTCAATACAACACAATCTTTATATTTCAATTTCACTATTACTATTTATCATCATTGGGAAAAAAAAATGGTAAGGAATCACACCATAAGTCAATAACAACAAATTAACAATTCATCAACAACCGTTAAAGATCAGAAAAATAAAAGTTTGACAATAGAAACATTCAAATTTTCATTAGACTAACTTTTATTTTTAAAAATTCATACAACAATCCACATCGAACAACTAAATCTAGATCAACAACTAAGGAGCATAGAATAATGACATAATCACTCAACTCAAGTCCTCCCTCCATGAATCCGACGAGCACCGGATGTCGTCTGGTACTTTCGGATCTCGCGGAGGATGATGGTGTCGGTAGGTAAGCGGTGGAGCTTCTTCATGCCTTCGACCGCTGGGCCGGACTTTCGAGTGGCCTTGATGGCCAACTGCTTGCGTGGAGTCTCACTGCCTGTAGACTTGTGGGTGGTTTGTTTGGTTCGCATATTTAATGAAAAATAGGACTAGAGTTTGATAGAGAAATAAGAGTTTCTTTTGGATTATGATAAATTTGGAAACGAAGGAAGGGTGATTTTTATAATGGAGTAAAATGCCTGGGAACAGGAGATAAGAAAAGGTTAATAACAATTTTAGATTAATTTTTAAATAAGAACATGAGGGGATAAGAGCAGATTACTTACGATTTTAGATTAGTTTTTAAATTTGAATTATTAGATGAGTAAATTACTACTTTATTCATGTATAATATATTTTTATGTAATGAAGTATGTCATTAAAAAATATTAATAATACTTTTAGTATTTGAGTTATATGTTAATATAGATTTAAGTGGAACTCATTTTTATATGTTACACAGATATAGAAAAATTATATCATTGGCTTTTATTCGTGGAAACGGTGACTTTTTTTTTTCCCTTTCCTAAGGAGAGGGCTCATTGTAGTGTGTTTTTTTTTGTTCGTTTTGTTTTTTTTTTTGTGTGCGAAAAGAAGAGCCCTTTATTGGAAGGCCTTAGAAGAAAGAAAAAGAAACAGAATATTTTTAGTTGTGATGGAAATTTCATTTTTCTAAAGAGAATATTTTTTTTCACTACACTTGTGGTAGAAAATAAAAAAATAGCCTCCAGGATAAAACAAAGTACGAATTCCTTTTGAAGACTAAGCAGAGAATTAGAAGAGATGTCCCAAATACGTTAAAAACTCTCTTTTATAGAAATTGGAGGTGTCTTTTGATCAATAGTCAAAATTGTTCAATTATGTCTGATCAAAAAAAAATCATCTCTTGCATGTGTCTTTTCATTTTAATTTCGAAATCTTAAAGTAAAAAATGTTATGCCAAGCCTATGATAGGCTCACTCTTTGACTAACCGATAAGTAGTCTTGTTATTGGACGTCTATATTTAAAGACACTAGCAAATTTATTTTTCTTCAACGTGGGACTATATTTTGCATACAAACTATACAATAGTTGGTATAAAACTATACATAAGTAGTCTTGTTATTGGACATTCAATTGTTTTTTATTCTCGAAATTTTTTGGGTGGTAGTCTATTACCATGTTTGTTTAAGTTATAAAAATATTATTTTCGGGAATTACTAATATCTGAAAAAATAATTTATCCACAAAACATGGGGATCCTATCCCTTAGGAATGGGTGGGTATTTTTTTTTGTCCAGGCAAAATTTTTATCATTTTTTCGTTTTGTCTTTTTTGTCGTTTTTATTGTTTTTGATCATTCTTTGTCAATTTTTTTCGTTTTTTGAACTTTTTTCCGTTTTTGGTCTTTTTTTATCAAATTTGTTTTATTTTAATTGAGTTTTGTCCATTTTTGTCGTTTTAAATCTTTTTAATCTATTTTTTTTTTGTTTTTTCCATTTTTGATCATTTCTTTTTTGTTTTTGATAGTTTATTTTGCATTTATTTGTCTTTTTGTCGTTTTTATTCATTTTTGATCGTTTTGTCATTTTTATTCGTTTTTGATCGTTTTGTCGTTTTCTTTATCGTTTTTTCGTTTTTGATCATTTGTGAACATATTTTTTCCTTTTTGATCATTTTTTTACAATTTTTTTTCTTTTTTGTCATTTTTTTATCATTTTTATTAATTTTTTTTATCTTTTTTGTTTTTTTTTGAAAAAAAATTGTTTCTGATCTTTCTTTTATCGAACTTTTGTTTTTAATCAATTTTGGTCCTTTTTTGTCATTTTTATTATAAATTTTGATCGTTTTTTATCAAAAAAAAAATTTATTCTTTTAAAAAAAAAAATTTCTATTTGTTTTCTTTTTATTGTTTTTTTCGTTTTTATCTTTTTTGTCATTTTTATTCATTTTTTAAATTATTGTGTTTTTTTTATCGTTCGTTGTGTGTCGCTTTTATTCGTTTTTATGGATTTTTTTTCGTTATAGATTTTTTTTTTTCATTTTTTTCGTTTTTGATCACTTTTTTTTTCTCATTTTTATTCATTTTTTATTAAGTTAAGAATATTCAATAGTTGATAGTATCAAGTTGTCGAGTAAAAAATTTAGGATGTCAAGTTCAAAAACTGGAATAATTGATGATAACAAGTTGCAATTTAACCTATTATCTAATTATAGCCAAATATTTCTAACTCATATGGTTAAGATGAGAGACATTCTTCTTGGTTGGACATGTTCGATTTCTTAAGATAATGCTATATCTATAACAAATTTAAATTTTAAAAAAAAAATCCATCATTTTTTTTCATGTACGTGCACTATGTTACCCGTATGTATAAATTCAATTTTCGGCCCAAAATTAAAATGACATTCAAATAAATTCTGCTCAAGGGGAATGGAATGATCATGACATGTGCCAGGTAAGAGTCCACCACAGGGGTCGACAATGTCAGCCGGATCAGCTTTTTCATTTTTCATTTTTTATTTTTTATTTTTTATTTATTATTTTTTTTTTGTTTTTCTGGTTGTTTTCGTTTTTTTTTTTTTTTTTTTTTTTTTTTTAGAATTTAGTTTAGAATTGATTTCCGAAAATATAAAATTTCTGGCTATATAGTATTCCGCATACCAAATGTCCTCTTAGATACATAATTTTGTACGACATTTCATAAACTTGTACTCACAGACGAAACTCGGAGGATTAGAAAGTTATCACCAAACCTTGGTATTAAAGTTTATTTTAATGACTTGTTTGTAGCTCGACTTTACTGCCAATTACTATTAAGGCTGAATTATCCTAATGAAACTCCAACTATAGCGTTCGAATATTTTTTTAATCTTATTCGTCGCTTTTGAAGTATACCAAGACCACTTTAAAAGAAAATATGACATTACAGATATTTAAATTACGTTTTTGTACTACAAGATATGTCTTTGAAGTGTTATCGATATGCTTCAAAACTAACAAAATATGTTTCAAAAGAATAATTTATAAAGTTGAGATGCTAAAATAGAGCAATAAAAAATTAAAATACCAAAAATATTATAACACTATAGTTAGAATGCAATTGGTATAATTTAGCGAAACTATTAACTCTAGATAATTTCTAGCCTCAGATCTGCATTTTTTTTTTTTTTTTGAGATGCACTGATCTGCATCATAAATAGATATTCCTCGGTGACAATGAAGTAATCCATTCCATGCAGCTAAGCATTTTGGAGCATTGTTTATTTTTGGACATAATATATATATATATATATATATATATATATATATATATATATATATATATATATATATATATATATATATATATATATATATATATATATACTCTCTGTCTCTTTGCATTGTGTATTGTTAAACTTTTAGCATACAATATGCCATTGCAATATGGTTGGTTAGTTGACTCTATTAGAATATACATCTCGTCTTACTTTGATTATTCTATTCGTCTTCCTTAATGGCATAAGAGAGTTGTTATACGAATAATTTTATTACATGCTCGTTTCCTGAAACTAAAGCAGTGCCTGTACACATGATTTAAAATTGGGCAAATTAGGCTTTGGATTTAGAAATATTCGGAAATTAGTGTTTGAGTTACAAAGATATTTAGTTTAGAATTGATTTGGGTCCTCAAATAAAGAGTGAAATATTTTAATCATCCAAAATTTGTTAGTAAATAAATTGAGTCAGAACTCAAAAATGACAAAAAAGTTTCTGAAGCTCTAAGTCTAACTAACCATAAAATATTTATTAAATTTTTTTGGATGGTCGGGTCAACCATAATCTTAGGACCCAAATTCTAGGGTAAAAATTTTCAGTAATGCTAATTTTAGAATGTTTCTTGGACCCAAAGTACAATTAACTCTTTAAAATTAGCCCTATGCGAACTAATAGTAATATAATTATGAATTTTTTTGAATTATCTCCCACTTATTTTACCATAATTTTAGTTGTACCCCACAAAATTACCATAATGTATGAAACTCGGCCACTTTTAACATAAACCGTCAATGACTAATTAACAGTCAACTCATTTGACCTACATAAAAAAAAAAAAAAGTTATATCCCACTTATTTTACCATAACTCAAGATGCATCCCACTTATTTGAGAACATTTTGGTCATAGGGGAGGGAGGATTCAAAGAATTGATTGTTAGTTATTGACAGTTTCCGTTAAAAGTTGAAAGTTTCGTGCATTAATTATGATAATTCGACATGGTGTACATTAAATTAGGGTAAATTAAGTAGGAGACAACTAATTTTTTTCTATAATTATATATAATTGTAAACTCAGAGATACATGCTATTATTTATAATGGATACAATAGAAAGAAGCTCTTCCAAGTAGCTGAACACATACAAAATAAAAACCAAAACCAGATTGTTGGATATATATATATATATATATATATATATATATATATATATATATATATATATATATATATTTTGGGTGTGGGTGTGTGTTAGAGTTTAAGTCTTACATGCCAAATGAAAAAAAATTGAACCCTAAACTTTTATGTTTTGTTTTGTTTCATTTTTTTTATTATAATCCTTCTTTGCAACATGGATTGGTTGTTGTTCTTGTACTCATGTTCAGGATGTATGAAAAAAAAAAGTAACCAAAAATAAAAATTTAGAGTCAAAACTTTTTAATTGAACATATCAAGACTTTAAGCTGGCATAAAATTCTAAGATCTAAATGCTAATTAGTCCTTCTTTCTCTCTTATATATGGAGGACTTTAGGAGGGAGGAATTTTGCCAATGATCATAAGGACGTGAGTTCAATCATACTTACTAATTTTATAGTCTCCTTCGACTAAGTTTATAGGTTAAGAAAAGCTAGCAATTCGTCGCAAAGTTATTTGTTCTAGTCTTGTTAGAAGTTGTATTCTCCTAAAAAAAAAAAAAAAAAAAATCTTAAATAATTAGGTCATAATGTTGGAGGAAATTGTTCCCACCGTTTTTGTGTCAAGAAAACAAACTCCCTTGCAACTTGGCATTGGTAGAACTTGTTGATTAATTTCGAAAAAAATCATGCCAAAGTCAGGAGTAGAGATCGGGGACAGGGAGCTAATAAAATGGTACAAAGCAGAGATGAGATGATAGTAAGAAACAAAATGTGCAAGAGGATTCATAGTGCAATAGCGCGGCTTCTTACGCATAACAATAGGACGATTATCAGACATATCAAACAGAGAAGTAGCAGGAGCCTGTTAAAAAGGGTATCACTGGATCCAGTGGACTTTGAAGACATCTCTTGACAACAAGTCTAGTTTGATATAAGTTGACATCAATAGTAACCATTAAAGCAAAATGACCAGAAAACTTAATTGTTGTGAACTACTGATAATTAGTAATGGCCGGATAATTAAAATTACTGTTGTTCAAAGCAATATTAACCATCTTCATCTATTTGCTCCTAGAAATGGAAAATGTCTAGCTTGATACAAAAAGATGGCTGCTATTAGGTCCAGACTTGATATGAGGCCCACAAGGTGGTTGTCCCAGGCCTAAAATTTTATAGGCCATCAAATTTTTAACTATTTAATGTATGGAAGTCCGATTCTGAATTAAAGTTCAACAATTCATTCTAATTCTTTTAGTCCACATAAATTTTATTTTGTTATAGGATATATCAAAACGTGGTATACTACAATACTAGTCAAATTAAAGTTTTTTTTGTGTGTGTGTGCAGTAGTTGTCAAAATTATCTCCCCTTTCATCGCTCTAATAAGCTGACGCTCTCAGTCTCTCTTACTCTTATGTTGTTGTTAATCTCCTCTGTCGATCTGTATACACATAGTTCTTAACTGAGCAACAAAACAAAATACAATTTTATTATTGAATCTCGATATCTGGGACTTCGGAGGATTGAGGACATCATATATATATATATATATATATATATATATATATATATATATATATATATATATTTTACCGATTGCCATATATGCATATGTGATCATGTAATTCATGTCTACAAGTCTATTGTATATTTAATTACTCATGTATATATACCAAATTTAAATTCAATATTTTATTGTTTGATTCCCCCCCCCCTATATATAGGTTTTTGTTTGTTTTGTTTCTTTCGTAAATGCACTGGTGTACACTTGTAACGTATATCTATAATGATATTAATTTGTCACGTTCTAATCTCCCGCAAATTCGATCGTCCCCGCTGAGCGTGAATCATCACATTGCAGTGTTCCCACAGGACAATCGTTCTCATCGGAACGCGATGTCGTTCTCAACTCAAAGTCTGACACAAAACTCAGCCAATGCATGAACCATCCAACTCTTCTGTCGATCTCGTTCGATGCAACTTGCGCCATGTTCCATTCTTGATAATTCTACTATTTCTTAAACCGTCCGACACTTTCGCTACACGAGCAGTCCGTGCAACGATCTCTTCCCAAGCCAATATCCAACTATTCAATACATTCGTCGCACGAGCAACTCGTGCAAACGCTCTCTCTGTTATTCTAAACCACTGCTCAAATCTACTAAGCACATGTGCAACACATCTAATGAAAAAAAAATTTATGAACATTGAATTTTAAGGATACTATATTTTAGAATTTGTCTTATATATGTTCTAAAATTTAAAGTCCGGCGCTAATTACTATGAAGAGGAGACTCTCTTAAGGACCAAACCACCTCTTATGTTGATATAGGAACAGGCCACAGTGTCAACTTAGTATAACTAAGACCACATGCACGAAAGATACCACGAGAAATCATATTGTTTTAAAACCAATTACTTCGAAACGAATCTAAATCTTTTGATTTGTCAAGTGATCAGGGCCGGCCCTGGCCCAGGACGGACAGGGCGACCGTCCAGGACCTCATGAGTCAGAAGGGTCCAAATTTTTGTTTTTGTTTAAATATATAAATAATTTTGTACCGAAAATAGAACTAGTATTTACAATTGATCTTTTTTATCACAAAACAATTGTTGTGTAGTGGTTATTACATTAGATTTGCACACAAGATGTTCCTAGTTCAAATCTTGGTGGAGGCATTTTTTTTATTTTACTTTTATTTTTATTTTTTACATTATGTATGGGACTTCATTTTGAAAGTTCGTCCCGGACCTATGTGAGCTCAGGGCCGGCCCTGCAAGTGATCAACAACTAGGTACTATTGTAAATTCATCATTCCTTCTTTTTTATTTACTCACTACATTTCCACGAGCCTCTCTCAATCTCAATGTTATTTTTTTTTGTTTAAAATTGTAGAGAATATCTATTTCTCATTCTTGTAGTGGATTAAATAACCAAAACTAAAACACCTTCTTGTTGGTGATTTTCACTTTGTTTTGTGGGTTTTAGTCTCATATCGAAAAACCACTAATGTGTATATTTCAATATATAGCTTTACTTAGTACTGATATATGCATATGGGATGGTGGTCCATGTGGGTTGATTTTCCTAGAAGGATTAAGTGTGAACCCCATTATGACAATCTTTATTTTGTCACCACCTTTGATTTTTTTTTTTCTTAGGAGCTAAGCTCAAGGGCGCAAAGTGACGCTTTGTTGGGGCACTTTGCACACGTCAGCATCGTCACATAGCACTCGTACGCTCTTTTTATGCGCGAGTTGTATGCACGGTTGCTTGCTTGGGCGCATGCTTTCGACGCTATCTGCTCTCTGCGGCTTCTTTCGGCGCTTGGCGGCTCATGTGGCGAAGGCGGCACATACGCCTTGGTATCTGGGCAGACAGTGTGGTGCCCCGCTCCTCCTATTCGGGGAGCGCGGCAAAGAAATACTAATCAGTATCGTTCGATCGGGATAGATTGAAACAAGATCTTATCCTCGTTATGGATTTGCTTCTTCGAAATCGATTCCCATATTCAGTGGACCGTGCCCCGAGGATGGACTTAGCGGCAGAGTCAAGAGGGACCTCTCCGCTGCAAGTTTTCTTGCCTAGTTTTTGATGTCGCCTTGTTGCTTTTGTACTTTTGAGTTGGTTTTTGGATTTGCGTTTTCTTGAACAGTTTCAATGGATTTTATTGCTTTCGTTCGTTGAATTGCATTCCATTCCGAGCTTGGAAAGAGTAGAAGAGGTATTGATTAACTGTTCGTGGCAATGCAGGTGATCGTGTAGTAGACATCGTGCGAGCGGAGTCTTGAAGCACCTCTTTCCTTTCCTTTCTCCAACCAACTTGTGAGTAGCTTATATTCGATTCAGTTGACCCTTATTCCAAGTCTTCACATCTAAAATCCTACCTTCTTTCTTGTTCCGATCAAATGATACCATAATAACTAAAGATGTCAAGATAAAGAAAAATGAATAGACTTGGATTATTTGTGCTTGTCAATCAACTTGTGAACGGTTACCTTATTGCATGCTAGTTCGTTTAGAATGTTCTTCATATGCTTCAATTTTAGTTAGAATGTATACTTCTTCTATAAATTGTGCTATGTTTAGAATACACCTTGCTATGGAATAAACTGATCAGGAAGACTATGCAAAATGAATCATGCAATGAAACTTGTTTCGTGCACGTATTGCCTCAAACTGTTCCTTACGATAATTTGATTTGAATGTCGCATGGTTACGGACAGCTTGTGCACAAGGATTTATGGTTCCTGCGGACGGTTGCTAGGGCACTAACACCGTTCTGATCCGGACGAAACTTAGTGATAGTCTCGTGTTCCGGCGGGATGGTTTACGGTGCCTCGTATTCTTTCGTTGCATTCCACTCTCGCCCAAGACTAAATCGTCCACTATGGCATAATGCCAGTGACCCCCATGTATATTTAAACCTGTGTAAGCTAACTTGTGTCTTCGTGGCATAAAATGACATAGTAAGTATTGTGTAGGTGGTTCATACGGGCAAGTAAAAGTCACCAAACGGTGGCATGTTTGCTTCAGTAATTTTTATATATCTAATGCTTGCTTGTAAAATGAACTAAGACAAGATAGAAAGACCACAAATAACTTGCATGCTTCATATAAACAACGTATTGATTAGTATAGTTGGGTTAGCTCGCCTTCACCAGTGTATTTCGATGTACTGACCCTTGTTGAAATAGGTTCCCCGCTCCAAGGAGATCCTGCGAGAAGCTGAAGCTACTTCCTATTCCAGTCCATCAACCGGCACGTTCCGTGTGGTGCCCCGTTCCCCCTATTCGGGGAGCGCGGCTAAGAAATACAAGACGGTATCGTTCGATCGGGATAGATTGAATTAAGAACTCGTCCTCGTTATGGATTTGTTTCTTCGGAATCGATTCCCATATTCAGTGGACCGTGCCCCCGGGATCGACTTAGCGGCAGAGTCAGGAGGGACCTCTCCGCTGCATTCTTTTGTTGCCTAGTTTTCGCTGTCGCTTGTTGCTTTCGTGCCTTGAGTTGGTTTTCGGATTTGCTTGGGTTTTCTTGAACGGTTTCGATGATTTCATTGCTTTCGTTCTTAGGACTGCACTTCAATTCCGATAATGGAAAGAGAGGAAGAAGTACTGATCAGCTGTTCGTGTCAATACAGGTGATCCAGCAGTAGGCGTCGCTCAAGCGGACTCCTAAATCACTTCCTTCCTTCCTCCTTCCAACCACTAAAGTGAGTGGCTACCAACTCGATTAGCTAGCCCTTCTTGCTAGTCTTCACATCAAATTCTTGTGTTCGTGCTTGCCCCGATCAAACGATACCAAGTAATAACTAAAAGATATCAAGATAATAAGGGAATAGACTTGGATCTGTATGCTTGTCATTGAAACTTGTGAACGGTTACTTACTACATGCTTGCTTATTCAAAATGTTTACCATATGCATATATACAAGTTAGAATGCTTACTTCTTCTTCTATAAATATGCTATATGTAGAACACCCTTTGCCATGCATCAATTATTCAGGGAGACTATGCAAAATATATCACACAATGCTACATATCCCTTGAATTCATTGCCTCAGCTACATAAATGCAAACTTAACACAAATGCCGTTGATCACGGACAACTTGTGCACAAGGCCTCTCGGTTCCTGCGGACGGTCGCTGGGGCACTGGCACCGATCCGATCCGGACGGAACCTCAAGATTAGTCTCTCCCATAGGCGAGATGGCGTGCAGCGATACATGTGCCTCCGCCACCTTAGCCTGAGACTAAGACCGTCCATTATGGCATCAAAAGCCAGTGATCCCCTCGTATATTTAAACCTGTTGAAACTAACTTGTGTCTTCTTGACTGTAACGCCCCGCTCCGCGCCGGCGTTATGTATCAAGGTGAGTGGGCAGAACTTCGTTCTCTGATTCTTGCACGCCTTAATAATAACCTGAGTTTTTGCTTGCAATGTTTTCTTAAGAGAATGATAGAACCTGCCTTGCATGCTAATAAGAGAACTCACCTAGCTTGTCTTGAATCAATAAGTCTGCTTAACAAGAATTCTGATCGCTGGCTTAGAGTGCATGAACATGTTCACTATCGTCTATGCTTCGAGAGAACCATACTGTGCCTGAATGTGTTCAAGTGATAAGTTGGCTTGCCCCGCAACAAGGATTGTTTATAGATGGTTCGTCTCGTCTGCATACTAAGAGTTTGTTGATAGTGTTCCATGCATTCGCACGCGGTCGGACAATGGCTTTTGGTGCGGAGCTGAACTGCATGTGTCACGGCTGCTACAGAGATAGTGGAAAGCAACCATGAGTCACAGCTGCCATTAGCATCAGATAAAAGAGTCATTGGTATGCTGGACTAACCGCTGCCGATCCTGAGATACTCGGGGACCGCCAAGCATATAGATAAGTCATTGTGTTGGCTTGGATAGAGGACTGCCCCTAAGAATGTGCATTGTGTGTCTAGCTTTGCATCTGACCCTGGAGTCGCACGAGACACGCTGCGCACACCCTGGAACATGATCGGTTTGCTTGCCTGCTTAGTATATGAAACTCTGTTTCCAAACATGTTTCTAAACAAGTAAATCGACTCTGCTAGAACTGCATGAAACGAACCTAGGTAAAACTAGAAAGATCACTAGTAATGTAATGTTTTATAACATGATTACTTAGTGCCTGTTTGAGTGAATGCTTGTTTCTGTTCAGTTGTTTTATCTCACCAGTACTTATAAAAGTGCTGACCCCCCAACAGTTTACTTGCTTGTGCAGGTACTGGATACTCCGAGGGAGCGATAGGCGTGCCACAGTCCCGAAGACCCGGAAATCCTGGTTTCGATTGTTGCCCCGAGAATGCTATCGTATAAGGGGGCATAATGTATGGAACGAACGTGTGCCTTTGCTAAAGGAACCCAAGTTGCCTCGATTGTCCCGAACACTCAGTTGGCTAATGCATTGCATTGCAACAAGTCCCTTTCCGCTGCTAACTCGATAGATGCGATGATAGCCAACTCTGAACTTAAACGATATGGCCTTGCACGGGCGCAACCCCAGGCCCGTGCGGCATCACGTCCCCCGAAAGGTCTCGAACGGGCCATTCGCCTGGCTCCCTTCCTCCCTCGCACCCGCGGGACGGGCGCGGTGATTCGCGTCCGGCGCGCCGAGGCACGGTGATTCGTGCCCGGTTCGCTAATTCCCGGCCGCGCGGGGCGGGGCAGGGCGGAGCGGCGGCCCGGGCGGGGCCGGGGCGTGACAGAATGGTATCAGAGCAGAATCGATCTTCTGGCCATGACTCTGAGATCGATATGGTTTTGCAAAGTGCGTTCCATACAATAAGTCCATAGATATTCTCAAAGTGCAAAAAGTTTCCTGAACTTGAATTGCTTGATTGTTTCGATTGAGTACGGCGAGGGACGGCACTATCGCTACTCGGGATATCGAGAAGTTTATCCTTGAAGTTTCGAGGACGAAAATTTTTGTTGGTGGGTAAGTATGTAACGCCCCGCTCCGCGCCGGCGTTATGTATCAAGGTGAGTGGGCAGAACTTCGTTCTCTGATTCTTGCACGCCTTAATAATAACCTGAGTTTTTGCTTGCAATGTTTTCTTAAGAGAATGATAGAACCTGCCTTGCATGCTAATAAGAGAACTCACCTAGCTTGTCTTGAATCAATAAGTCTGCTTAACGAGAATTCTGATCGCTGGCTTAGAGTGCATGAACATGTTCACTATCGTCTATGCTTCGAGAGAACCATACTGTGCCTGAATGTGTTCAAGTGATAAGTTGGCTTGCCCCGCAACAAGGATTGTTTATAGATGGTTCGTCTCGTCTGCATACTAAGAGTTTGTTGATAGTGTTCCATGCATTCGCACGCGGTCGGACAATGGCTTTTGGTGCGGAGCTGAACTGCATGTGTCACGGCTGCTACAGAGATAGTGGAAAGCAACCATGAGTCACAGCTGCCATTAGCATCAGATAAAAGAGTCATTGGTATGCTGGACTAACCGCTGCCGATCCTGAGATACTCGGGGACCGCCAAGCATATAGATAAGTCATTGTGTTGGCTTGGATAGAGGACTGCCCCTAAGAATGTGCATTGTGTGTCTAGCTTTGCATCTGACCCTGGAGTCGCACGAGACACGCTGCGCACACCCTGGAACATGATCGGTTTGCTTGCCTGCTTAGTATATGAAACTCTGTTTCCAAACATGTTTCTAAACAAGTAAATCGACTCTGCTAGAACTGCATGAAACGAACCTAGGTAAAACTAGAAAGATCACTAGTAATGTAATGTTTTATAACATGATTACTTAGTGCCTGTTTGAGTGAATGCTTGTTTCTGTTCAGTTGTTTTATCTCACCAGTACTTATAAAAGTGCTGACCCCCCAACAGTTTACTTGCTTGTGCAGGTACTGGATACTCCGAGGGAGCGATAGGCGTGCCACAGTCCCGAAGACCCGGAAATCCTGGTTTCGATTGTTGCCCCGAGAATGCTATCGTATAAGGGGGCATAATGTATGGAACGAACGTGTGCCTTTGCTAAAGGAACCCAAGTTGCCTCGATTGTCCCGAACACTCAGTTGGCTAATGCATTGCATTGCAACAAGTCCCTTTCCGCTGCTAACTCGATAGATGCGATGATAGCCAACTCTGAACTTAAACGATATGGCCTTGCACGGGCGCAACCCCAGGCCCGTGCGGCATCACGTCCCCCGAAAGGTCTCGAACGGGCCATTCGCCTGGCTCCCTTCCTCCCTCGCACCCGCGGGACGGGTGCGGTAATTCGCGTCCGGCGCGCCGAGGCACGGTGATTCGTGCCCGGTTCGCTAATTCCCGGCCGCGCGGGGCGGGGCAGGGCGGAGCGGCGGCCCGGGCGGGGCCGGGGCGTGACATTGACAGGGAAGGCAAGGTAAGTATTATGCAGGTGGTTCAGACGGACAGGTAAATGTCACCGAACGGTGACGGGTCATTTCAATGATTCTATATCTATGTCTTGTTGTAAAATGAACTAAGGCAAGATAGAAACCCACAGTAAATATGCATGCTTCATTAAAACAACGTGTTGACTCGTATAGTTGGGTTAGCTTGCCTTCACCAGTACGTTTCGATGTACTGACCCTCGTTGAAACAGGTTCCCCGCGCTAGGAGAACCAAGCGAGGAGCAGGAGACAAACCCCCGATCCAGTCCAGCTGTAGGCACGCCTCGATCGTGCCACCTTTGACGCATTTTGAAGAAGAAGCCTTTTGAAGAAGAAGCTAGCCACCAAAGCAACCATGCAGCTTCGTGGCAAGGCAGTCGTTCCGACCCAAGGTCTTATATTTTGAGTTGTAGTAAAGGATGTAATGTACGGGACTGCTATCTCATTTTGTGTCAACACTTTTGTAAGTCCATAGAGGCAATCCTTATGTCTCAGTTCAAGGAGTTTGTAATAGATGTTCATATTATCAATAAAAGAGAGAACTTTTCCATGTTTCAATCTGTGTTCAATTATCTGCGTACTCTGAATATGTGCTCGCTATGCGAAACAAAAATATTTAGCCATGTGCGGTGCGCAACCTAGGCCCGCAACGGCGGTCACGCCCGGGGGGACGACTAACGATTCTACGGAATCGGGGCGTGACATGTTGGTATCAGAGCACAGCTTCAAAGTTTCTTTGATTCATAAACTGGAAAAGTTCCCTTAGTGATAACTCGCCTATGCGAACTCCTGAACTCGTTAAGGCCAAAATGAGATACGTTCATGCAATAAGTCCATAATACATTATGATCCTGATGTAATTTACCTTCCTTTCAAGGAACGACGCAAGCGCAACCATCAGCGCTGGCGCCAGGCGAGACAAGGACTCAGGAGAGCAGCTCCGGAACATCAGGAAGCTCTCGGAGCCAACGGGGCATGTCTCAGACAGATTCGATTCAACAAGTGGTGCAAATGTTAACCGAGCAACGACAGAGGGATGATGCCCGCCAAGCCAAGTTCGAGAGCAACCTAGAGGCACGGCTCTCAGTCCAACAAAAGCAGGTAGATACCCTGCAACAGCTTGTTCAGACCCTGGCCTCCAACCATTCTGCCGCAACGACAGCTACACCAGTGGAGCAGCCAGCGCTTGAAGTTGAACTACCGCCCGTGCCAAGGACGAGGGAAGTGACTACCTTCACCTTTGCAAACTTCAAGAAGGTCTGCAACACGCCATTTAAGGGGACTGAGGACCCAATCGTGGCCCTAGATTGGCTCGCCGAGCTTGAAGATCATTTTTCTCTCCTGGATGTGCCGGAAGACAAGCACGTCACTTGTGCCAAACTACTGCTTCACTTCAATGCGCACGACTGGTGGGACGTGCATCGACGATCTCTTCAACTTGGCCATGGAGAGGAGGCGATCGCGTGGACGACTTTTTGTGCCGCATTTGAAGAGGAGTTTATACCCCCGCCTCTACGACGTTAACGGGAAAATGAGTTCGTTCAGCTCCGGCAGGGCAGTATGACGGTGAAGCAATACTCGGCAGAATTCAACAAACTGGCCAAATTTGCTACCGCTTACCTACCGGATGCAGCGAGTCGTGCCAGACGATTCGAAGGAGGGCTACGTCCTGGTATCCACGGGCACGTATCCGTTCCCCAGTATCAGACAATGAGGGAAGTTTTAAACCATGCCCTCTCCCTCGAACCGCAGTATCCTCACGTTGCCACCGGCGCTGTGCAAACCCCCAATCACAAACGCCAAGGCAACGATAGAGGAAACACAGCTTCAAAGCGCCCTAACAACGGCGGTTCGAAAAAGGGAAACTCGGGGCAACGATGTGATTTCTGTAGAAGGACAGGGCACGTCGAAAGTGAATGTCGCCGGAAGCATGGGTTATGTCTCATTTGTGGAACTTCCGATCACGCCCTTCCCAACTGTCCAAAGTTCACCGAGCGCCGTCCTCCCCAACAAAATCAGACTCCGGCACCTCAGGCAAATCGAGCGGCGCCTCAGCAAGGGCGTAATCAAGCTCAAGGCCGAGTCTACACCATGACACGGGAAGAAGCATTAGCTTCGGATACCGTCGTGTCAGGTACCTTACTTTTCAATAATATACCTGCTCGCGTTCTATTTGATTCAGGTGCAACGCATAGTTTTATTTCCACAAATTTTGCCGTGGAAAACAATGTAAAAATGACTCCGTTGCACTTAGATTTAAATGTTAGCACCCCCTCTGGTACAAAAATCCCTGTTCGTTCAGTATGCCTAGGTGGTTACATTTATATTGGGGAGAAGAAGTTGTCGCTCGATGTCTTAGTTCTAGATGTTAGGGACTATGATATCATCTTGGGAATGGACTGGCTAGGCGCATACGCAGCAACTATTGAGTGTGCAGATAAGCGAGTCGTTTTTCGTCTGCCCGGAGAAGCCGTGTTCTGTTACACCAGTAGTCCAGCGAACGATGCGACCAAGGCCTGCATGGTGATTTCGGCAAAATCTGCTCGGCGAATGCTCTACACAGGCTGCGAGGGATTTCTAGCATCAGTTCGGGACGCGCGGCAGGACTACGCAGACGTCGAGCCTAATTCCGTTGAGGCGGAGTTCCCCGACGTGTTTCCGAGCGAACTACCCGGCATGCCGTCCGATCGAGAGATTGAATTCACTATCGACACATTTCCAAATACACAGCCAATTTCAAAGCCTCCGTACAGAATGGCACCTGCAGAGCTGAATGAATTAAAGCACAAACTCCAGGAATTGCTTGATCGCGGGTTCATCCGTCCGAGCGTGTCTCCTTGGGGCGCTCCCGTGCTCTTCGTGAAGAAGAAGGACGGAACTCTACGCCTATGCATCGACTACAGAGAATTGAATAAGGTCACAATCAGAAACAAATATCCTCTGCCACGGATTGATGACTTGTTCGATCAACTACAAGGAGCAGCAGTGTTTTCAAAAATAGATCTTCGCTCGGGCTATCACCAGCTGAAGATTAGGCCAGAGGACACCCCCAAAACTGCTTTCCGAACCCGGTACGGTCATTACGAGTTTTCCGTGATGCCGTTCGGACTGATGAATGCGCCTGCAGCATTCATGGACGTTATGAATCGGGTTTTTAGACCTTTCATCGATAAATTTATGGTGGTTTTTATCGATGACATCTTGGTGTAGTCGAAGGCTAGGGACGAGCACGCAGGACACCTGCGGATGGTGTTGCAAACCCTTCGAGACAACAAGTTGTACGCCAAACTGAGTAAATGTGAGTTTTGGCTAGACAGTATATCCTTTTTGGGCCATGTTATCTCGTCTCAAGGCATCTCAGTTGACCCGAAAAAGGTGGAAGCCATTACACAGTGGAAACATCCGGAATCAGCTAGCGACATCCGAAGCTTTCTTGGACTGGCAGGATACTACCGTCGGTTCATACAGAACTTTGCTAGAATTGCTTCGCCCTTGACGCAGCTCACACGGAAGGGTGCGAAGTTTACTTGGACGGACGACTGTGAAGCTTCGTTTACGGAGTTAAAGCAGCGCCTCGTCTCCGCCCCGGTCCTTACTTTGCCAAACGGACCAGATGACTTCAAAATATATAGCGATGCATCAGGAAGGGGACTAGGATGTGTCCTGATGCAATGGGACAAAGTGATAGACTATGCGTCTAGACAGCTAAAGCCTCACGAGCAGAACTACCCAACGCATGACCTCGAGCTTGCCGCGGTAGTGTTTGCATTAAAGCTGTGGCGCCACTATCTTTATGGCGTGCCGTGTGAAATCTATACGGACCACAAAAGTTTGAAATATTTGTACACTCAAAAAGATTTGAACCTTCGGCAGCGGCGATGGCTTGAACTCCTAAGCGACTTCGATCTCATGATCAGATACACGCCTGGTAAGGGAAACGTCGTAGCTGACGCACTGAGTCGAGTGTTTGTAGGAAGTTTGGCTATTGATGATAGGCTGCGCCGAGATCTTGAATCACTGGGCATTACCTTAAAAATCAGATACATAAAGTGGGCACAAGTATCACAACTGCGCCTCGAACCCGACTTGTTACAACGAGTAAAGACCGCTCAGAAGGACGACCCGTTCCTGGAAAAGATTCATGCCCTTATCTCAGCAGGGAAGGCGTCCGACTTTGTGGTAAGCACGGATGGGATGCTTCGAGTGAAGGGAAGACTGTGCGTTCTAAGCGACGCGGCCCTCAGGGAAGAGATACTCACAGAAGCCCACTATGCTAGCTATACTTCTCATTCGGGTAGCACAAAGATGTATCGGGATCTTCGCACGACGTTTTGGTGGCACGGCTTAAAAAAGGATGTGGCGCAGTTTGTGTCGCATTGCATGGCTTGTCAACGAGTAAAGGCCGAGCACCAGAAACCAGGCGGAGAATTACAAAGCCTTGCTATTCCGGAGTGGAAATGGGATGATATAACGATGGATTTTATCGTTGGTTTGCCGAGGACGCAACGGGGACATGATGCAGTCTGGGTTATCGTCGATCGACTCACCAAGTCAGCTCACTTTCTGCCTATCAAATCTACTTGGAGTGCCGACCGCCTGGCTCAGATATATCTCAACGAAATCGTTCGACTCCATGGCGTGCCAGTAACCATAGTCTCCGATCGAGATGGTCGATTCATATCACGTTTCTGGGGAAGCCTGCAGTCAGCAATGGGGACGAAGTTGAAGTTTAGCTCCGCCTACCATCCACAGACCGACGGCCAAACCGAACGTGTCAACCAGATCCTCAAAGACATGTTGCGACTCTGCGCCTTGGACTTGAAGACGAGTTGGGACCTTCATCTACCTTTAGCTGAATTTGCTTACAAAAATAGTTATCAATCAAGCATTCAAATGGCGCCGTATGAGGCGTTATACGGGCGGAAGTGTAGATCTCCTATCTGCTGGGATGAAGTTGGAGAACGACAAGTACTTGGCCCTGAACTCGTGGAGCAGACCGTCCAGAAAGTCCGGCTGATTCGGGATAGATTAAAGGTAGCTCGAAGCCGTCAAAAGAGCTACGCGGACACACATCGAAGACCGCTAGAGTTCCAAGTAGGCGACCGAGTATTCCTCAGGGTCTCGCCCATGCGAGGAGTCAGCAGGTTCGGGGCAAAAGGAAAGCTAAGTCCAAGATTTGTTGGCCCGTTCGAAATACTAAAGCGGGTTGCCTCAGTTGCGTATCAGATTGCTCTACCACCATCCCTATCCGACGTACACGATATATTCCATGTTTCACAGCTTAGGAAATATGTGTACGACCCAAGCCATGTGGTAGACCTGGACCAACTGAACCTTCAAGCCGACTTGACGTATGTAGAACAGCCTGTGCAAATTTTGGATAGAAAAGAAAAGCTGCTTCGGACTCGTTCGGTTCCTCTCGTGCGCATGCTTTGGCGGAATCACTCTGTCGAAGAATCTACTTGGGAGCTTGAATCCGAAATGAGGGAAAGGTTCCCCTCACTATTTCCTAGTGGTAGGTTCTATTCTTTAAGTTTCGGGACGAAACTTCCAATTAGTTGGGTAGGATGTGGTGCCCCGTTCCCCCTATTCGGGGAGCGCGGCTAAGAAATACAAGACGGTATCGTTCGATCGGGATAGATTGAATTAAGAACTCGTCCTCGTTATGGATTTGTTTCTTCGGAATCGATTCCCATATTCAGTGGACCGTGCCCCCGGGATCGACTTAGCGGCAGAGTCAGGAGGGACCTCTCCGCTGCATTCTTTTGTTGCCTAGTTTTCGCTGTCGCTTGTTGCTTTCGTGCCTTGAGTTGGTTTTCGGATTTGCTTGGGTTTTCTTGAACGGTTTCGATGATTTCATTGCTTTCGTTCTTAGGACTGCACTTCAATTCCGATAATGGAAAGAGAGGAAGAAGTACTGATCAGCTGTTCGTGTCAATACAGGTGATCCAGCAGTAGGCGTCGCTCAAGCGGACTCCTAAATCACTTCCTTCCTTCCTCCTTCCAACCACTAAAGTGAGTGGCTACCAACTCGATTAGCTAGCCCTTCTTGCTAGTCTTCACATCAAATTCTTGTGTTCGTGCTTGCCCCGATCAAACGATACCAAGTAATAACTAAAAGATATCAAGATAATAAGGGAATAGACTTGGATCTGTATGCTTGTCATTGAAACTTGTGAACGGTTACTTACTACATGCTTGCTTATTCAAAATGTTTACCATATGCATATATACAAGTTAGAATGCTTACTTCTTCTTCTATAAATATGCTATATGTAGAACACCCTTTGCCATGCATCAATTATTCAGGGAGACTATGCAAAATACATCACACAATGCTACATATCCCTTGAATTCATTGCCTCAGCTACATAAATGCAAACTTAACACAAATGCCGTTGATCACGGACAACTTGTGCACAAGGCCTCTCGGTTCCTGCGGACGGTCGCTGGGGCACTGGCACCGATCCGATCCGGACGGAACCTCAAGATTAGTCTCTCCCATAGGCGAGATGGCGTGCAGCGATACATGTGCCTCCGCCACCTTAGCCTGAGACTAAGACCGTCCATTATGGCATCAAAAGCCAGTGATCCCCTCGTATATTTAAACCTGTTGAAACTAACTTGTGTCTTCTTGACAGGGAAGGCAAGGTAAGTATTATGCAGGTGGTTCAGACGGACAGGTAAATGTCACCGAACGGTGACGGGTCATTTCAATGATTCTATATCTATGTCTTGTTGTAAAATGAACTAAGGCAAGATAGAAACCCACAGTAAATATGCATGCTTCATTAAAACAACGTGTTGACTCGTATAGTTGGGTTAGCTTGCCTTCACCAGTACGTTTCGATGTACTGACCCTCGTTGAAACAGGTTCCCCGCGCTAGGAGAACCAAGCGAGGAGCAGGAGACAAACCCCTGATCCAGTCCAGCTGTAGGCACGCCTCGACCGTGCCACCTTTGACGTATTTTGAAGAAGAAGCCTTTTGAAGAAGAAGCTAGCCACCAAAACAACCATTCAGCTTCGTGGCAAGGCAGTCGTTCCGACCCAAGGTCTTATATTTTGAGTTGTAGTAAAGGATGTAATGTACGGGACTGCTATCTCATTTTGTGTCAACACTTTTGTAAGTCCATAGAGGCAATCCTTATGTCTCAGTTCAAGGAGTTTGTAATAGATGTTCATATTACCAATAAAAGAGAGAACTTTTTCATGTTTCAATCTGTGTTCAATTATCTGCGTACTCTGAATATGTGCTCGCTATGCGAAACAAAAATATTTAGCCTTGTGCGGTGCGCAACCTAGGCTCGCAACGGCGGTCACGCCCGGGGGGATGACTAACGATTCTACGAAATTGGGGCGTGACATTCCGATCGTGCCTTAGTAGAAGCATTTTCAAGATCCAGGAGTTCGCACACATAACTCATGCAGCTCCGAGGAAAATCAATTGTCCCGCCTGGAGGTCTTTAACATTTTGAAGTTCTAGTAAATGATATAATGTATAGGACGACTATATCATTTTGAGTCTACTTTTGTAAGCCCGTGCGGAATTATCCAACTCGTTCAAGAGTTTGTAAAAAGATGTTCATTATCAATAAAGAGAACTTTTTCATGTTTCAACTTTGTGTTTCAATTTTCTGCATACTCTGAATATGTACTCGTTATGCAAAATACCTTGGCCTTATGCGTTGCTTAACCTAGGCACGCACGGTGTTACGCCCGGGAAACGACTATCGATTCCACGGAATTGGGGCATGACATATTAGTATCAGAGCACAGCTTCAAGTTCCTTTGACCCTCGTGTCAAAAAAGTTCCTTTAACGATCTAATCCCTATGCGAACTCTTAAACTCGTTAGGCCAAAATAAGAACCTTCCATACAATGAGTCCATAATACATTATGATCCTGATATAAGTTACCTTCTTTTGAAGGAATGACTCAAGCGTAAGCATCAGCACTAGCACCGGGTGAGGTACAAGCCCAAGAAAGTAGTTCTGGCACCTCAAAAAGTTCTCGAAGTCAGCGAGCCATGTCCCGTGTTGATCCAATTCAGCAAATGATACGGATGCTTGAGGCTAGCCAACAGAGAGATGAGGCTCGTTATGAACGAGCCGAGAAGCACGTGGAAGAACGATAGAGCAAGTTTGAAGGCAATCTAGAAGCCTGATTTGCAGTCCAACAAAAGTAGGTAGATACCCTGTAATAGATTGTTCAGACCTTGGCCTCCAACCATTCCGCGATAACAGCAGCGACATCGGTGGAGCAACCCGCGCTTGAAGTCGAAATGCCTCAAACTCCAAGGAAGAAGGATGTGACAACCTTCGACTTTGACGACTTCAAAAAGGTCTGCAATACGCCATTTAAGGGGACTGAAGACCCGATCGTGGCTCTAGATTGGCTGGCAGAGCTTGAGGATTACTTCAAACTGCTAGAGGTACCTGAGCAGAAGTGTGTCGCGTGTGCCCAACTACAGCTTCGCTTGAACGCACATGATTGGTGGGACGTGCATTGAAGATCTCTTCCAGTTGACGATAAAAAGGAGACAATCGCATGGGCTATCTTCCGTGGTGCATTCGATGAGAAGTTCATACCCCCTCCCGTACGTCGGCAAAAGAAGAACGAGTTCGTGTAGCTTCGGCAAGGCAACATGACCGTAAAGCTGTACTCCGCCGAATTCAACCGTCTCACCAAATTTGCAAGCTCATATTTACCTGATGCGGCGAGTCATGCCAGAAGATTTGAAGGTGGTCTGCGACCTGCCATCCATGCGCACGTGGTCGTTTCTCAGTACCAAACGATACGGGAAGTTCTCAACCATGTTCTTTCCTTCGAACCGTAGTATCCTCCAGTTGCTACTGGCACTGTGCATACTTCCAATCACTAGCGCCATAGCAACGAGAAAGAAAACACCACACAAAAGTGCCCAAATAACGGCGGTCAGCAAAGAGGGGGATTGGGGCAAACATGTTCCTTCCGTAAGAAACTAGGGTACACTATCGACAGTTGCCGTTTCAAACGTAGATTATGCCTCGCTTGTGGAGATCCAGACCATACCATTCGTGACTGTCCGTGCCTCTATGATCGTCGCCCTCAACATCCAAATCCTGCCTCAGCACCCCAAGCCAACCGAGCCGCACCGCAATAAGAGCGTCGTTAAGCTCAAGGCCGGGTGTATACTATGACATGGAAAGAAGTCTTGGCATCGGACACCGTTGTGTCAGATATATTGCTTTTCAATAACATACCTGCACGTGTGCTATTGATTTTGGTACAACGCATATCTTTATATCCACGAATTTTGCCGTAAAAAATAATATAGAAATGACGCCATTGTATCTAGACCTTAGTGTTAGCACTCCATCGGACACAAAAATACCTGTTTGCTCAGTATGTCAGGGTTGTCACGTCTGTATAGGGGAAAAAACTCTCGCTAGATGTTTTAGTCCTAGATATTCGGGATTACGATATTATTTTGGAGATAGATTGGCTCGGTGTATGCTCGATAACTAACAAATGTACGGAGAAATGAGTCATCTTCCGCCTACATGGAGAAGCCGAATTCTGCTACACGAGTAGTCCAGTACAGATGCGTCCAGGTCCTACATGGTAATTTTTGCGATGTCTGCTCGGCGGATGCTACACTCTGGATGCGAGGGATACTTAGCGTCGGTTCGAGACACGCAACTGGATTACGCAAACGTTGAGTCTTCTTCCGTTGTGGCGGAGTTCTCTGATGTGTTTTTGAGCGAACTACCCGGTATGCCACCTGACCGAGAGATCGAGTTCACCATCGATATATTTCCAAATACTCAACCGATTTCCAAAGCTCCGTACAGAATGGCCCCTGCTGAACTAAAGGAGTTAAAGTGCCAACTTTAGGAACTGCTAGACCGTGGGTACATTCGTCCGAGCATGTCTCCTTGGGGCACGCCTGTGCTTTTCGTAAAGAAGAAGGACGGAACGTTACGACTCTGTATCGACTATCGGGAGCTAAACAAGGTCACTATCCGAAACAAGTATCCCCTGCCCAGGATAGACGACCTCTTTGATCAGTTGCAAGGAGCATTCTCGAATATTGATCTTCGCTCTGGCTACCACCAACTAAAGATTAAGCCCGAGGACATGCCAAAGTCAGTATACCCGCTATGGCCATTATGAGTTTTCTGTTATGCCGTTTGGACTGATGAATGCTCCTGCCATGTTCATGGATTTGATGAACCGTGTGTTCCGACTCTTTCTCGACAAATTTATGGTAGTTTTTATAGACGACATCTTAGTGTACTTGAAGAATAAGGATGAACACGCAGGACACCTGCGGATGGTGCTTCAAACTCTTCGAGACAATAAGTTATACGCAAAGCTAAGTAAGTGCGAGTTCTGGTTGGACAACATATCCTTCCTTGGGCACATTATTTCCGCAAAGGGCATCTAAGTTGACACGAAGAAAGTAGAAGCCATCGTGAAGTGGAAAAGGCCTGAGTCAACTAGCGACATACGGAGTTTTCTTGGTCTAGTAGGCTACTACAGGAGATTTATAAAAGATTTTGCAAGAATCGCCTCGCCTATGACTCACCTCACTCGAAAGGGAGTAATGTTCGCGTGGACGGACGACTGTAAAGCTTCATTTATGGAGTTAAAGCAGTGACTTGTCTCAGCACCAATTCTTATCCTTCCGGGCGGACCTGATAATTTTAATATTTATAGCGATGCCTCAGGAAAAGGTTTGTGATGTGTCCTTATGCAAAGGGACAAAGTGATAGCCTTTGCGTCGAGGAAGTTGAAGCCTTACGAAAGGAACTATCCAATGCACGACCTGGAGATCGCAGCGGTGGTATTCACGCTGAAGTTATGGCGGTATTACCTCTATGGTGTGTCGTGCGAGATCTATACGGATCATAAAAGTCTAAAATATCTCTATACTCAGAAGGACTTAAATCTACGACAACGACGTTGGCTTGAATTCTTTGGCGACTTTGACTTGATGATCAGATACACACCGGGCAAAGGTAACGTTGTAGCTGATGCTCTGAGTCGAGTGTTCGTTGGGAGCTTGGCTATCGATGACAGGCTGCGACAGGATCTTGAAGGTTTGGGCATTACACTTAAAATCAGATACAAAAAGGGGACGCAAGTGGTTCAGCTCCGCCTCGAACCAGACTTGTTAGAAAATTTTAAGTTCGCTCAGAAGGATGACCTATTCCTGCAAAAGATGCAAAGTCTTATCTCAGCAGGGAAGGCAACCGACTTTGCGGTAAGCACGGATGGAATGATGAGGGTGAAGGGAAGATTGTGCATTCCTAACGATGAAAACCTCAGAAAGGAGATACTCACCGAAGCCTACTATGCGAGTTACACTTCACACCTAGGTAGCACAAAGATGTATCGAGACCTCCGTATGATATTTTGGTAGCACGGCATGAAAAGAGATGTGGCGTTGTTCGTGTCGTAATGCATGGCTTGTCAGAGGGTAAAGGCCGAGCACCAGAAGCCGGACGGAGTGATGCAGAACCTTGCTATACCGGAGTGGAAATGGGAACACATAACAATAGATTTTATTGTTGGTTTGCCAAAGACGCAATGGGAAAACGATGTCGTCTGGGTCATCGTCGATCGACTCACCAAGTCAACTCACTTTCTGCCTGTCAAAACTACTTGGAGTGCCGACCGCCTGGCCCAGATCTACCTCAATGGGATTGTTCGACTCCACGGCGTGCCCGTATCTATTGTCTTCGATCGAGATGGTCAATTCTTATCACATTTCTGGAAAAGCCTTTAGTCAGCAATAAGGACGAAGTTGAAGTTCAGCTCCACCTACCATCCTCAGAAAGACGACCAGATAGAGCGGGTCAACCAAATCCTCGAAGATATGCTACAACTTTGCGCCTTGGACTTGAAGACGAGTTGGGACATGCGTCTACCATTAGCCAAATTTGCATACAACAATAGCTATCAATCCAGCATCCAGATAGCGCCGTATAAGGCATTTATGGGCAGAAGTGCAGATTCTTGATCTGTTGAGATAAAGTTGGTTAACAAAAAATTATTGGCACTGAACTCGTAGAATAAACCGTCCAGAAGATCTGCTTGATCTGTGAACGAATAAAGGTAGCACATATTCGTCAAAAAAGCTACTCAGACACACATAGACAATTATTTCTCAAAGTCTCGCCCATGCGAGGAGTTACCAGATTTGGAGCAAAAGGGAAGCTAAGTCCAAGATTCGTCGGCCCGTTCGAGATATAAAGCGAGTCGCCTCAATCGTATATCAGATTGCCCTGCCACCGTCACTATTTAAAGTGCATGATGTCTTCCATGTTTCACAGCTTAGGAAGTACGTATATGACCCGAGTCATATGATGGATCTTGATCAACTGGACCTAAAGGTAGACGACTTATGTTGAACATCCTGTGCGGATCTTGGATCGCAAAGAGAAGCTGCTTCGAAGTCGTTCGGTTCCTCTCGTGCGCGTGCTTTAGAAAAATTATTCGGTCAAAGAATCGACTTGGGAGCTTGAGTCTGAGATGAAGGATTAGTTTTCTTCATTGTTTCATAGTGGTAGGTTCTATTCCTAAGTTTAGTGGACAAAACTTCCTATTAGTTGGTTAGGATGTGGTGTCATGTTCCCCCTATTCGGGGAGCGTGACGAAGAAATACTAATCGGTATCGTTCGATCAGGATAGATTGAAACAAGATCTTATCCTTGTTATAGATTTTTTCTTCGAAATTGATTCCCATATTCAGTGGACCGTGCCCCGAGGATGGACTTAGCGGCAGAGTCAAGAGGGACCTCTCCGCTGCAAGTTTTCTTGCCTAGTTTTCGCTGTCGCCTTGTTGCTTTCGTACTTTTGAGTTGATTTTTGGATTTGCATTTTCTTGAACGGTTTCGATGAATTTTATTGCTTTTGTTCGCTGAATTGTATTCCATTCTGATCTTGGAAAGAGTAGAAGAGGTATTGATCAGCTGTTCGTGGCAATACAGGTGATCGTGCAGTAGACGTCGTACAAGCGGAGTCTTGAAGCACCTCTTTCCTTTCCTTTCTCCAACCAACTTGTGAGTGGCTTATATTCGATTCAGTTGACCCTTCTTCTAAGTCTTCACATCTAAAATCTTACCTTCTTGCTTGTTCCGATTAAACGATACCATAATAACTAAAAGATGTCAAGATAAAGAAAAAAGAATAGACTTGGATTATTTGTGCTTGTCAATCAACTTGTGAACGGTTACCTTATTGTATGCTAGTTCGTTTAGAATGTTCTTCCTATGCTTCAATTTTAGTTAGAATGTATACTTCTTCTACAAATTGTGCTATGTTTAACACACCTTGCTATGGAATAAACTGATCAGAAAAACTATACAAAATGAATCATGACATAAAACTTGTTTCATGCACGTATTGCCTCAAACTGCTCCTTACGATAATTTGATTTGAATGTCACATGGTCACGGATAACTTGTGCACACAGATTTATGGTTCCTGCCGACGGTTGCCGGGGCACTGGCACCGTTCCGATCCCGATGAAACTTAGTGATGGTCTCGTGTTCGGGCGGGATGGTTTGCGGCGTCTCGTGTTCTTTCATTGCATTCCATTCTCGCCTAAGACTAAATTGCACACTATGGCATAATGCCAGTGATCTCCATGTATATTTAAATTTGTACAAGCTAACTTGTGTCTTCTTGGCAGGGAAGGATATGATAAGTATTGTGCAGGTGGTTCAGACGGGCAGGTAAAAGTTACCAAACGGTGGCATGTTTGCTTCAGTAAATTTTACATATCTAATGCTTGCTTATAAAATAAACTAAGACAAGATAGAAAGACTACAAATAACTTGCATGCTTCATATAAACAACGTATTGATTGGTATAGTTGGGTTATCTCACCTTCACTAGTGTATTTTAATGTACTGACCCTCGTTGAAACAGGTTTTCCACACCAAGGTGATCCTGCGAGGAGCTGAAGCTACTTCCCATTCCAGTCCATCAACCGGCACATTTCGATCGTGCCTTAGTAGAAGCATTTTGAAGATCCAGGAGCTCGCACACATAACTCATGCGGCTCCAAGAAAAATTGATTGTCCCGCTTGGAGGTCTTTAACATTTTGAAGCTTTAGTAAAGGATGTAATGTACATGATGGCTATCTCATTTTGAGTCCACTTTTGTAAGCCTGTGCGGTAATTATCCAACTCGTTCAAGAGTTTGTAAAAAGATGTTCATTATCAATAAAGAGAACTTTTTATATTTTAACTTTGTGTTTTAATTTTTTGCGTACTCTGAATATGTGCTCGTTATGCAAAATACCTTAGCCTTGTGTGTTGCGCAACCTAGGCACGTACGGCGTCACGCCCGGGGGACGACTATCGACTCTACGGAATCGGGGCATGACAGACAGCATATGAGGCACGTACTTTCTCTTGCCGCATAGGTGCTAATTTTCTCTATAAATAGAGGGGCTCCTCTTTCATTTGAGTAGAGTGAAATTCCTACTTTACCAAAAAAATCAGAGAGTACCAGAGCCTTATGCGGCAACAATAAGCACCCTCCCACAAATTTTTTTTGAGTGATCCGAAGGTGACCAAGAGCGTTACAGAAGTTCTCGTATGAACTTGCTGGATCCTGTAGGCAGTTCATCGTATAGCATGAATCTTGTCTTGAGCACCGATAATTTTGATCACCCCAACAGGAGTTTCATTCTTTGTATTTCTTTTTCTTGTTTTCGTTCATTCTCGTTGTATCGTCTGTGAATGTAAAAAGAAGAACGATTTTTCTTTTTCTTGTGGTATTTGCCTTTTCTCTTTCTCCTTTGTCAGTTTGTAACATGTTCGTGGTTCAGTGCTGCTGTGGAGTTATGTTTCACTGTAGAGGCGCTCTCGAGTGATCCACAGTGCACCAACTTTTGTAGAGACGAACTCTTGTGTGAGTCTCTACTTTGTGGACCTCCTATACTTTGATTTGGCTTTGGGACTAATAATCTCAAGGCAAGATCCGAGTTAGAATGGATAACCGCTCAAACCTTCTCGATACTTGTAAACTCCCTCGACCAGATTTCAGTAATTTATGATTAATTTTGACTAATTAGAATTAGTGCAACTTTTTAAAATTTTATTTATTATATATTATATTGATTGTGCACCTGTTCATTACATAATTAATTAGGGCATCACACTAGCTGTTAACCCTAAATAAATTTCACATTCCAGCTCTAGACTAGTCAGACTACTTTTTCTGTATTTTGTGCAACTTCCAGAAACCTCATCTGGTGCTTCGTTTTAGTCGCACAAATATCGTTACAAACGTATGTATTTATTTCCTATTTAAATTTCTGCTCTTTACCCATCTCTTTACCCCTAGAGATTTGAGGACCAGTAGGCACCTGTTTTTGCCAAACAAAAATACGATAATATTCTACTCTAATTGTATTACAATTATCGTTTTGACACCGTAGAGAAATTATGACTCTAATAGCCTCTAAATAATTAGTGAACACCGTGCGCAGTATTTATTAAATAATAAATACGATGACTGTATCACCTGCAATATCAGACCCTGCACCTGCCCAGAATCACCCCACACTGTCCAAACTATTTTTCCCCAGCTAATTCCCTCATTTTTTGTACAATTTAGAATTTCGGGAAATCAGTATTTAAAATCAGGTAAATTGCGAAATTGCGCAAAATACAATTTTATGCATTTATGCAATTATTGAAAAGTTAGGGGTTTATATGCAAAATTACATGCTAGGTGGCCTAACCCTATTGGCTAGACCATAGGTGTGTGGGACCCACCCAGAAATCCAGAAAAATCCAGCCAAAAATATCCCAAAATACCAAATTACCCATTTACCCCTAAACTTCAAAATAATTACAGGATTGCCACTCCCTCAAAACCCTATATAAACCCTCATTCCCTCCCTTTCAAACCTCACAGCCCATCCCTCTCCCCTCCGACCACCGTCTCCGGCCGTCGCCGACCACCGCCACCCTACCCGAACCCTTCGCCACCCTCCCCTCTTCCCTCCGGCCAAGCCCCACCGCCAGCGCCGCCCTGCTCCGCCGGCTACAGCCCCCGCACCCTCCCCCTCTCCTCCCTGTCCACAGCACCATCACCACCCGAACCACCTCTCCCGCCGCCTCCGGCTGTCGCCGACCACCGCCACCCTACCCAAACCCTTCGCCCCGACCTCCCCTACCTACCACCACCACCTCAGCCCCCCACGTCACCGCCTCCGGCCGCCCTAGCCCCCGCAACACCCTCGGTCACCCCCAACCCTAACCTGCCACTTCCCTCCCCGACGCCTCTAGCCGCCACCACCACCGCCGTGCACCTCCGCCACCACCACCAACTTCACCGCCGTCCTCCCCTCTCTCGAAGCCGCCGCCTGCCCGACCACCCCCGCCGCTCCTCCGCCGCCGGCAGCTCTCGCAACCACTGCTGCTGCTGCTACCGCTAACAACTGCTGCTGCTGCTACAGCTTCTCCGGCCGCCTCCGGCCAGCTCCGCCGCCGTCCACCCACCGTCGGCAACCCCTAGGGCCCACCTGTCAGTAGGTATACCCTTTATACCTAATATATATGTATTTATATATATAATCATATATGTATATATATGTATATATATATGTATATAAATAATGTATTTATATGTATAAATGTATTATACTATATAATAATTGTTATATACTATTATTTACAGTATATTATACTGTATAAATATTATATATATATATATATACTATATTTTATACATATATATTTATTTATGTAAATTGTATATAAGTATATATATATCTATGTATATATATACTATATATATTATTATGTATATATGTATATGTATATTATATAATATTATGATATATATATATATATACATTTATTCCTATATATATATATCTCTAGTATATATATATATATATATATATATATATATTATATATATATATATATTATATGTTATATATGTATATATAACACATTTGTAAATGTTGTATAAATACTATCTATACATTTTTCCATTTATTTATTTTCTGCATTTAATTTCCTGCACCTATATTATATATATATATATATATCTATATATATATATATTATCTATATATATATATATTAAATACCTGCTGGATAATACAGCTTAATTATTTATATTATATTTTAATTACTGCAATGTCATTTATTACATAATATTATATGCTGGATATTACAGCCTATCTATAATTATATAATTATTAACAGTGGTCACATATAGACCCTGAATATATATGTATTTAATATTCTGTCCTGTCATTTTAATTTATCTATATTATTATATCAGAGGATAAACCCTGATAATACTATATTATAATATATTGTATAAATAGCAGTGGATATACCCTGCCACTAATACCTGCATTTCTTTACTATTCTTTATATATTATACATACTGATATATATATATTATATCTATATATATACATACTATATCTATACTATATATGCTTTATATTACAACTACGATATTCACGAAACCTATCTGTTTTAACAGAAACCAACTTCAGCACAGCTAGTGACCCCCTGTCACCAGCACCTTCACAACTGACTGTAAAATCAGGGTTTCAACACTATCAGGGAGTAGGCAAGTATACCTTGCCAAGTTAAATGTTTAAATTCTCAAATATTGTTATATGCTTCTTGCTTCTGAAATTCATATACCATGACCACCTGAGACTGCCTTGGGTACAGTCAACTGTTATGTTGACATGATATTACAGACTCACCAACAGCTGAGAGAATATCCTAATATATTCTCCTAAACCCTATCACGGAAACACGCAACATGGTTGCATTTACATATATGGATGTGAGCTGCGTATTTGGTTAGCTACCAGTACGTGTGACCCGCATCACGGATTAGAATAACTCAGGAAATGTACGATTTGACATTTAGATTCATTGGGATGGGAAAGATAACTAGTTGACGTATGGGACACCCCCTCCAATAATGTTTTATACCTTCGTACCAATGATGGTCGATTGCAGAGTTCCCTGAGTCGGGGGCATACGACACATATACTAGCCAGTCGCCACGATTGGTGAATTACGTCAGCGTATGTCTAGCCACACATTCCCATACGTACTACTGGATCTTTATTTGCATTTTCACTTAATATGGTTAGCACCCTGTATTTATTTTATTTCTTTATTCAGTATTTTTACATTACATGGCATGTCATTTTTCTGTATCTTGTTACGTCCCACTGAGGACCTGGTTCCTTGCCAGATCTAGATGAGGCTTTCTACCCCACAGTGTACGGGCCTGATCAGGAGGCCAGATGTGCTACCGAGGAGGAGCTCGAGGAGACACCCTCCGAGTAGGCGTGACCCTAGATGCTGCTACCTAGAGATGGAGATGTTTTGATCAGATAGACACTGCTTAGTCTATCTGATTTTTCTGCGCTATTATCAGTTTTTGTAGTAGGCTTGTAATCTCACCAGTTGTGTACTGTATCAGACTCAGTTATATATATATTTCAGCATTTGTTTTCTGACATTTTGTTGTGGATGAGATAGCTTTACCTGTTCTATACTTGTAGTATTTTAGGACAGCGTAGCACGTCCCTTTGGGTCCATCAAAGTGGATTAAGCCCTTAGTGACGTGTCAGCTGGCCAGTGACACGTGGCCTAGTTCCTGACATTTTGGGACTGGGGCGTGACATGGTTTTAGTGGTGGCCCATGCAGGTCTAGTTTTATTTGCTAGTGGTATGATGACATACCCAGCAATGCCTACAATAGGATAGAAATATTAGGTCTCATCCACACTGACACCATCCTTACAAAATTCTATTATTGCATCTTGCTTGATTATCATTATTTATCTCCTTTGTGTTTTCTAATTATCCTATTTTCCTCAGAAATATGGACATACCCGAGAAACTTGCGAATAATAGGGCTGACCAAGCAACAGACCCTTCGCCAAGTGCCCAAGAAACTCCGTCCAATCACCAGAATTCTAGCCAAGAGACGACACCAACTCCACATGCAGAGACACCTTTGTCTCTACCTCCAGCCTTGCCTATCCAGATGCCACAACTTGAGGGTCAACCTCAAATGTTGCAGTTTCTCCAGACTATGTTGCAGAACCAGTGGCAACAAACTGAGGCCCTGAGACAGTCTCAGTGGCAGCAAACTGAAGCTCTGCGACAGACGTTGATGACGGCTTTGGAAAGAACTACTACTCCGACACCCGTACCTGTCCTACCAGCGAGCACAGTTCGAGGCTTCCGTCAAATGAGCCCGAGGGATTTCAAAGGCAACGAGACTCCTGAAGAGATCTCCGATTGGATCTCCAACACCGAAATGCTGCTAGAAGGATCATAACTCACTCCCGACCTATGGATGACCGCTGTGAGGGGCCAACTTCTTGGCAACGCCCATCACTGGTGGGAATCCATAGAGCGCAGCGTCGGCAAAGACCAAACTTGGCAACAATTCTTGGAGCACTTCAACGCCAAGTACTTCCCAGCGACAGTCCAGAATGCTCTATACTCCCAGTTCCTGCACCTGGAGCAGGGAAACATGACTGTCGATGCTTACGACGCGGAGTTTAGCCGACTGAGTCGTTTCGGTGCTGATCTGATCCCGAACGAGCTGAAGAAGGCTAAAAGATTCCACCATGGCCTTAACCACGAGCTCCAGAGGTACACAACAACGCAGTCGAGAATCTCCTACAACGAGGTTCTTACCGAAGCCAGGGAGCAAGAAGCCATTGGCCGTGGAGCCAGACGCTCAAATCCAACCTTCCCGGCCAAGAATCAGCACGGAGCAGGAGGACCTATACGTCGTCCCCAATATCAGACGCAACAGACGACGGGGCCTTACCAGAAGAGGGAGCTCCCGATTTGTCACTTTTGTGGCAAGAAGGGGCATTTTGCCAATGACTGTAGAAAGAAGCTGGGATTATGCCTGCTATGTGGAGCTAGAAATCATATGGCCAAAGATTGCCCACAACGTAGAGATGCAGCACCTCAACAAGGGCAGAAGCCAGGAGCACAAGTTCAGAAGATGCTTTCCCCCACATCAGGAGGATATCAGAGAGGAGCACCTCTGCCTACTCAGGAGACCCAGTTCAAGGCCAGACAACAAGCCGGTGGACAAAGGCAGGGACAAGCCTTTGCGTTAGCTGCCATTGCAGAAGAACCTGAAGAAGAAACTATAACAGGTACCATTTTAGTTGCATCATTACCTGCAACTGTATTATTCGATTCTGGGGCTACTTTGTCTTTCATATCCAGTAGATTCGTAGCCATGCACAAGCTATCTACTTCCCCGCTACCCAAGTGTTGGAAAATACTTACTGGAGGAGGTATTGTTCCAGTTACCAACATTATCGAAACCTGTCCAGTAGTTGTTTGTAGTAGAGGACTAAGAGCACGATTTTTGGTACTTCCAATGCCAAATTTTGATGTTGTCTTAGGCATGGACTGGCTAAGCCAGAATAATGCTGTCCTAGACTGCCGAAAGGGTAGTGTTATCTTTAGACCCCCAGATCACCCAGAGTTCGAATATGTCCGTGGAACCATCGAGCAAGGAGTAGGCCAGACTCCTAGAGCTTACATGGCGATGGAGACAGCACTTCCCTCAATTGTAGCAGAGTTTGAGGACGTATTTCCAGAAGAATTGCCAGGCCTACCGCCTGACAGAGAAGTGGAGTTCATTATTGAGCTGATACCTGGAGCTGCACCAGTATCCTCCAATGTATACCGACTGGCAAAGAAGGAGCTTGACGAGCTAAAGCTTCAACTGGAGGAACTACAGATCAAGGGATTTGTTCGTCCTAGTGCATCACCCTGGGGAGCACCAGTGTTGTTTGTACCAAAGAAGGACGGAACATATCGCATGTGCATTGATTACAGAGCCCTCAACGCTCTGACAATCAAAAACAAGTACCCCTTACCGAGAATTGACGACCTGTTTGATCAACTAACAGGAGCCGTGGTATTCTCGAAGATAGACTTGAGATCAGGTTATCATCAGGTTAAGGTACGCAGGGAAGATATTCCAAAAACAGCATTCAGGACTCGTTGTGGTCATTACGAGTTCCTGGTGATGCCTTTTGGACTAACTAATGCACCTGCCGTATTCATGAATCTGAAGAACAGAGTCTTCCACCAATATCTGGACCAGTTCATGGTAGTCTTCATCGACGACATTCTGGTGTATTCAAAAAGCCACGAGGAGCATGAAGAGCACTTAAGGTTGGTATTAGAGACGCTGAGACGGGAGAGCCTTTATGCTAAGATGAGCAAGTGTGAATTCTTCCTGGACCGTGTCGCATTTCTTGGACACGTTATCACAGGAGAAGGCATCTCGGTAGATCCAGCAAAGATCTCATCTGTTGAGACGTGGCCAACCCCGACCAACGTCTCAGAGGTGAGGAGCTTTCTAGGACTTGCCGGATATTACCGGAGGTTCGTAGAAAACTTTGCAAGAATCGCGGAGCCGATTACCCGTCTTACTCGCAAGGAGCAGGAGTTCATATGGACTGAAGATTGCCAGATAGCTTTTGATGACTTGAAGAAGCGTCTGACTACAGCTCCCATTTTGACTATACCATCTGGATCCGGAGGTTTCGTCATATATAGCGATGCATCCGGAAAAGGATTTGGTTGTGTCTTAATGCAACATGGGAAGGTTGTAGCTTATGCCTCAAGACAGTTGAGGACTCATGAGAAGAATTACCCCACTCACGATCTAGAGCTTGCCGCAGTTATCTTCGCCTTGAAGCTATGGAGACACTATCTATATGGCGAAAGAGTGGAGATATTCACCGATCATAAAAGTTTGAAGTATGTCTACACCCAGAAGGACCTAAATCTGAGACAAAGACGATGGCTCGAAGTGATGGCGGATTTCGAAATTGATCTACAATACCATCCAGGGAAAGCTAATATGGTGGCAGATGCTCTAAGCAGAAGACCCTCGGCATTCTTTATGATCACCCAACCAGGTCTTCTGAGAGATCTAGAAAATTTGGGAATAGAGGTCATTATGCCAGGACTTGACGGCCAATTATCAAACTATCAGCTGCAATCAACCTTGGTAGAAAGAATCAAAACTACTCTACCAACAGATGCAAGATTTCAGAGGCTTCGACAAAGAACAGAGGCTGGAATTCAGACAGGATATCGCATACACGAAGATGGGACTCTAAGATGTGGTGATCGTCTTTATGTTCCAAATGGAGAACTTCGTAATGAGCTGATGTCAGAAGCTCATAGCTCAACCTACTCTATACATCCAGGAGGTACAAAGATGTACAGAGATCTGCGACAATATTACTGGTGGCATGGAATGAAGCGGGAGATAGCACACTTTGTGGCCAAATGCCTGGTGTGTCAGCAAGTCAAGGCTGAGCATCAGAGATCTGCCGGTCTACTTCAACCCCTCCTAATACCTGAGTGGAAATGGGAACACATTACGATGGACTTTGTTACGGGCTTCCCAAGAAGTCCTAGTGGTCGTAATGCTGTATGGGTAATCGTAGATAGACTCACAAAGGCTGCTCATTTCCTACCTTTTAGAGTTGGACAATCTACAGAAGTCTTGGCAGACATGTACATGAAGAAAATAGTGCGTCTGCATGGAGTACCAGTCAGTATAGTATCTGACAGAGATACGAGATTTACATCTTACTTTTGGCGAAGTATGCCAGAAAGTCTTGGTACCCGCCTCAAGTTCAGCACCTCGTATCACCCACAAACAGATGGCCAATCAGAACGCACCATCCAGACACTTGAAGATATGCTGAGAGCCTGCATGCTTGATTTCAGCGGATCATGGGAAGATCATCTACACCTGGTGGAATTTTCCTACAACAACAGCTATCAAGCGAGCATTCAAATGGCTCCCTTTGAAGCTTTGTATGGAAGGAAATGTCGTTCCCCAGTATGCTGGAGCGATGTTGGCGAGAGACAGATCTTGGGACCAGAACTGATTATTCGTACGGTGAAGAAAGTAAAGAAGATCCAGGGACACCTACGAGCTGCACAAGACAAGCAGAAGCACTGGGCCAACATTCATCGCCGACCTCTAGAGTTCCAAGTAGGGGAACATGTGTTCTTGAAGATCTCACCTACTCGAGGAACTATCAGATTTGGAGGAAGAGGGAAGCTAAGTCCAAGGTACATTGGACCCTTCGATGTGCTAGATCGCGTCGGAGAAGTTGCTTACAGACTAGCTCTACCTCAGACTTTGGAGGGAGTACATGACGTCTTCCACGTATCTCAGCTGAGGAGGTACATTCCAGACCGGAGTCATGTGCTAGACTACTCAGAGATCACTATCGGGCCAAGCTTATCTTATCAGGAGGAGCCTGTAGAGATTCTGGACCGTAGCGAGAAAGTGTTGCGATGCCAGACTATTCCTCTCGTTCGTGTTGCATGGAGACATCATGCACCAGGTGAATCCACCTGGGAACGAGAAGAGGATATTCGTCAGCGTTATCCCCACCTATTTCCAAACCAGGGTATGTCCAATATTTCAAATTCAATCTTTTTTAATCATCATATGTCCTTTTTCATAATATGGTTGTTTTTATTTCGAGGACGAAATATTCTAAGGAGGGTAGATTGTAAACTCCCTCGACCAGATTTCAGTAATTTATGATTAATTTTGACTAATTAGAATTAGTGCAACTTTTTAAAATTTTATTTATTATATATTATATTGATTGTGCACCTGTTCATTACATAATTAATTAGGGTATCACACTAGCTGTTAACCCTAAATAAATTTCACATTCCAGCTCTAGACTAGTCAGACTACTTTTTCTGTATTTTGTGCAACTTCCAGAAACCACATCTGGTGCTTCGTTTTAGTCGCACAAATATCGTTACAAACGTATGTATTTATTTCCTATTTAAATTTCTGCTCTTTACCCATCTCTGTACCCCTAGAGATTTGAGGACCAGTAGACACCTGTTTTTGCCAAACAAAAATACGATAATATTCTACTCTAATTGTATTACAATTATCGTTTTGACACCGTAGAGAAATTATGACTCTAATAGCCTCTAAATAATTAGTGAACACCGTGCGCAGTATTTATTAAATAATAAATACGATGACTGTATCACCTGCAATATCAGACCCTGCACCTGCCCAGAATCACCCCACACTGTCCAAACTATTTTTCCCCAGCTAATTCCCTCATTTTTTGTACAATTTAGAATTTCGGGAAATCAGTATTTAAAATCAGGTAAATTGCGAAATTGCGCAAAATATAATTTTATGCATTTATGCAATTATTGAAAAGTTAGGGGTTTATATGCAAAATTACATGCTAGGTGGCCTAACCCTATTGGCTAGACCATAGGTGTGTGGGACCCACCCAGAAATCCAGAAAAATCCAGCCAAAAATATCCCAAAATACCAAATTACCCATTTACCCCTAAACTTCAAAATAATTACAGGATTGCCACTCCCTCAAAACCCTATATAAACCCTCATTCCCTCCCTTTCAAACCTCACAGCCCATCCCTCTCCCCTCCGACCACCGTCTCCGGCCGTCGCCGACCACCGCCACCCTACCCGAACCCTTCGCCACCCTCCCCTCTTCCCTCCGGCCAAGCCCCACCGCCAGCGCCGCCCTGCTCCGTCGGCTACAGCCCCCGCACCCTCCCCCTCTCCTCCCTGTCCACAGCACCATCACCACCCGAACCACCTCTCCCGCCGCCTCCGGCTGTCGCCAACCACCGCCACCCTACCCAAACCCTTCGCCCCGACCTCCCCTACCTACCACCACCACCTCAGCCCCCCACGTCACCGCCTCCGGCCGCCCTAGCCCCCGCAACACCCTCGGCCACCCCCAACCCTAACCTGCCACTTCCCTCCCCGACGCCTCTAGCCGCCACCACCACCGCCGTGCACCTCCGCCACCACCACCAACTTCACCGCCGTCCTCCCCTCTCTCGAAGCCGCCGCCTGCCCGACCACCCCCGCCGCTCCTCCGCCGCCGGCAGCTCTCGCAACCACTGCTGCTGCTGCTACTGCTAACAACTGCTGCTGCTGCTACAGCTTCTCCGGCCGCCTCCGGCCAGCTCCGCCGCCGTCCACCCACCGTCGGCAACCCCTAGGGCCCACCTGTCAGTAGGTATACCCTTTATACCTAATATATATGTATTTATATATATAATCATATATGTATATATATGTATATATATATGTATATAAATAATGTATTTATATGTATAAATGTATTATACTATATAATAATTGTTATATACTATTATTTACAGTATATTATACTGTATAAATATTATATATATATATACACTATATTTTATACATATATATTTATTTATGTAAATTGTATATAAGTATATATATATCTATGTATATATATACTATATATATTATTATGTATATATGTATATGTATATTATATAATATTATGATATATATATATATATACATTTATTCCTATATATATATATCTCTAGTATATATATAAATATATATATATATATATATATATATATATATATATATATATATATATATATATATATATATATATATATATATTATATATATATATATATATTATATGTTATATATGTATATATAACACATTTGTAAATGTTGTATAAATACTATCTATACATTTTTCCATTTATTTATTTTCTGCATTTAATTTCCTGCACCTATATTATATATATATATATATCTATATATATATATATATATATTATCTATATATATATATATTAAATACCTGCTGGATAATACAGCTTAATTATTTATATTATATTTTAATTACTGCAATGTCATTTATTACATAATATTATATGCTGGATATTACAGCCTATCTATAATTATATAATTATTAACAGTGGTCACATATAGACCCTGAATATATATGTATTTAATATTCTGTCCTGTCATTTTAATTTATCTATATTATTATATCAGAGGATAAACCCTGATAATACTATATTATAATATATTGTATAAATAGCAGTGGATATACCCTGCCACTAATACCTGCATTTCTTTACTATTCTTTATATATTATACATACTGATATATATATATTATATCTATATATATACATACTATATCTATACTATATATGCTTTATATTACAACTACGATATTCACGAAACCTATCTGTTTTAACAGAAACCAACTTCAGCACAGCTAGTGACCCCCTGTCACCAGCACCTTCACAACTGACTGTAAAATCAGGGTTTCAACACTATCAGGGAGTAGGCAAGTATACCTTGCCAAGTTAAATGTTTAAATTCTCAAATATTGTTATATGCTTCTTGCTTCTGAAATTCATATACCATGACCACCTGAGACTGCCTTGGGTACAGTCAACTGTTATGTTGACATGATATTACAGACTCACCAACAGCTGAGAGAATATCCTAATATATTCTCCTAAACCCTATCACGGAAACACGCAACATGGTTGCATTTACATATATGGATGTGAGCTGCGTATTTGGTTAGCTACCAGTACGTGTGACCCGCATCACGGATTAGAATAACTCAGGAAATGTACGATTTGACATTTAGATTCATTGAGATGGGAAAGATAACTAGTTGACGTATGGGACACCCCCTCCAATAATGTTTTATACCTTCGTACCAATGATGGTCGATTGCAGAGTTCCCTGAGTCGGGGGCATACGACACATATACTAGCCAGTCGCCACGATTGGTGAATTACGTCAGCGTATGTCTAGCCACACATTCCCATACGTACTACTGGATCTTTATTTGCATTTTCACTTAATATGGTTAGCACCCTGTATTTATTTTATTTCTTTATTCAGTATTTTTATATTACATGGCATGTCATTTTTCTGTATCTTGTTACGTCCCACTGAGGACCTGGTTCCTTGCCAGATCTAGATGAGGCTTTCTACCCCACAGTGTACGGGCCTGATCAGGAGGCCAGATGTGCTACCGAGGAGGAGCTCGAGGAGACACCCTCCGAGTAGGCGTGACCCTAGATGCTGCTACCTAGAGATGGAGATGTTTTGATCAGATAGACACTGCTTAGTCTATCTGATTTTTCTGCGCTATTATCAGTTTTTGTAGTAGGCTTGTAATCTCACCAGTTGTGTACTGTATCAGACTCAGTTATATATATATTTCAGCATTTGTTTTCTGACATTTTGTTGTGGATGAGATAGCTTTACCTGTTCTATACTTGTAGTATTTTAGGACAGCGTAGCACGTCCCTTTGGGTCCATCAAAGTGGATTAATCCCTTAGTGACGTGTCAGCTGGCCAGTGACACGTGGCCTAGTTCCTGACATTTTGGGACTGGGGCGTGACAATACTAGCTTTCACAAGATTGAAAAGTTTGATGGCGAATACTAAAATATTTGGAAGAGGAAGATCTCCTTGAATCTTCGTCTTATCAAAGTTACGTATGTGTTGGTTGATCCTGAACCTACCATTACCGAAGATGGAGGAGAACTTGCAGTTGGTGTGGCGCAGGACGCACACTCCAAGTGAAAGTAAGACAACGACCTCTCCAGGTTGTTGTTTCTCAATGCTATGGATGACTCGATGGCAGAGTCCTATAGTAAGAAGGAGAAGGCAAGAGATGTCTGGAAATATCTTGAGAAGCACTACAAAACTGATAAAAAAATATCTAACATCTATTTCGTCAAGAAATTCTCCACCCTACAATTTGAGGACGAGAAGGTAATGTAACCATAAGTCAAGAAACTTTTCAAGATGTAGCAGAAACTGGAGGAAGAGGACATGAAGCAGGAATACAAGTTCATGGTGGGGGTTGTCGTCACCAAGCTTCCTCCAGGCTGGATCAAGTTCAAGACTGACATGTACCGTAAGAAGATGGAGATCCAGCTTGAAGATCTTCTTTACTGGATTCACATTGAAGATGAAGCCAGATGGCAACTTAATTTGGACTCCTTGTCTAAGCAGTTGGCTAAGGCCAACATGCTGCATGCTAGTGACTCTAAAGGAAAGCAGAAATTTTCCTAAGGAGCTATTCGTCAAGTATGAGCCTACCTCTGAGAAAGTCTCGATGGCGGATAAGTGTAAAGTTGCAGTACTGGGGATCGAGACGGTAGTGCTAAAGCTAACTTCTGGAAAGTCACTTACACTGGAGAATATGAAGCACATACCAATGATTGCCAAAAATCTGGTTTCTGGGAGTTTGTTGTGTAAGGTGGACCTGAGGATGGATATCAATGCTGGTCAGATGGTAATATCCTACAAGGAAACATACTTCGGAAAAGCTTTCTGTACCGAAGGGATATTTCAACTGCAACTTGTAACTCCTTCTGTTTGTATCAATGCAGTCTCTACTTCTGTCTCTTGAGTTATGGCATAATAGAGTAGGACATGTGCATTATAAATGCATTAACAAGATGTCTAGTTTAGGCCTTATCTCCAAATGTGGGGTTAAGGAGGTGGAGAAATATGAAGTCTGTGCGCAGACAAAGATCGTCAGGAAGTCGTTCAGAAGGGTGAACTGAAAGACAGAGCTTCTGGAGTTGGTACACTCAGATATCTGTGACTTCAAGAAATTCTCCACAAATGTCGGAATAAAGTATTTCATCACTTTCATTGACGATTTCTTGAAGTACGCATTCGTATATCTTCTCAAGTTGAAGCGTTCGAGAAGTTCAAAGACTTCATGACTGAAGCAGAATGTCAAACTGGTCAACAACCCAAAAGACTCAGAAGCGATCAAGGCGGAGAATATCGTTCCATGGAATTCGCATCATTCTACAAAGAACATAAAATTATCAACAAAATAACTGCTTTGTATTCTCCGTAATATAATGTTGTAGCAGAAAGGAAGAACATAACGATGACATAGATAATGAACTCTATGTTGCTGACAATAGGACTTTCAAAGTACTTCTGGGAAGAAGCAGCGCTTACGGCTACGTTTATTCTGAATAGAGTACCGTTCGCAACATCTGACATTACTCCTCATGAACTTTGGTTCAAGGTCAGACCCAACTTGAATGTCATTCGAGCATGGGGGTGTCTAGCATATATGAAGCTTCCAGACCTCAAGATGCATAAGCTGGGAATGAGGATTACAAAGACTATATTTCTAGGTTATGCTGTCGGAGGTTTCTTGATATCAAATCTAATCATATCATAGAATCTCGCGACGCAGAATTCTTTGAAGACAAGTTTGCTAGGCACAAAAATATTGTTCTCGCGAATGTCCCGGAGAATACTGCTAGCACTGACGAGACAATTACGTCTCAGAGAGAATTAGTCCAAGAAGAAGTTATCATTGATGAGACTATATTTGAACCAGAACCCACTGAGCCAAGGACAAAGTGAGTGAGGAGGGCAAATAACTTCGAAGAAGACTTTGTTACATATCATGTGGAAGCTGATCCGCTTACCTATGATAAGGCAATGAAGACCAGAGATGCTATTTTCTGGAAGGAGGTTGTCAATGACGAGTTTGACTCGATAACTTCTAATAATACATGAAAGTTAGTTGATCTCCCCGAAGGAGCTAAATCCATCGGATGCAAGTGGATCTTTAAGAAGAAAAATAAAAGCAGACGAAACTGTTGATAAGTTCAAGGCTAGGCTAGTTGCCAAGAGATTTTCTCAGATGCAGGGAATTTATTACTTCGACACCTATGCTTCCGTTGCACGGATGAATACTATCAGGATGCTGATTGCTCTATGTACTATTCACAGAATGGTGATTCATCAGATGGACGTCAAGACATCATTTCTGAATGGTGAACTGACTGAGGAGATTTACATGCAGTAGCCAGAAGGGTTTGTCGTCAAAGGTCTTGAAGACAAAGTATGCAAACTGGTAAAATCTCTGTATGGTCTGAAGCAAGCTCCTGAATTATGGCATAAAAAGTTTGACAAAGTCATCAAATCAAATGGCTACAAGGTCAGCAAAACTTATAAGTGTGTGTACACGAAGTTCGTTGGTGATAGAGGTGTCATCGTTTGTCTCTATGTGGACGACATGCTAATCCTGGGTACGGATGAAGAATGTGTCACTAGAACAAAGATGTTCCGCTCGTCTAAATTCAGTATGAAGGACATTGGAGATGCAGATGTCATCCTTGGGATTAAGATAGTCCGGCTGGGCTTGCTCTATCACAAGCTCACTACGTGGAGAAGATGCTCACACGCTATGGATATCAAGATCTTCCGGGGATCGATACTCCATATAGGTGTGACAAGAAACTAAAGCCTAACCCAGAAAAAAGTGTCAGACAGTTGGAGTATTCTAGCATCATCGGGAGCTTGATGTATACTACAAATGCCACTAGGCCTAACATTGCTTTTGCTGTAGGGATGCTGAGTAGATTCACGAGTAAACCATGTGTTGAACACTGGAAAGCTGTGAAAAGGACGATAAGATACCTCAAGAAGACTCAGAAGTTTGCACTTAACTACAACGGAGATCCAGCAGTGGTAAAAGGCTTCAGTGATGCTAGTTGGTACTCAGAAGAAGAGAGCGACAGATCCACAGGAGGATATATTTTCTCAATGGGTGGAGCTGCTATATCGTGGAAGTCGAAGAAGCAGACTATGCTCTCACACTCATCAATGGAGTCTGAATTTTATGCACTTGCGGCTGCAGCAGATAAAACAGAGTGGCTTCGGGAGCTCATGTACGATCTTCCAATGGTTGGTGCACAGATTTCGGCTATACCGATATACTGCGACAACCAGGCAGCTACAACAGTAGCATCTAACAATCTCTTCAATGGTAAGAAGAGGACTATGCGACTTCAGCACAGAGCACTGAACAATCTCATCAAGACTGGTGTCATTGTAGTAGTGGATGTTCGGAGTCAGGAGAACCTGGCAGATCCATTCACTAAAGGTCTCAAGCGCCAGCTAGTCGAAGATACAACAGGTAAAATGGACTTGAAGGACCTTTGATATTGTGTCTTTGTAATCCTACAATTAAGTTTTATGCTATTAGTTCAAAGAAAAATCTACTAGACATCTAGCTTTTGGTTCAAAGGATAACTACTGACTGAAAAAATATCAGGTACATTGAGTAGTCTTTCGGGACATGATGGAATACGTACCCAGAACTACTGCGGTCTACTACTTGTTCTTTATATATATATATATATATATATATATATATATATATATATATATATATATATATATATATATATATCATGTGTTAGGGTGGCTTCGACGCCTTAATGAGTTCTCGGGCAGAGTTAATGTCCGACATGCGCTACAGGAAGCACGTGTAGTTTAGTACTACAAGGGACTTGTATCCCATGCTACAGTGGAGTGACACCACGATAAGGTAAAAGATGTAAAGCCTCGGCTGTGAGCCATGTCACAGCGGCAGTAGCACCACAAATAGACATGTAGCCTAATGCTGAAAAGATAAAGAGTTATAGCACAACACTACTAAGAGGCCGGTGACCTCATGCTACAGTGGGTGACACCACATGAGGTAATTAACCTTGGCTGCGAGCCATGTCACAGCGTCGTAGCACTGCACAGAAGCGCAATGCTTTATGTTGGGATGTAGTACAACACTACTAAGAGACTAGTGGCCTCATGCTACTATGGATGACACCACATGAGGTAGTTAACCTCGGCTACGAGTCATGTCACATCGGCGTAGTACCGCACGAAAGCGCAATGCTTCATGCATGCTGGGGAATATTAAACTCTCTTGAAATGAATTCACCTAAGTGTATGGACGGAGATATAGGCCGTCTCTTGAGGGTAGACTTGTAGACACCCAAGATATATACACCAAAACCAGGTCAACACAGGGCCTTTAATGTGCGACCGGAGGCACAACTAATGTCATTATGCGAGTGGGAAGAACAAAAGCTATGGTTCAGAATTCAAGGCGTAGTCCATTCTTGTATCGTACTGTTGTTTGACCCATGCGAAAAGATTCAAGTCGTGGACGATATGTATCCTAATGCATGATGGACAGTCACTGTGAGGGACACTCGACCATATATTGTGATATATGTGGAAGATTATTGGTGCTTTTTACTTGCTTTGGGAGTTTTAGTCCCAGATAAAAAAACCACCAATATGTATATCTCAATATATAGCTTTGCTTAGTATTGGTATATGCACATGGGGTGGTGGTCCATGTGGGTTGATTTTTCTAGAGGGATTAAGTGTGAACCCCATAATGACAATATTTATTTTCTCATCACCTTTGGGAAGTTTTCCTTAGGAGCTACTCGGACTCGGGCTCAAGGGCGCAAAGTGGCGCTTTGTTGGCGCACTTTGCACTTAGCACGTCAACATCGTCGCATGGTGCTCGTGCGCTCCTTTTATGCGCGAGTTGCAAGAACGGTTGCTTGCTCTGGCGCATGCTTCCTGGCGTTATGCGGCATGGCGCTATACGACCAGCGAGCTTGTATGAGCGAGTGGCATGTGGAGGGGACATGATCTGTTGTAGGCAGCGCGTGAGGCACAGGCATCGCGCGGCGCTATCTGCTCTCTGCGGCTACTTTCGGCGCTTAGCGGCGCATGTGGCGGAGGCGACGCACGCAGCGCATGCGGTGGAGGCGGCGTATGCGCCTTGGTATCTGTTCGGACTACGCATATGCGACACGTGCTTTCTCGTACCGCATAGGTGCTGATTTCCTCTATAAATAGAGGGGCTCCTCTTTCATTTGAGTAGAGTAAAATTTCTACTGTACTAGAAAAATCAGAGAGTACCAGAGCCTTATGCGGCAACAGTGAGCACCCTCCCACAAAGTATTTTTCGAGTGATCCGAAGGTGACCAAGAGCATTCTAGAAGTTCTCGTGTGAACTTGCTGGATCCTGTGAGCAGTTCGTCGTATAGCGCGAATCTTGCCTTGAGCATCGGTGGTTTTGATCACCCCAGCAGGAGTTCCATTTTTTGTATTTCTTTTTCCTGTTCCCGTTCATTCTCGTTGTAGCGTCTGCGAACTTAAATAGAAGAACGATTTTCTATTTCTTGCTGTATTTGCTTTTTCTCTTTCTCCTTTGTCAGTTTGTAACATGTTCGTGGTTTAGTGCTGCTGTGGAGTTGTGTTTCACTGCAGATGCGCTCTCGAGTGACTCACAGTGCACCAACTTTTGTAGAAACGAACTCTTGTGTGAGTCTCTACTTTGTGAACCTTATCTACTTTAATTTGGCTTCGAGACTAACACTACTCGTCAATCCATTCCATTGGTAGGTAAATAACTGGTGATTTCAATCATTATGTACCACTTGGGCATACACTCGACACCTTTTGAAGCTGAGAATGCACAATCTGACAAGAAACTATGGCCCAGTCCTCATACACGAACTTAGCCCACTGAAAGAGACTGACCCGCTACTTCAAATATCCATTCCCATCACCATGCATCTTCCATTGCTAAATGACAAATATTTCTTGTGTTCTCATTCACCTAATAAATTTAACAGTGATGAAGTGGAGCTCCCCGACCCATTATGGACGACATTAATGTCACAATTGTCTAAGAGGCTAACCCTCAACATAGTAACGAATGGGATGAATAAACCCAATCGTTCCATTTCCAAGTATATGTACATTCCTCCAGAGAGCAGAGGCGGATTCAGGATTCAAAAATTTTACTGTACAGAAAATAATTTTAAATAAATTATTTAAACTTTTCTGAAAAATTTAATGTAATGAAATATTTTGCCAACATAGATAGCAAAATTCTAAAAAAAATAATTTTTTTTATCTACTTTTGACATTTTCGCCAATCTGGTTGTTCGCCAACTCAGTTGGCGAAAATATGATATATACGATTTTTTTTTTTTTTTTTTTTTTTTTAAGTTTTATTTCGTTTGGTTTTTTTTTGTTCTGATTTTTTTTTTTTAAAAGAGCGCTTTGGTTTAGTTTTATTTAGGTTTAGTTCTTTTTTAAACAAATAATGGTAGCAATATTTTTTTAAATAAATTAGAAAAAAATAAAATTTAACATCAAAAATAAAATATGCTATCATTGAACATAAAAAAAATGCCGCAAGAAAATTACGTCTGTCGTCGAGCAGACTTCGAACGGCCATAACTATTTGTTCGAAAATTATTTTTCGTCAAACAATAAGTTGATTTGTATGTTTTCGACAGAGTAACACAATTCGTGTAAAAAAAAAATTTATCCGAAGCAAGACGCACATGTTACAGACAAAAGTATAAAATTAAAACTTTAAAGTATCATAACTTTTGACTGAGAGATCGAAACAAGGTCCAGCTTGTGCCAAAATGACCGTAAAGAAAAGTAATATGGGATAAACCGTTTACCGTTTAACAGACTTCAAAAAAAATTTAGAATCGCAAAAAAACCATATTTCGACTTCCAAATTTTACTTTCAGTAATTTTATTTTCGAATTTTTTCGGTATTTCGATGTTAACAAGTAAAAATTGGTGTCTCCGGACCCTCAAACGTTATCATATAATATATCAGTGTGAAGATGATTAAAAATGGGAAAAAATCTATTTTTAATTTTTTTAACTATAAAATTATCTATTTATAAATAATTTACTAATCGTAATAAGATCGATTTAACTTTCGATTACGGTAGAAACTTTAAGGATTTTCTTGACAATTGTGGGAGTAGCGGTTATGAGGTATTTTTAGAGAGTACATGTTATGATTGATCCGGTTTTGAGTGGTTTTAAGTAGCGCTTAAGAACCGGTAACGAGCGGTTCTGATTTTTTTTTTACAAGAATAAATAAAATAAATAATTTAAAGTTTTCATAAACTATCGAAAGTTTTCATAAATAGAATAATAAAATTCCTCAAAACCAGTGCCTCATAAAAAATTACTAAGCAGAGGTTTGCATAAACAATCGGTTCAAAAATATCCCAAAACCGGTGAAAACACGGTTACCAACCAATTTTTGTTGTTGTTGAGAATTTTGCTAATTCAGTTGGCAAACTATTTCGTTACTTTTAAAGTTTTCAAACTTTTTTCATTTTTCCTAATTTATTTAAAAAAATGATAGGTATAGCAAATTTTCTGCGAAAATAAACCAAATTAAAAAAACAAATAAACCAAATAAAACTAAAACCAAAACCTATATAAGAAAATCCAAACAAAAAAAAAACCAAACAAAAAAAACCAAATAAAACCCATAACAAACACAAAAAAACCAAACGAAATAAACCAAATAAAATCCAAACAAAAAAAAACTAAAATTTTGATATTTTCGTCAACCGAGTTGGCAAAATTTTGACAACCAGATTGGCGAAAATGTTAAAAGTAAATAAAAAAATTATTTTTTCAGAATTTTGGCATCTGCGTTGGCGAAATATTCCGTAATAGTAAATTTCTCAGAAAAAAATTTATTTTTACTAATTTATTGAAAATTATTTTCCGTACAACAAAATTTCTCTTCAGGATTACATTCCACTGGAAGCACAATCATAAAAGAGTTCGGAAACAAACATCAATTTTTTTTTTGGGATATAATAATATTACATTATATTAAATAATATGGTAAACATGATATGAGCCATAATGCTCATATTCCTACATGAACCATGCACATGTGGACCAATAGGAATAGTGTGTACTAGTGCACATGTCACTATTCCTATTGGTCCACATGTGCCTCATGTAGGAATATGAGCATTATGACTCATATCCCGTTTATCCTAAATAATATTATTTTTGTATAATAAAATATTACATCTCGCAATTGTTCTCTACGAGTTTTCATACTTTGAAAGTGTTTAACTACAACATCATTTATAATACTATTAAACAACTTTTTTTTTATGAAGTATACTTTCAAAAATAAAATAAAATTAAACGTTTAAATTATTTAGTATTTGTTATATTCCAATGTATTTCTAATTTGTAAGTTAATTAGAAAGAATTCAAGTGTTTATTATATATCGAAATAATTATTCTAATTTAGCATACATTAGAAGCATAAATTTAAAATATGCAATTGTATGCTTCTATGAATTCCTTCTGATTTAAAACCTCAGGCAATAAATTTGGAGTGGACATTATAACAAATACTAATATTTGAAGAGCAAAAAATCACTGGTGTCCGGGCCCCCAGTTTTGTGCATGAGGATCCGTCACCGGAAGAGCGTGCATTCATAATTTTTAGTATCGGCCGATTTCGATCTGATACGACCAATATAGATATCGTTTGGCATGTCCCGCTTCGATACCGTCCGATATTAGCGGAGGTTTCTTTTATGATCAATTCCACAAAAAAAATTGAACGAAAAAGACCAATCATCAATGGAGTAAAAATATAATAAGATTGTAAAAAGCAACTAAAAGAAGAAAACTTATGTATCGTATATAGACCAATAGACAAGAGTGACTAATATTTCATACTGAAAATTATGTATAAATATGTAAAATATATTTTCTTAAATGTTGATAATTTATTGATATTTATTTTCTTTTCGATATCAAAAATTCTAATATTTCAATCCAAAAACTTCGATATTATAGATACCGTCTATTATGATATTCATAGAAATTCATAGAAATGATCTGATATTATTCCGAAACTACGACATTCATTCATTCTCCAGGAAGAAAGCATCCTACAAGTGGCATGTATAATTTAAGCACCCCCACGTTGCTAACAAAAGACGTCGACGGCCCGAAGGAAATTAAAGTCACGGTAGCAACGGCGACGTCTCATCTAAAGGGACTGAGTTACTTAACCAACCATGCTTCGAAGGGAAATGTTCCCTTTTGCTAGCTAGCTAGCTATCTATCTAGCCTAGCTAGCTCTAGATATGATCGACGGATCGATTGAAGAATCTCTCTCAGTACCGTAGGGCCACAGTGTCCCTCCGCTACTCGCGGCATTGCCCCTTACTGAAGCTAAAGTGCTAATCATTTCGTACTTTCGAAAACTCTTCTTCCAACTTTAATTGTTCTTTGTATATTCTTGGCCTAGCTTGCGATGCATCGAAGCAAAAGAAGGGCCTCTCATGTCAGTGAGTTGGATAATTTACATCAATCATCCCTCCCTCCCTCCCTCCCTCGAGAGACATATCATCAAATCCTCTTCTCTCTACGTATAGGAATATATTAATCGTTAGTTACTAAACCGACAGTGTAACGGCATTAGTTAGGTATATGACACCTTTTTAATGTAAGCACTTGGTATAATAGTTGTATACCTAATACTAGTCATTTCATCCATCAGGAGCGGTCTTGAGTTCATGGGGGTCTAGACGAACTTTCAAAATAGGATCTCATATATAATCTAAAAAAATTAAAAAAAAACTGAGAAAATAAATTAAAACGAATTCCAAGATTTGAACATAGAATCTCTAGTATTCAAGTCTAACATAATTACCACTATAACACAATTGTTTTGTGTTAAAAGGGGCCCATGTCGATTTTGGCGGACCGTCTCGAGATTCAAGCGATTGCAGACGATATAACTAGTAAGTATGTTCCTCCTCATGTCAACATATTTATTGTCTAGGGGGGATCACACTTACTTGTTTTTTGTCCCATATATATATTTTTTATCTTTCCATTCTTTTTTCTAAATAGAAATTTACATTTTTTTTAGATCAATCTAAAACAATTGTTTGGAGTTCTAAGAGTTTGCAAAGAAATAATAAAACGGTTTCAGCCAATTGTCCCGATCGTGGGATATCATTGAGAAATAGGGATCCGTGTTATCAGATAATTTCCTGTGATTATTTCTAGTATGGAATGAGTCAGTCATCCACTTTGGTATCTTTTTGAACAAAAATGGTAATAATAATCTAAAAAAATTAAAAAAAAATGAGAAAATAAATTAAAACGAATTCCAAGATTTGAACATAGAATCTCTAGTATTCAAGTCTAACATAATTACCACTATACCACAATTGCTTTGTGTTAAAAGGGGCCCATGCCATATACTACTACTAAAATAATACATTTTAGCGACGCCAAAAAATGTCGCTAATTATCCAAAAAAAGTCGCTAATATTAATTAGCGACGCAATTAACGACATTTTTACGTCGTCGCGTATTTCAGGGTTGCTGACAACAAAAACGTCGCTATTCGAAGCTATAGCGACGTAATTTTGCGACTTGGAGACGTCGCCAAAGTATCGACGTTCATCGACTCGGCGTCGGTACATCGACGACGGTGTACAGTGTCGCAGAACGTCGCCAAAGTAGCGACATTATCAATGACGTCCAGCGACAACAATGCTGACATGGCAGAAATTAACATGTCAGACTTTTAGCGACATTCAACGACACTTAGCGACTGAAACGTACCCGTCGCTAGACGCCGCTGAACGTCACAAGACGTCGCTGAACGTCGCAATTTATGAATAATGGTACTTATGATATCTTTACTTGGTTGTTCAAATGTTATGAAAGAAATGCTATTGATTATCTTTTCTATGTACAAGAGGTTCTTTGTTAATTGTTAAAATTCAAAAAAATTTCCAAGGGCAGGAAAAAGGTAATCGATAACATCTCTTCCTAACATAAGATCATCCCAATAAAGATACTATAAGTACTGTATAATAAATTTCAAGATAACCATAAATTTTTTTTTTGGAGATGCCCGGCGATACGTCCGAGACTTTATGCACGCTGCATTAAATTATTATTATTTTCATTAATTTGGCGTGTCCGTGGCGGCCGTGGTAGTCGGAGGCGAGGTGGTGGATGGCGTTGGAGAGGCCGTCGACGGCAGAGATGAGGCCACAAACGGCCTTGCTCCAATCCCAGGCTCTTCCCACACCCTCGCAGCCTCCTCCTCTTCGTGCCCGGCTCCTCATTCTCCTCCTCCGTCTCCTCCGATTTCAACGTATCCGTGGACAAAGAGGAGTGGAGGGGAAGAGGACTGGAAGTTGACGTGCGAAGGGGGAGGGGACTGGACGTCAGCGCCCGGAGGGGGAGGGACTGGACGGAGGGGAGTAGAGTTGACGAGTGGAGGGACTGGACGTCGGCGCGCGGAGGGGAAGGGGCTGGACACCGAAGGGGAGGCGCTGAGGGTTTCACGTCCCAGTCCCAAAATACCAAAGGACTAGCCACGTGGCAATGGCCAGCAGCACAGCTACAATGGACAACCCAATTTAATGGACCCGTTAGAGTGCACTTAAGTTGTAATAAGATTAAATACAGGTCTACATCATCTATCTTAGTATAATTCTAACTCATACACAAAAAGCAATCAAAATAAAATATGATAGACCAGTCAAGATACTAGATAACAAAAAATAGTCCATCATCAAGTCCAAAAAAGTAGTGTCTCAGGGAACAACCCGTCACAATAAAGAAAAGATAAATAACACCAAATACATATGTCCATAAGTCCAAATATAAAATAACAATAAGAATAAATAACTAAATAGATAACTGAGTACTCAAAAGAAATCATCTGTCACAACCTCGTCCTCTGGTGCAAGTACCGCTCCAACGTCAGCTCCTGTCCTGTAAACCTAGGAATAATCCTCCTCTGCTATCCCTGGGGACATAATCCGGATCCAGGTCCCCAGGGGACATAGCAAGGTACAAGAATAACTCAAGCCAAAGTACAATAAATAAAATAAGTATGCTCACGGTATCTAACATAATAAATATAAATAAAATAAAATGAGAACGTATTCGTCCGCTAAACCACCGGGTCCTTTAGGTCTGCATAGACACAACAGTAGATAGTAGTAATAGTAGTAGTAGGTATGTACAGGCCCCGTCAAGGTGCCTGCAGCACTATAGGGCCCGAAGCACAAGCATCGGTAGCTAGTAGTGTGGGGTAGCCCATCGGTACGATAAATTCTCCCCAACCCCATGTATCTCACGTCTCATATCCACGATACACAAGACAATCACTATCTATGTCTCAAGTCCAGGTGTAAATAACATCATGTCAACTAGCACATGTCTCAAGTCCTGTCCTAAAATAGAAGTCGAAATCCTCGAATATCTCAAGTGAGGCTTTTGTACATGAGAGTCGTGTATAGTGTCCTAATGTAATTAGTGCAAGTGTTGTATGTATAAGGTATACGATGTGTCACGCCCCAGTCCCAAAATATCGAGGGACCGGACGCGTGGCAATGGCCAGCAGCACACACCGATGGACAAACCCAATTTAATGGATCCATCGGGGCATGCTTAAGCTGTAATACAACAATAAGTAGGTCCAATGATATGAGTCACAGTCTATACTAATCTCATCCACAACAGATAATCACAGATCAAATGCCAGAATAATGTAAATAAATAAACTAACAAAACACAATAAAAAGTGTCTCGGAGAACAATCCGGGAACATGTCTGATACATCAAATGAAATAGACTGGAAAGAGAATAACTAGAAACAGAAAGAAAAGAAAATCTCACGCCAATACTCAGGAGAAGTCCTCTGGCACAATCTCGTCCTCAGGTGTCGGTACAACTCCTGTATCTGCTCCTGTTCCTGCTTCTGCTCCTGATAATGCTCATGTACTGTATAACTCTAAGTGGATCTCCTCTGCTATTCCTGGGGACAAAGTCCGGATCCAGGTCCTCAGGGGACAGCAAGGTACAGAAAATACAAGCCAAAAATAAATGCAGTGCAGCAGAAAATGTAATAAATAGGGTAAGCTATATAACCATCTATGTGAAAATGCAAGTGAGAGCATCACGAGTACTCAGGCTGAGACCACTACAAGCTCTGTGTCTGGGAGCCGGTAGCAGCAATAACTATGTATTTTCCTATGTGTTTACTATGTTTTATATATATATAATCAGCCTGTAGCCTGTGTGTCTCTCTCCACCCAATGTAACCACGCATATCATGACCATAACGTCTCATGTCCATGTCAAGCGGGATCATATCTAATGCAACAAGTCATACTATATCTAAGAATATAATGTCCATGTCCTGTATCCTATACAGAATCACCACGAATATCTCGGAAAGATCCTGTCTCATGAGTAGTGTCAAGTGTCCTGGGTCAAAGTGTACTTGGTAAGACCAGTACGAGAATATATAGTCTCACGAATGTCCATCTCTAGATGACCGTACTCATCACCGCGTACAGTGTTGGCACCCGACTAATAATCGGACGCTAAGTACGTCACACGGTCCTAGGTTAAGCATGCACAGCAATATAATGAAGCAAGAAAAATATGTAACAATACTGCAAAGTTTGGCAAGGTACACTTGCCTGGGGTCCTGGCTCCAATTGTGGCTCTGGTCTCAGTGTGATCTGCAGGTACTACTCCGGTTGCTGAAATAAACATCACCATTAGATTCAGAAAATATCAAATAGCTAGAAACGCCTGTCCTTGAGTCCAATTTGGACACAAGGACAAAAACGACATTTCCGGGTCAAAGCGGGGTCCACATGTGGGCCACTTTGCACCGAAAAGCGTGCCAGGGTCAAAGGTCTCCAAATCGGTCAAACTTAGTGTCAACAGGTCAGAAACGATGATACAAACCCAACGGAACTTCCAGAATTGGATTCCGATGAGCCGGTCACAAAATCGCCCGTCGGGTGGAACCTGTGGGGCCCACGACACACGATTTTGTCAACGTTCTCAGAATCGAACCAAACTTGGCTCACAGGACCAGCGTATTGCTACGAGTCCGATGGCGCAAGTTTTGTCTTGATCCGACGAGTGTACACAAAGTTACAACGTGTTCCAGAATCGACGGATACGGGGCGGTGTCGGCGGATACGCGTTGATTCCGGTGTGCACGCACATCCGGATCGACTTCTGCAAAATCCCACACGTCCGTATCAACGTCACGCACGATTCGGTAAAGACCGCGTGTGACCAAGTTGTCCCGTTTGGCGGGGCGTACCCAGTTCCGGGGTGAATCGGATCGTCGTTTTTCCTGTTTTTGGATCGCGGTGTGCGATCACCACAGGACGCGATGCCCCGAGTGGGTTGCACGGGCACCGAGAGGGTCATACAGGCTTCGTAACGCAATTTACGGAATCAAAATTAGAACTACGAATAGAAAGTTATGGGTACCTGAACAGGGCTCCAGAAACGACGTTTTCCTCGTGTCTGACTTGTGTCCGGTACTGTTCTCCCTAGGGTTTCTGTCCTGCTTCGTGTCTGCCGGAGACTCATCGGAGGGCTCGCCGGAAGAGGCGCTGGGCTCGCCGAGGCGGTGGGACGGGTTCGCCGGCGCAGGCGGAGGCTCGAGGATCTGCTGGGAACTCCGGCGAAGGGTTCCGGGTGGCCGACTGTGCGGGGTGGCGAGGTCGGAGCGCTGCGGGAGGGTCGTCCGGCAGAGCTGGAGGAGGAGCAGCGGGGCTGCCGGAGATGGAGGGCTCGGGGCGGCGAGTTCGACGTCGGCTGGGCGAAGCTGCTGTCGAAGGCGGCCCGGACGGCGACAATGGCGATGGCTGGAGGGACTCGAGGTACTGCGGGAAGGGAACGGCAGGCGGCCGGGGCTCAGTTGCAGCGGCGGAGAAGACCGGAGCTAGGGCTGAGGTAGCCGAAAAAGGAGGGGGAAGATGACTTCGAGGCGGGGCTGAGGAGTAAGGGTGGTGGAGGCGTAGGAGAAAGGAGGCGGCGGGCTGGCGACGCTCGGGGGAGGAGTCGGTCGACGGCTGCACAGGTGGCGGCACGGATGTCGAGAAGGCGGCGGCGCTGATCCCGAGGCGGCTTAAATAGCCGCAACAGTAACTCTGGCATTAGGGTTTGGTTCGGGTCGGGTCCCAAGCGGGTCGGGTCGAACCCGGATCCGACCCGCTACGGTGGGTTTAGTCTGTGTTGGTTCAAGTTGGTTTGGTTCAGCTAGGATTAGTTCGGTTTAATCAAGGTTGGTTTGGTTTAATTCGGTTAAATTCTAATTCGGTTACTAGGGCTTTAAAAATGATTCCGGAGTCCAATAAATTCACCGAAAAATACCACATGTCCGGTTTTCCATTTTACACCATAAAATATTATTTCTATCATATTATAATATTAATTATTATCAATTAAAAATCATTTAGTCAACAAAGGCCTAGGTTTAATTTACAGAAAATTCCCGGAAAAATCCAAATTAAAAAATTCTGAAAATCATGGGGATTACAATCTACCCAACTTATAAAAATTTCGTCCTCAAAATTAAAATAGGGTGGGGTCTCCCCATCAAATCTCACTTGATTACAGTTCCATGAATTTCTCTCAAGTGAGCATTGCGGTCTCTACCCAACTTAGAGTTTACCCATCTATCATCTAAGGTTATACATCTAAGAAAACTACGTCCCAACCTATTTAATCATGTTATTGAATCCTCAAGTCTTTAACAACAAACATATCACCTATGATACTCCCTTAATCATATATCAAAGGGTCATCAACAATGCGACCGGCCTGTGGGGTATATCTAGTACTGTCTACATATCATCTTATACCAAGCATGAGGGTTCGTCTTTCCGAAATAAGAAAGACGGAGATCAATAATAAAGAGTTCAAGTGTGATGTAATATAATAGAAGTATCAGGATCGAGGCGTTTAACGAATTCAAATGGGATTTGTCAAGACAATTGTGGATTGAAATCCTATTCTGGTAATCCTTTGTTCGCATGCTCGCATTAGTACAGTTATGTAACTGATACGATATGCTCAAACATATCTAGAGGGCAAGTATACTAGTCAACTATGTATCTCAATCCACGTAAAGTAGTCGTGCGAAGAGCGAACCAAAATATACTAAGGTTGATCAGACCGTAATACACTGATTCTGAATAGACAATTGTATTAGTGTGTCGACCCAATAATACATATGTCATTAACAAGCTTGATAAAGAATGAGCTTGCAAAACTAGGCTATATTAGCAGCATAAGTCAAGGTAGTACAACAAATATAAGTACGCTAGATGATGATGAAAGGAGGTACAAATTAATTCAAGTTCACAAAATAACACAAAATAAGCACGATCACAAAAGACTCTAATCTCCATAGTTATCAATTATAAGTAAGTTCAAAATTACATAGGTTAAGTGTAAACCCCCTGAATTTTCAAAATTTTAAAAACTGGATTTTTTACAATTTTCTGGAATTTTCCGGGATTTTTTTGTAATTTAAAAACAGGGTTTTAATTTTTAAATGATTTTTAATTGATATTAAACAATATTAAAATATTATGAAAATAATATTTTTGGGTGTAAAATGAAAAACTGGACTTAGGGCAATTTTTCTGGAATTTATCGGGCCCCGGACCTATTTTTAAATGCCTAAAAACTATTGGTTAATTATTTATTTATTTATTTATTTATTAAATGATTTTATATATTATTATTATTATTATTATTAATTTAAATTATCCGGCCCGCGGCCCGTTGGGCCGGCCCGGCCCAGCCCAACCCGAGCCCATCCCCTGGCGGGTCGGGTCGGATCCGCCGCCGCCCGACCCGAACCCGCCGACCCGCTAGCGACCCAGCCCCCGTCCCCGCGGTTTCCGCCGCCCCGCCCGCGGCCACGACTCCGCCCCGCCCGCTCCGGCGCCCACGTCCACCCCCGACCTCCACGTCCACCCGCTCGGCTCCGCCTCCCCCGCCGCAACCGCCTCCCCCACCGCCTATATAATCCCCGCCCCCTTCTCCTCCGATTCCCCGAACCGCCACCGCCACCACCCGCTCAGGCCCTCCACCGCCACCGCCACTGCGCCTCGCCCAGCCTCGCCGAGAGCACCGCCGACGCCGACGTGCCCGGACGCCTCCTCCTCCTTCCCCGGCGAGCAGCACAGCCGCAGCAGCTCGAGCAGCGCCGCCGCCGCCGCCGGCGAGCCTCCAGCCACCTCGCCGCCTCGCCGCAGAGCCCCGGCCCTCCCCCGCCGCAGCCCGGCCGCCCTCAGCCGCCCTGCCGCCGGCCAGAACGGCCAGTGCACAGTAAACCCTAGATTTCGAATCCGCGTGTCCGACACGAGTCGGACACGGTTCGACCCTGATTTTCGGGTCCCCTTCAGGTGCGCGTAACTTTTTGCTCGTAGCTCCGTTTTTGATTCCGCAAATTGCGTTGCGAAGCCTGTATGACCCTCTCGGTGCCCGGATAAACTGTTCGGGGCATCGCGGCCTGTGGCGATCGCACACCGCGATCCAAAAACAGGAAAAATAAGACCCTGTTTCACCCCGGAACTGAGTACGCCCCGCCAAACGGGACGACTTGGTCGCGCACGGTCTTCACAGATACGTGCGCCTCGTCGATACGGACGTGTGGGTTTTCGCGGAAGCTGATTCGGGTGTGCGTGCACCCCGAAATCAACGCGTATCCGCGGACATCGCTCCGTATCTGCCTTTTCTGCAATTAGCCCTAACTTTGTGTACACACGTCGGATCGAGACGAAACTTACGCCATCGGACTCGTAGCGATACGCTGGTCCTGTGGGTCAAGTTTGGTCCGATTCTGAGAACGTTGACGAAATCGCGTGTCGTGGGCCCCACAGGCCCCGCTCGACGGGCGATTTCGTGATCGGCTCATCGGAATTCAAATCTGAAAGTTCTGTTGGGTTCGTATCAGCGTTTCTGACCTGTTGACACTAAGTTTGATGAATTTGGAGACCGTTGACCCTGACGCATTTTTCGGTGCAAAGCGGGCCCACCGATGGACCCCGTTTTGGCCCGAAACTGCCGTTTCTGCCCTTGTCTCCAAATTGGACCCAAGGACAAGCGTTTCTAGCTGATTGATATTTTCTGGATCTGATGGTGATGTTTGTTTCAGCAACCGGAGTACCGCCTGCAATTCTCGCCGAAGTCAGAACTGCGAACCGAGCCGGAACCACAGGCAAGTGTACCTCGCCGAAACTTGCAGCTTGCTACATATCTCCTGGACTTGGTTATACATCAGTGGGCAAGTAAAGCCTGCCAATTCTTAGACAATTCTGATTATAGTATTTTACTTGATTTTCTGGTAGTTTCTTATGGAACTTGTTTAACTGCTCAACCCAGGACACCTGACACTATTTATGTGACGGAATTGCCTGAGATATACCTGGTGATTCCGTATAGGTTACATATTCATGTCATTACAGTTTACATGCTTAGATTCTAGCCTGACTCATTGCATTAGTTCAAACTTGCGTGACTTGTACCTGATATATTCTGGAACTGTGACGTGAGATTACATGGGGTGGGGAGAGTATTACCATATCAAGGCTGATTATAATGTAAATAATGTTATCTGGAGGTGTCCTAGTCTCTGATACAGAGCTTTGGCACAAGTTCTGGCTCTTCTAGAAAATACTGCTATGGTTTCTTAGACACTGATCCTGTAGTAGTCTCAGCCTGAGTATGACTAAAACTCTCACTTGCATGTCACTAGCTGGTTTACATATTTACCCTGCTGTTTATTTTAGTGCTGCACTGCATATGTTTTGGCTTGTATTTCCTGTACCTTGTTATGTCCCCTGAGGACCTGGAATGGACTATGTCCCCAGGTACAGCTGAAGAAAACTACCCCAAGGTGTACGGTTCAGGAGCACTCCTTGGAGCAGAACCCGGAACTGAGGACGAGATAGTGGCCGAAGACTTCTCTTGAGCACCGGCTTCAGTTATACAGTATTTCCATTTCCAGCATTTTAAATTCCTGTCTTTTCTTAAATGTAACAGACTAATTCTCGGATTTGTTCCCGAGATAGCTTATTTGAGATTTCAGTATTTATTTCCATTGTTTAATTTCTGGCAGTTAATCTGTGACTTTCTGTGGATGAGATTAGAAACACCTGAGACTTGTAACATATTACTGATAGACTACAGCTTAAGCATGCCCTGATGGATCCATTAAATTGGGTTGTCCATCGGTGCGTGCTGCTGGCCATTGCTCACGTGCTCAGTCCCTCGTCATTTTGGGACTGGGGCGTGACATTAAGTCTGAGGTCACGAACCAATAGGCACGAGATAAAACAAATCTCTCAACAGATAACTACGAAGAATTACGCGCACTAGCTACTCCATGGGTCTGCGCGTCTTCCAAAGTCATCGCTGAAGCTTGTCCGCGTCTTCGTAGTCGATTCCTCTGCTGCTGTTGAGCCTGCTAGAAAAGTGTTACTTGTGGTGCCAAGGGTGGCCTCGGCTGATTCCCTCCTGGGGCTGGTGGTCTGATTCCTTCAACTCTTGTTTGTGGTGCTTCTAATGCTGGAGAGGCTGGCCTTGGTGCTGGTAACGCTTGTTGGTTATTCATTGGTGCTCTGTCTCGACGTTCGGGGCATTCCTTCTTTAAATGCTGACTGGATCCGCAAGCTAAGCATAGTTTCCTTTTGCGTCTACACTCGTTCTCAACATGGCCTCGCTTGCAATAATATGGACAGACAGGCAGTACTTGCGAAGATGCTTCTGGTGGCTGGTGCATGGGAGAACTCTTTTCAACTTCTTCCTGGGGTACTCCGGCTGGTGCTGATGTGGCTGGTTTATGAATCATCACTGCTTTCTCTCGATGCTGAGAACAGTCCCTAGCGAAGTGTTGGCTGGTTCCGCAAATCAAGCATAATCCTAACTTGCGCCTGCATTCTTTTTCAATATGGCCTATCTTGCCACAATAGTAACAAGTAGGAAGGAATGAGGCTCTGGGTGCTGCTCTTGGTGGTGGATTAATCTGTGGTCTCTTTGTAACTCTTTCTTGTTGTGCTTGGTCTGGTGCTGATGTATACGGCCGCTTCTGGCTGGACCCTATCCTTGTGTCGCACACCATGGGTCTTGCTGTAGTAAGAACATCCTCGTCTAAGGTAGTTGCAGCGGGGCTGATTAACTTCCGTAACTCTGAGCTGAATCTATCGATGAACTTCTCCGCTTGGATCTGCTGAGCTTCTTCCTGAACCTTCTGATGGGCTTGCATCATCGCGTAGAACATTCGAAACATTCGTTGTTCGTCCATAGACTGCCCTTGTGGAACGGTAGGCGTCGGTGGAGCCAAACTGCGTCGATGGTGGAACGTCGTCTTGCTGGATTCTCGTGGCAGGCCGACTTGCTTGACTGTGTTGTTGAGCTGTTTGACCTTCTTCAACCGGTGTTACTTCATCTTTGTTGGTTACCACAGCATCTCGTGGTGATCTTGCAGGAGTCTCGTCGCGTGCTTGTGAATCCATTGCTCTGCATCAAAATAAACTATAAGGGCGCTCAGGAATCAAGGCAGGATACGAGTCAAGAAATTAATTTGAATTTGATATAGATATCAAGAACGTTTCAAGCAAGTGGATGAGATCCTAGAAACTTATCCTATTCTTATTGCAGGCTTGCTCGGTCCCTAAGTTGAAACCGAACAATTTGTCGTAGACCTGCATGGGCCACCACAAAAACTATGTCACGCCCCAGTCCCAAAATATCGAGGGACCGGACGCGTGGCAATGGCCAGCAGCACACACCGATGACAAACCCAATTTAATGGATCCATCGGGGCATGCTTAAGCTGTAATACAACAATAAGTAGGTCCAATGATATGAGTCACAGTCTATACTAATCTCATCCACAACAGATAATCACAGATCAAATGCCAGAATAATGTAAATAAATAAACTAACAAAACACAATAAAAAGTGTCTCGGAGAACAATCCGGGAACATATCTGATACATCAAATGAAATAGACTGGAAAGAGAATAACTAGAAACAGAAAGAAAAGAAAATCTCACGCCAATACTCAGGAGAAGTCCTCTGACACAATCTCGTCCTCAGGTGTCGGTACAACTCCTGTATCTGCTCCTGTTCCTGCTTCTGCTACTGATAATGCTCATGTACTGTATAACTCTAAGTGGATCTCCTCTGCTAGTCCTGGGGACAAAGTCCGGATCCAGGTCCTCAGGGGACAGCAAGGTACAGAAAATACAAGCCAAAAATAAATGCAGTGCAGCAGAAAATGCAATAAATAGGGTAAGCTATATAACCATCTATGTGAAAATGCAAGTGAGAGCATCACGAGTACTCAGGCTGAGACCACTACAAGCTCTGTGTCTGGGAGCCGGTAGCAGCAATAACTATATATTTTACTATGTGTTTACTATGTTATATATATATATAATCAGCCTGTAGCTTGTGTGTCTCTCCCCACCCAATGTAACCACGCATATCATGACCATAACGTCTCATGTCCATGTCAAGCCGGATCATATCTAATACAACAAGTCATACTATATCTAAGAATATAATGTCCATGTCCTGTATCCTATACAGAATCACCACGAATATCTCGGAAAGATCCTGTCTCATGAGTAGTGTCAAGTGTCCTGGGTCAAAGTGTACTTGGTAAGACCAGTACGAGAATATATAGTGTCACGAATGTCCATCTCTAGATGACCGTACTCATCACCGCGTACAGTGTTGGCACCCGACTAATAATCGGACGCTAAGTACGTCACACGGTCCTAGGTTAAGCATGCACAGCAATATAATGAAGCAAGAAAAATATGTAACAATACTGCAAAGTTTGGCAAGGTACACTTGCCTGGGGTCCTGGCTCCAATTGTGGCTCTGGTCTCAGTGTGATCTGCAGGTACTACTCCGGTTGCTGAAATAAACATCACCATTAGATTCAGAAAATATCAAATAGCTAGAAACGTCTGTCCTGGAGTCCAATTTGGACACAAGGGCAAAAATGACATTTCTGGGTCAAAGCGGGGTCCACATGTGGGCCACTTTGCACCGAAAAGCGTGCCAGGGTCAAAGATCTCCAAATCGGTCAAACTTAGTGTCAACAGGTCAGAAACGATGATACGAACCCAACGAAACTTTCAGAATTGGATTCCGATGAGCCGGTCACAAAATCGCCCGTCGGGTGGAACCTGTGGGGCCCACGACACACGATTTTGTCAACGTTCTCAGAATCGAACCAAACTTGGCTCACAGGACCAGCGTATTGCTACGAGTCCGATGGCGTAAGTTTCGTCTCGATCCGACGAGTGTACACAAAGTTACAACGTGTTCCAGAATCGACGGATACGGGGCGGTGTCGGCGGATACGCGTTGATTCCGGTGTGCACGCACATCCGAATCGACTTCTGCGAAATCCCACACGTTCGTATCAACGTCACGCACGATTCGGTAAAGACCGCGTGTGACCAAGTCGTCCCGTTTGGCGGGGCGTACCCAGTTCCGGGGTGAATCGGGTCGTCATTTTTCCTGTTTTTGGATCGCGGTGTGCGATCACCACAGGACGCGATGCCCCGAGCGGGTTGCACGGGCACCGAGAGGGTCATACAGGCTTCGCAACGCAATTTACGGAATCAAAATCAGAACTACGAATAGAAAGTTATGGGTACCTGAACAGGGCTCCAGAAACGACGTTTTCCTCGTGTCTGACTTGTGTCCGGTACTGTTCTCCCTAGGGTTTCTGTCCTGCTTCGTGTCTGGCGGAGACTCGTCGGAGGGCTCGCCGGAAGAGGCGCTGGGCTCGCCGATGCGGTGGGACGGGTTCGCCGGCGCAGGCGGAGGCTCGAGGATCTGCTGGGAACTCCGGCGAAGGGTTCCGGGTGGCCGACTGTGCGGGGTGGCGAGGTCGGAGCGCTGCGGGAGGGTCGTCCGGCGGAGCTGGAGGAGGAGCAGCGGGGCTGCCGGAGATGGAGGGCTCGGGGCGGCGAGTTCGACGTCGGCTGGGCGAAGCTGCTGTCGAAGGCGGCCCGGACGGTGACAATGGCGATGGCTGGAGGGACTCGAGGTACTGCGGGAAGGGAACGGCAGGCGGCCGGGGCTCAGTTGCAGCGGCGGAGAAGGCCGGAGCTAGGGCTGAGGTAGCCGGAAAAGGAGGGGGAAGATGACTTCGAGGCGGGGCTGAGGAGTAAGGGTGGTGGAGGCGTAGGAGAAAGGAGGCGGCGGGCTGGCGACGCTCGGGGGAGGAGTCGGTCGACGGCTGCACAGGTGGCGGCACGGATGTCGAGAAGGCGGCGGCGCTGATCCTGAGGCGGCTTAAATAGCCGCAACAGTAACTCTGGCATTAGGGTTTGGTTCGGGTCGGGTCCCAAGCGGGTCGGGTCGAACCCGGATCCGACCCGCTACGGTGGGTTTAGTCTGGGTTGGTTCAAGTTGGTTTGGTTCAGCTAGGATTAGTTCGGTTTAATCAAGGTTGGTTTGGTTTAATTCGGTTAAATTCTAATTCGGTTACTAGGGCTTTAAAAATGATTTCGGAGTCCAATAAATTCACCAAAAAATACCACATGTCCGGTTTTCCATTTTACACCATAAAATATTATTTCTATAATATTATAATATTAATTATTATTATTTAAAAATCATTTAGTCAACAAAGGCCTAGGTTTAATTTACAGAAAATTCCCGGAAAAATCCAAATTAAAAAATTCTGAAAATCATGGGGATTACACGATGACAAGGCAATCTAACGATACCCGATTTTGCGCACGGAAGTCGGCACCCGAATATGATTCAGACGCAAAGTATCGTCACGGTCCAATGGTCACAATAAAGTACATGAAATAAAATAGAGACTATAATTTGAAACGAAAAATTAAGTACAATATACTGAGACCAAGGCAAGGTACACTTATCTGCTGCCTGCTGCTGCATTGCAGCAGATCCAAAGTCCACGTCCGATGGTACTACGACACCCACGTGCCCTGCCACCATTACTTAAATTAATTCTAATTCTATCATTATCTACTTTATGTAATATAGTGTCGTTATACGCACATCAACATAGTAGCAACGTTCGTGCCAATAATTCCAACAGTCGCACAACTTTAGTTAACGTGCCAACAACCACGTACCATACTATTGTTTATAACGTTGCGAGGGTCTCGTACATTGATATAACACGCGTACGTATAGGCCTTTACGTGTGGTTAAACAACATATTCCTACACGTACGTAGGTAGGGTTCAATATCGCAAAATGCTATACAACGTTAACCTGTAAATTAATCATGCATGAAACCATTTTATTTCACTAATTAATATCTTAAATTACGAAAATAAATAAGTTTAATAATATGAATTTATTTTAATTATTAATATAAATTCATGCACATTTTTTTTTTATATTCAAGTATATATGCATGCAATAATAATATACATAGTCACCACAACTATGCTTGCACTCAACCCTTCCTTAGTTCATCAACTAAGTCTCCAAATATATGTTTTAATACATATATAATTATGATTTTTAATATTAATATTCTAAAATTAATTTAACTATAATGAACAATACAATTTCATATTACATTCATTAATACTAGTGTACCAATGTTATCCATGCAACCTACCCTTCCATTGTCTATACTTGTAAACCATAAAATACTTATTTTAATATGTATATATTCTAAAATTTATTCATATTATCCTAAATATTTAACTATATAATTTTAAAATTAAAACAACTATAGTGCAACAACTCATTTTCCTTATAACAACATCTATGAAGCATGTATATGCAATATAGGCTTAGGTGCATAGGTGAAACACATGGGGAAGGTGGTTCATAGATTTAATATGGAAATTTTCTCCCTACAACTATTAAATCATGAGGGAAGAAGAGGATGAAAAGATTTACCACAACTTGGTATTGATGAAGGTGTTTGCACTCCGACGACGTTTTCGACCTCCGGGAGAGTTGTACAACCACTAGGGTCGGCCTAGGCTCGAGGGAGGAGTTACAAGAGATGATGAAGGGGCTCCCCAAGGTCTAAAATTAGGGGGAGGCTGCTTCCAACCTCGGTCTTGGGGTACACTCGGGTGGGTGTCGGTCTACAAGGCGGCCGGCTTCAAGGAGGTGGGTCGGTTTGCTCCCCTAAGTGGCCGACCGAATATTCCAAGTGGGGAGAGGTGGAAGAGAGGAAGAGAAGAAGGATATGGAGGTTTCAGTTGGGGAAAAAGAGGCTAGGCCGAATGGTTTAAGGAGGGGGTTTCATTCCCAATGAGCTATAACTACATGTAGTAAAGAAGGGAGGTAAAAAGTTAGATGTTATATGCTAATAATCAAGGGTCCAAAGTATTATTATATGGGAACCCGACCCCTACTCTCCCTTGGCTGCAGTTGGTCCCCCGCCCCTCTCCATGCATGTATGTACAAGGTTCATTTTAAGCTAAACTAGTCCAAGGTTCATGTTATTTTGGATAAAAGCTGAATTTAAATTTAAATAATGTAAAAATATGATTTGGTGTGGGGAAAAATAGTGTTTGGTGTGTAGGAATATGGGGGATGGGTGTGTGTTATTGTGTATGAGTTAGACAAGTTGGTTTGAGGGTTCAATTTGAGGGTTCGGGCTCGGTCGGGTGCAATTAATCAAAAATGATCATTTTTGACTAATTAAAATGCACGGTATTTCTAATTTTTTTTTGAAGCCTATGGTGACTCAAATAAATGTGACACCAATGTCATGTGCATAGTTTGTCATGCCCCAGTCCCAAAATATCAAGGGGCTGGCCACGTGGCAATGGTCAGCAGCACAACTCCAATGGGCAAACCCAATTTAATGGACCTGTTAGAGTGCGCTTAAGCGGTAATACATATAAAATAGTCTACAAATACCTGTCACAGTTTATATATCTAATATCATCCACAATAAGTAACAAAATCTCAAAGAGACAAGTCCAGTAACAATAATATAAAATAATTTGCCCAACCAAAGCAATATAAATAATGTCACGGGGAACAACCCGTCATCAAAATGGAAAGAAAAATAACTCCAAGTACAATATCCAGAAGTCAATACAAGATTAAATATCTAAGAACACAAAACATAATAAATGAATGGTGAGAATACTGTCTGCTCAAGAGAAGTCCTCCAGAACAACCTCGTCATCTGCAACATGTACGTCTCCAATAGTAGAACCTACCCCATAAAACTCGGGATAGCTCTCCTCGTCTACGCCTGGGGACATAATCCGAATCCAGGTCCTCATGGGACATAGCAAGGTAAAATAAGCACTCAAGTCAAATAAAATACAGTAAGTAAAAACAGATCCTTAGGGCAAGCTATGTGACTAGCTAAGTAAAATATAAATGAGAGCATCACTAGTACTTGGGATGAGACCACTACAGGCTATGTGTCAGGGAACCCATAGCGGCAAGTAGTATCTCGTAGTGCCAGTAAATGTTCCAAGCTCTAGTACAGAGACTAAAGCACCTCCAGTAATATATATATATATATATATATATATATATATATATATATATATATATATATATATATATATATATATATATAATCAGCCTGTAGCAAGTGTGTCTCTTTCCACCCAATGTAACCTCACGTCTCATGTCCACAACGTCTCATGTCCATAACACGCAAGATCGTAACCTCTAACTAGTACAACGAATCATAATGATATCTCTATATATGCAAGTCTCATATCACGAATCCTGTAAGCCTATATATAATCACCATGAATAACTCAAGAAAGATTCTGTCACATGAAATAGTATCAAGTGTCATATGGTATGACGTACTTGGTAAAGCAAGCACGTAAAAATATGATCGTGAAATCAACTCTCTAAATGATATTACACGACTCCGCGTACGGCGTCGACACCCGAATCTTGTTCGGACACTAAGCAACGTCTCATGGTCTTAGGTTAAACAGGTACAACATAAAAGTATATATATAGAAAGAACACAAGCAAATAATATAACATGATCTTTGCAGGTTTGGCAATGTACACTTGCTTGGGCTCTGAACTCCATCAACTGCTCCTGTAAAAGTAAAATCTCCAAGTACGCTTCCGAATGCTGAAATAAACATTACCATTGTTTCTAGAATACATGAAATAACTAGGATTGACTATCCATAAGTCCAAATTGGACACAGGGGCAGAATTGATAGTTTTGGGTCAAAGTGGGGGTCCACATGTGGCCCACTTCGCACCAAAAAATATGCCAAAGATAAAGTTCTCCAAATATAGAAAACTTAGTGTCTACGAGTCCAGAAAGATAATATAAACCCAATAAAACGTCCAGAACTGGATTTCGATGAGCCGGTCACAAAATCATCCGTCAAGTGGAACCGTGAGACCCGCGAAACGGTATTTCGTCAACGTTCTCAGAATCAAACCAAACTTGGGTCACAGGACCAGCGTAACACTGCGAATCCGATGGCACAAGTTTTGTTAAGAAACAACAAGCACACGCAAAGTTATAAAAAGTGTCAGGATAGGCCGATATAGTACTTTTTGACGGATACGTGTTGATTCTGGTGTGCACGCACATCCAAATCAAGGTTTGCGAAATCACACACGTCCGCGTTGATGATACACGCCTTTCGGTAAAATTTTCACACGACGAAGTCGCCTCTTTTGGCGGGATGCACCCCGTATCGAAAAAATTTGGGTTTACGAAATTAAGTTTTCGACAGATTTCAACCGTAAATAAATTATAGAATAGGTCGAATTACAAGAAAGTGTTTAAAGGGATTAAAACTAGGTTATATTGTCAAAAAGTCTATTCAAGTAGAATTTTAACATCGTATGTCATTTTGGAGATAACGGGACTCAAATACGCGTACTTGGAACAGTTTATGTTCTTAAAACTCGGTCATTTTTTTCCTATTTTGTGTCACGATTTACGATCGACACATGACACGATAAGTGTCACGACCCGCACCCAAAATTTGGTCATGAGTTGTGGGTACGTCCAGCCTACGCCGCAACATCGACGGTAGAACGCTGTCTAGGTCTGTAAACCCCCTCACCCAAAATAGATATTTTGTGTATATTTTATATTATTATAGATATTGAATTTCTTTAGAGTATTCTGTTATTTAATTAGCAAATGAATTTCTTGATATATTTACTTATATAAATATTTATTTAGAATCATTTTTTAGGTTATTTTAGATTTTTGAAATTAATTAGGATTTATTTGGATATATATAGTCTTAATATTAGATATATGCTAATTTAGTGTTAATAGATATTAATAAGATTTTATAAATTATTTGTATTATATTTAATTATATTCAAGATTATAAATTATTGAGATAGATTCAAACTCTACTTTAAATTAATTCAAATCCTGAACCTACTAGGAAAGCAACTTAATGTATATCATATCCTTATTTAAATTTATCATAATACTATCCAAATTAACCAATCCTAGTTGTATTTAATTAAGTAGTCTCCACCATTATAAATACCTCATCCTTCATATTTTTCTTCCCCAAAATTTCTCTCTTTTTCGTCCAAAAATAGCCAAATTCGTCATAAATTTAGCCTCACTTTCTACACGAATTAAAAAGACGATATCTCCTAGCTCCGGACTCCAAACGCGCTCCAGTTTTTTTTTGTTAGAACGATAATGAGGTTAGCTTTCTGATTATATAAATTGTTTTTCTAAATTATGAGTATTAAATTCTGGAAAATTCGTAGAGCACAGCATATCCGAAAATAGACGTATTTCGATATTTTCGCGATTTCGGGAGAACCAGGAATCAGAATCATGAACCGTTTAAAGTTTCGGAAAGCTAATATCGAGATCATCGACATATATTTTTTCCAGAATTTATTTCGAAGTATTTACATACTATTAATTCTGTAGAACTTCTAGGTTAGAATTTAACCATCGGTGCACAATACAAAATTTGTATGTGCCATAATTCCCAAACGAAAATGAATTCGGACGAGCCGTAAATTCCAGTATATTTTTGATGCTGAAATCTACAGGAAATCATGCATAAAAGTCGAGTTTGTATCGGTTGACTTTTTGGTCAACAGATCGCCTCGATTTGCGTGCCATGAGTCTCGAGTTGATAAAATTCATTTTTTGGACAAAATTTAGGAATTAACATAAAAATCAGAATAATAAGATTAAAATAGGATTTTAGAGTAATTATTCCAGAATTAAATAAATTAAAATAAATTACCTTTTGACGTGATAAATTTGTAATACATAGGCTATTTGGACTGTGACTTGGACTCTGATTCATACCAGCAGCAGGACCCCAGGCAAGATACATTGCCAAATTGTTACAGTACCTTTACATGCTATTTATATTTCTTTATATTTATTGCATTTCTGTTAGTCTTGCATGTGTAGTTTTCTTTCAGTCATTACTATATATTAGATATGTTGACACACACATGACACTTAGTATCATAGAGGACAATCATTAGGCGTATGGGCTTTAACCACTCTGGTAATACCGTAGTCACTAGCACGCACTATGGTGGGTCATGTCCGATGGTCGCTACCCCCGAGGTATGTCGATTGATGGAGTCCGAGGGTCGCTACCCCCGAGGTATGTCGATTGATGGAGTCCGAGGGTCGCTACCCCCGAGGTATGCCGGCTGATGATGTTCATGGACGAGCGTGAGATTGTGAGGATTAGATCGAGTAGCCTACCCTTGCCCATACGTCAAAAAGTTGTCCTCATTTGCATTCATATAGATTGTCTTGTACAGCGTACTTATTTATTTTCAAATTATATGCATGTTTACTGTATTCAAGTTGGCTCGTATTTTCTGTATCTTGTTACGTCCCTCTGTGGACCTGGTCCTCTGCCAGGTGTATCTATTCTTGAGTATTTACAGGAGCACAGATCGGATGGCTATATATGTTTCGTGGATGTCCTCTCTTCGAGCCCGTGATTGCTAGATGGTGTTCTTATGTGGTGTTGTTGTGTTGTACTTACTTTAATATTTGCTCTTACATTCGAGTTGGTAGTGGATTTGTTTCCATCCAATTATCATCTTTAGATACTTCTTATTGAGATCTAGTTATATAGATGTTGGTTATTTATTTATATTAATTTTCTGTGGATGAGATTTAGATTGCACCCTATGACTTGTGACATATGTTTATACCACTTGTGGATTGATATTCATATTACAGCGTACGTGTGGATTTTGGTTTCCATATATTGGAGTTGCCATATCCATGCGGCTGGCATGCTTACGTGTCCTAGTCCTACGTATTTTTGGGACTGGGGCGTGACATGTTTTTGTGGTGGCCCATGCAGGTCGAGAGTATATTGTCTCGGTTACGTTACTGTACCGAACAAGCCTGCACATAGGACTAGAGTATAGGATCTCATCCACAATTGACTATGATTCACCTTCCTCCTCTATGATCTATTCGAACAATTGTATCCTGCTTGATTCCTGTACTTCCCTAATAAGTTCCTTGAGTACATATGGCCTTCTGCTAGAATATAGGAACCCCTGTTATTAGGATGATAATTAGAGTAGCACACCTATTAAGAATACAACGAGAATATATACACACCACTAAGTTTAGAATATCTAGTGAACCTAGAATTCCTTATCTTTAGATTGTTATACCATTACCCCTTGATGTATTAAGAAGACTTGAGAGTAGTATAGACACTACTAGAGTTAGTTAGAAGTTTTACCATAATGTTTGACACCTAGTATCACATAGTCTTTTGACCTATTAATTGAAGTGTAACCGAATGATATTTATCGCATGCTAGCAAAAGACGACAGTGTTTATTCGGACCATAGAATTTAAAGGTCCTTGCCCTATTTGGTCGACTAGCGACTTAGATAAGGAGGTTGTATGATAACTGTAGAGATTGTAGAGTCTTTTATTATTATTGCTTATGTTGTTTTTGCTTTTGCGAACTTGAATTATTTTATAACTTCTCACATCATAATCCAGCGTTATATTTTCTGTGCTACCTTGAATTATGCTGCTATTATAGCCTAGTTTTTGCAAGCTTAATCTTATATCGAGCTTGTTCATGACATATGTGTTATTGGGGCCTGATCAACCACACTAATACAAATTGTCTAATCGGAATCAGTGTATTATGGTCTAGCTAGCCATAATGCGCTTGATTCGCCCTTCGCAATAGTATTTTACGTGGATTGAGATGTATAGTGGACCAGTAGACAAATATACTTAACCTCTAGATACGACAAAGCGTATCATATCAAGTACATAACTGTACCGATGTGAGCATGCGAATAAGAAATTACCAAATTAAGATTTCAATCCACAACTGTCTTGATAATTTCCATTTGAATTCTTTAAACGCTTTGATTCCCATACTTCCATTCTATTACCCCTCCTTGAACTCTTTTTCGTTGCTTTCCGTCTTCCCTTGTTTCGGAAAGACGAAATCTCGTGCTTGGATATAAGTGATACACGGATAGTACAAGATATACCCCATAGGCCAATCACATTATTTGGTGACTATCTTTCATAATTGATTAAGGGCATATCACATATGATATAGTTGGTGTTAAAGTTTTGAGGATTGAATGACATGAGAAAATAAATTGAGGAATATTTTCTTAAGTGTAAGAGCCTTATGTGATAGATGGGTAAATTCTAAGTTGGGTAGAAATTACATTATTAAACTTGAGGTAAATTCTTTTAGATTGTGATCAAGTGAGATTATATAGAGAGAAACCATGTTCTATTTTAATTTCGAGGACGAAATTTTTGTAAGTTGGATAGATTGTAAACCCCCTCACCCAAAATAGATATTTTGTGTATATTTTATATTATTATAGATATTGAATTTCTTTAGAGTATTCTGTTATTTAATTAGCAAATGAATTTCTTGATATATTTACTTATATAAATATTTATTTAGAATCATTTTTTAGGTTATTTTAGATTTTTGAAATTAATTAGGATTTATTTGGATATATTTAGTCTTAATATTAGATAGATGCTAATTTAGTGTTAATAGATATTAATAAGATTTTATAAATTATTTGTATTATATTTAATTATATTCAAGATTATAAATTATTGAGATAGATTCAAACTCTACTTTAAATTAATTCAAATCCTGAACCTACTAGGAAAGCAACTTAATGTATATCATATCCTTATTTAAATTTATCAAAATCCTATCCAAATTAACCAATCCTAGTTGTATTTAATTAAGTAGTCTCCACCATTATAAATACCTCATCCTTCATATTTTTCTTCCCCAAAATTCCTCTCTTTTTCGTCCAAAAATAGCCAAATTCGCCATAAATTTAGCCTCACTTTCTACACGAATTAAAAAGACGATATCTCCTAGCTCCGGACTCCAAACGCGCTCCAGTTTTTTTTTGTTAGAACGATAATGAGGTTAGCTTTCTGATTATATAAATTGTTTTTCTAAATTATGAGTATTAAATTCTGGAAAATTCGTAGAGCACAACATATCCGAAAATAGACGTATTTCGATATTTTTGCGATTCCGGGAGAACCAGGAATCAGAATCATGAACCGTTTAAAGTTTCGGAAAGCTAATGTCGAGATCATCGACATATATTTTTCTCAGAATTTATTTCAAAGTATTTATATACTGTTAATTCTGTAGAACTTCTAGGTTAGAATTTAACCATCGGTGCACAATACAAAATTTGTATGTGCCATAATTCCCAAACGAATTTGAATTCGGACGAGCCGTAAATTCCAGTATACTTTTGATGCTGAAATCTACAGGAAATCATGCATAAAAGTCAAGTTTGTATCGGTTGACTTTTTTGGTCAACAGATCGCCTCGATTTGCGTGCCATGAGTCTCGAGTTGATAAAATTCAGTTTTTTTGGACAAAATTTAGGAATTAACATAAAAATCAGAATAATAAGATTAAAATAGGATTTTAGAGTAATTATTCCAGAATTAAATAAATTAAAATAAATTACCTTTTGACGTGATAAATTTGTAATACATAGGCTATTTGGACTGTGACTTGGACTCTGATTCATACCAGCAGCAGGACCCCAGGCAAGATACATTGCCAAATTGTTATAGTACCTTTACATGCTATTTATATTTCTTTATATTTATTGTATTTCTGTTAGTCTTGCATGTGTAGTTTTCTTTCAGTCATTACTATATATTAGATATGTTGACACACACATGACACTTAGTATCATAGAGGACAATCATTAGGCGTATGGGCTTTAACCACTCTGGTAATACCGTAGTCACTAGCACGCACTATGGTGGGTCATGTCCGATGGTCGCTACCCCCGAGGTATGTCGATTGATGGAGTCCGAGGGTCGCTACCCCCGAGGTATGCCGGCTGATGATGTTTATGGACGAGCGTGAGGTTGTGAGGATTAGATCGAGTAGCCTACCCTTGCCCATACGTCAAAAAGTTGTCCTCATTTGCATTCATATAGATTGTCTTGTACAGCGTACTTATTTATTTTCAAATTATATGCATGTTTATTGTATTTAAGTTGGCTCGTATTTTCTGTATCTTGTTACGTCCCTCTGAGGACCTGGTCCTCTGCCAGGTGTATCTATTCTTCAGTATTTGCAGGAGCACAGATCGGATGGCTATATATGTTTCGTGGATGTCCTCTCTTCGAGCCCGTGATTGCTAGATGGTGTTCTTATGTGGTGTTGTTGTGTTGTACTTACTTTAATATTTGCTCTTACATTCGAGTTGGTAGTGGATTTGTTTCCATCCAATTATCATCTTTAGATACTTCTTATTGAGATCTAGTTATATAGATGTTGGTTATTTATTTATATTAATTTTCTGTGGATGAGATTTAGATTGCACCCTATGACTTGTGACATATGTTTATACCACTTGTGGATTGATATTCATATTACAGCGTACGTGTGGATTTTGGTTTCCATATATTGGAGTTGCCATATCCATGCGGCTGGCATGCTTACGTGTCCTAGTCCTACGTATTTTTGGGACTGGGGCGTGACAAGGTCTCAACAATACTAAACATAACACACAACCTGTCAATGATATCAACTCCATAAGGAGTAAAATAAAATAAACAACATCTCATAATGTATACTCAATCATAATAGCTATAAGAATATGAATGGCATGATAAAAGATAAGAAAGAATGACATAGTCAAACACAATGACTCAAAATAGAGATAAACCACAGTCTAGCTGTCCAACATAATAAGTCTCCACAAGTATCAAATTAAACTCCACATAAGTCTCAATATAACTAAAATAAACCTCAAAATAAGTCTCAATGCATAAAATAAATGCTGTCTAAACAACTGCAGGTAGTGTCTCCTCTAAAGGAATAGACTCCTCTAAGATCTCTGGTGTGTAGTCTGCATCTATACCTGGTCCATAATGTGTGGGATAGAAGTCCTCAAGATCCTCTGAAAAAAATATTCAGTCAGGATTGGAGCGAAGTACAAGCACTAACAGCAGTTCCACATATTTGACAAAAACTATAATACAGTATAAAGAAATACAAGATGGATATCAATACTGGCAATAAACAATACTAGAATAATGAAATACTGGAAATAGAAATACTGGAGCATATGTCATCATCAATGGTACACTAGCAATGAACATAAATACAAATGCATGCTAGAACATAGAGAAATGCTAAATCAATAAACTAGAACATGTATAAAATATCTAACTAAGTGTGTGAAATATCAACATATCATGTGATCGGCTTGGGACTGATCAGGCTTGTTACATATGATTAGCTATAATTCATGTAAGGTCAGGCTAACTATCCGGATAGCTATGATGCGAGCAATAGTCAGGCTAATCACACGTAACAGGCTATGAGGCATGTAATGGTCAGGCTGCACCGACGTGAGGTGTGGGTGAGCTATGATGCATGTAGAGTTGGGTATGATCACATAAGCTACTAATATCTCCCCGTCCCCAGGTAGCATGATGGATTCCAAATTATGACTCCTCGTGATCGGTCTCGATGATGCCAACTCATGTATACATAGTGTCAGAATCATGTACGCTATACAACTAGAATCATAGAGATAATCAATATAATGAAAACTGTCAGAGAATGTACTCGCCTGTGGTCCTTTGCTGGAAATACCAATATCCTGTTTCCGAGGTCTCGTCTGAATAATCCAATAGTCCTATAGACATTATTTAATAATAATGCAGAATCAGTCGATACACTAACATACACACAATCATAAATACACTGAACTCAGAGACTACGCTAGGGGTGCTACTTGACATCTAACATGGTCAAGTGTGCGTCTAGCTGCACGGGTGTCATGTCCTCAAATGCTGTGCATAATCAGACAGTCAATCACTAACATATGTCTCGCCAGTACGTCAGTGTACATAAGGCAGTCAACTCACAATTCTCAGGGTCACATGGTCAATGTAACTACGGGATATCCGTAATTAACACTAGGGCATACGGTATATATATACAATATAAATGTATAGTCCTAACTAGAATTTAGCATTTAATTACATACAATATATATATATATATATATATATATATATATATATATATATATATATATATATATATGTATATATCAACCAATAATTATATGCATACCAATTGGAATGTTATACACATACGCGTACGTATACACATACGCGTACGTATACACAGCTTTTTACTTTGCACTTCGCAAGTACGTATCGGACGTGAGATGACGCTTAATAGTATTGCGTGCGCTGCTGGTGAAAATAAAAATAGATTCCACAAACAAATGGCGTCCCATTTTCCAGTTACTCCCGATAATGTGGTCTCTCACTCGATCATCACCCTACCATGATATTTTATTTTCTCTTACTCTTTTTTCCTTCTTGGGATTTTCGTTTCTTTAATCTCTTAGAGTATCTCCAACTCTATTGTGTTGGAATGTGTTATAATTCCTATGTGGCATGAGACACAAGACAATTTATTTCCTAGGTGACAAGATTATAAAGACAATGAAATAGAAAAGTTTTCTCCAAAACAAAAGTATTAAAATCAGTATTTTAAAAATCAGACTGATGATCGATCCGGATAAGACACTAGGTCGGGTCAAACTGTTTCAACCAATGGATTAACATAAATGGCCCAAGTTCAATCATTTATGGACACTATTTTTTTTAAATATTCATTTACACTCAGTTTGTGAAAAAAAATAGTGGGTCAATACTAACCCGACCCGAAAAAACTACTGGTTCACGGATCAAACGATTGAACTGGCCGGTCTGGTCTGATTTTAAAACATCGATTGAGATGCTTAATTTTTTTTCAGCTTCCAAGACAACTTCTCTTCCTCTTCCTTTTTTTTTTTCTAAAATATTTTTTATTCATAAATTGATGACATGGATATGAAGACATTGTCAAATGCACTGTCTTAAACTAGACAATCAAGTCTTTTATATTTTTTGCCACCTAAGCTTCAAAATTTACTTGACAATTATATTGTAAAAATATTTTGTAAATAAAAAATTGGCATTCCAAAGTGGCAACAACACAATATCTTCTATAATTTTTTTGTCATCTAACCTTCAACAATTACATTGGAGAAGAATTTTTAAATAAAAAATTATTATACAACTTTTTCTAAACTCACAATAGGGTTGGAGATGCTCTTATCTTCTTGGTTTATTTATTTCATGATTCAGTTGTTTTTCATCCTACTATTCTTCAAAATTAAAGATTTAACTTGGACATTATAAGGGGTGTGCATGCATCCAGGCTATTTGTTTTAACGAACTATAGCTTTCCTAAACCATATTTAACCGCAAACCACCGCACAACATTGAATCAAACTTCACCATAAAAATCTTAAACAATATATTTTAACAAATATCCCAACTACAAATATAAAAATTAGTATATATTATCACTTATTTAAAAAATTAATAAATATTTTCAATCCTTTGTATACAATATTTAAAAATTTAATATATAGTTCTACTATTTAACCAAAATTTTAATTATTTTACTTATAATGAAAGTATTTGTTAGTTTTTTTTTTTAATGAATGAGGGTATATACTAGTTTCAATATTTGTAGTAAGAACATTTGTAAAAATATTTCAATCTTAAAACTGTATCTGACCGAACTATTTTTAATTAATTCAATCTTGACCGCGAAGAACATAACATTGAAAAAGAAGAAAAAAATACTAAAAAGTTTAAAAGTTATGACATAAAAGAGTCATACTGTGAAGAGGATCTGAGGGTGGAAGTCTCACAAGTTGGAAGATCACAACTCCAATGAGAGGAGACCGGAGTGAATGTTAAGATATAGTGTTGAGTTTGATTAATCAGACTTAAGTAGATAAGTATATATTGATTAATCAGACTTAAATAGATAAGTATATAGGAGATGGTTACTACTCTACTTAGAAACGACTTAAAAACGAACTATATAAGTTGTATGTATATTATAAATTAGTAATTTTAAATAAAATAAAAAAAACCTATCGCATATACTTTTTTGGCACTTAGTTGAGAAAATAAATAAATAAAAACCACATGAACATATAACAAATTCTAATATATATTCAAAATTTAAATTATATTTAAACTAACTATATAATATTATCTAATTAAACACATTCAAAATTCAAAAAATATATTTATAACAAATCATAATTAAAATATATTCAAATAATATTTAAATTATTCTAATATAATTTAAATTTTTGTCTAATTTTTTAATAATATTATAGATTTTTTTTTTGAACGTGACTAGTAATAATAAAAAGTTAAATTTTATCGTTAAAGTTATTTTTATAAACGTTCTCATTTCTATCTACTAATTATTTTTTTTATTAAATTTAACATGAATAGTTAGAAAATTATGTGTAAAAAATAAATAAAGAGAGAGATTATTTGTTCTTTCTAAGGAAGTAAAAAATTTAGAAATTTTTTATCAAAAAAAGAAGAAGAAAAATTTCTCTTTTCAAATAGTAAAAAATTAAAAAGTCATTTATATTTACCCCCATTTACTATTCCAAACTCTATTATCCTCCTATTTAGTGTTAAATAATGTAAAAATAAATAAAATAACACTTGCTAGATGTATGAAATGAATGCGTTGAAGTAATTAATTTAAAATTTGGGAAAATAGATTTTAAAATAATAAATGGGAGGAAAGATAAATACAAATAACTTTAAATTAAAAGATGATTGTTTGCTCTTCCCAAATAATAGTAAAAAATTATCAAACTATTGTTTATAAAATTAACAAACTATTGTTTATACTTTCAAAATAGTATAAAATACGTACAAACCGAACTCGAGTGACTCTTGTGGTTATCGAGAAGAGGTATAAGATCCCAGTTAGGTGACAGAATGTTAGTGGATCAAGGTCAGTGGATCGAGACACAGGGGCGTATTATTTCTTTTATTTATAAATAGTGGGAGTTGGGAGACAGTGGACCCAAAGACATGCAATACAGTATAGACAGAGTTGAAGTACAGTGGATCCAAAGACATATAATGTAGAATGTACAAAAAAAATTTAAGTGTTACGTTGACGCGAACCGTTGCAACTCTAGAAATCCAAAACCATAAACGGAGATGTCTCCTACAAAACCAAACCAAATAATATAATATGCCGTTTGGTTAGGTTCCTCTTGAGGTTTTTTTACCGTGGTACAGCCCTCCTTGTGATATCCAAGCTAGCAACGTATGCAAATAAGTCAGGATCTTCAGCAATTAGGGATAATAGATGTAAACCCCCATTTACTAAAACATGTTACATGCGACCACGTCAAAAGCCGCATGAGGAGGACATGCGGCACCGCTCGACAGGCGCAAGCAGATGGCCGCGTGCGGCTAAAATAGCCATCGAAGTTCTGTCTTCGACCGAATTTCATGCAGCGCTGACTCCATGTGCCTTACTGAAAAGGGGAAGATATGAACTTGGAATCTTTATACTACGCATTGGCGCGTTCTAGGACGAAGAAGTTTAGGGCAATGTGAGCTCGTCAAGCTCAAGCAATGGCTTATTCGACCAACCGTCAGCAAGCGCCGCTTGTTGTCACGCCCCGATCTCCCGCAGGCAATCGGCCGTTCCCGCTAGGCGAGAATCACCCTCGCCAGCGCTCCCGCGGAACGATCGCTTAACCCATCCGGACGTGATACCGCACGAGCGTGATCCACGCCCGTGCAAGGCCATGGTTCGTTGGCTGGCGGTAAGAGTTCTAAGCCACAGAGTCGCACAGATTGTCCGAGTGCAGCGGAGAGTCGCACAGATTGTCAGATTGAGTACGGCGAGGGACGGCACTATCGCTACTCGGGATATCGAGAAGTTTATCCTTGAAGTTTCGAGGACGAAACTTTTTGTTGGTTGGTAAGTATGTAACGCCCCGCTCCGCGCCGGCGTTATGTATCAAGGTGAGTGGGCAGAACTTCGTTCTCTGATTCTTGCACGCCTTAATAATAACCTGAGTTTTTGCTTGCAATGTTTTCTTAAGAGAATGATAGAACCTGCCTTGCATGTTAATGAACGAACTCACCTAACTTGTCTTTGAAACAATGCCTGCTTAATGAGAATCCTGAATCGCCTGCTTAGAGTGCATGAATGTGTTCACTATCGTCTATGCTTCGAGAGAACCATACTGTGCCTGAACGTGTTCAAGTGATAAGTCGGATTGCCCCGCAACAATGAGTGTATTCTGATGGTTCGTCTCGTCTGCATACTAGAGTTTATTTGATAGTGTTCCATGCATTCGCATGCGGTCGGACAATGGCTATTGGTGGAGAGCTGAACTGCATGTGTCACGGCTGCTACCATGATAGTGCAAAGCAACCATGAGTCACAGCTGCCTCTAGCATCAGATAAAGAGTCATTGGTATGCTGTTCCACCAGCTGCCGATCCTGAGATACTCGGGGACCGCCCTGCATATAGCTAAGTCATTGTGTTGGCTTGGATAGTGACTGCCCCTAAGAATGTGCATTGTGTGTCTAGCTTTGCATCAGACCCTCGAGTCACACGAGACACGCTGTGCACACCCTGAACATGAACGGTTTGCTTGCTTACATATTCAATATGAAACTCTGTTTCCAAACATGTTTCTAAACAAGTAAATCGACTCTGCTAGAACTGCATGAAACGAACCTAGGTAAAACTAGAAAGATCACTAGTAATGTAATATTTTATAACATGATTACTTAGTGCCTGTTTGAGTGAATGCTTGTTTCTGTTCAGTTGATTTATCTCACCAGTACTTGTATAAAGTGCTAACCCACCAACAGTTTACTTGTTCGCAGGTACTGGATCGTCCGAGGGACCGATAGGCGTGCCACAGTCCCGAAGACCCGGAATCCTGGTTTCGATTGTTGCCCCGAGAATGCTATCGTATAAGGGGGCATAATGTATGGAACGAACGTGTGCCTTTGCTAAAGGAAACCCAAGTTGCCTCGATTGTCCCGAACACTCAGTTGGCTAATGCATTGCATTGCAACAAGCCCCTTTCCGCTGCTTACTCGATTGATGCGATGATAGCCAACTATCAACTTAAACGATTGGCCTTGCACGGGCGCAACCCCAGGCCCGTGCGGCATCACGTCCCCCGAAAGCTCGAACGGGCCATTCGCTTGGCTCCCTTCCTCCCTCGCACCCGCGGGACGGGCGCGGTGATTCGCGTCCGGTGCGCCGAGGCACGGTGATACGTGTCCGGTTCGTTAATTTCCGGCCGTACGGGGCAGGGCAGGGCGGAGCGGCGGCCCGGGCGGGACCGGGGCGTGACACTTGTTATGCGGGACCCTGACGAAAAGTGGTATAAAATTGGCCTGTGCGTCTAGCCCGCGGTGGCAATGTGACATGGTCGGTCTAAGGAGTCTTGTCATGACCCGCACCCAAAAAATCGGGCATGAGTCGTGGGTACGTCCAGCCTACGTCGCAGAATCGGCGGTAGAACGCTATAAAGGTTCGTTCTAGGTCACAATATCTATAACTCACAAAACTTGTCAATATGACCTCTCCAAATAGAGGGCAACCACGCAATATATATATGAATACTCAATCACAATAACTAGGAGAAGAGTAAAAGCATGATAAGATATCACAACGAAACAAAGAACCAAAGAGCAAGTACGATATCCAATATACAGTCCAAGTCTAAAGTCTACAACATCACAGAAAAACCCACCTAGCTAACAACTAGGGTGCTAACGGCGTCTCCTCGATGGGCTCCTCTTTTGTCTCCGGGTCACAACATTCCTCGACGCCCGGCCCGTAGAATGTCGGGCAAAAATTCTCAGGATCCTTTGGAAAAAATATGCCCAGTCAAGACTGGAGCGAAGTACATAACTCTGAAAGCAACTCCAAATACATGGTAAGGTGTATATGACTAGCAATAGAAAAGTATACAAGATGTACAGGAAAATAAATACATGGTGGAGCAGATAAAGTAGCTGCAATGTAAAACTGGAGAACAATACAAGTAGTAGAGAAGTAACTACATATGAGAAAATAGGAATACTAGCTAAGTGCCTTGATGTACATGAATAATCTACGATAACTCCGTTATGCATGAGTTGCATAACCGACATACACATGAATACTGTTTGGCTTTGATCACATAACCAACTCCTACTCCCCTCCCCCACTAATACTCTTGGATCCAACCACGACACGCTACATACATGATAAATAACTCGCGCACATGAAGGCGAGAGCACACGAAGCACATGATAGCACATGAGAATCAATACCCGAAGCACATGATGAAATACACGTGATAGAGTACCCGCTGAACACGGTAAGGGGGATAACATCTCATGACGGGATCCAACTAGTACCAACTCGCGAAACAATGTGTCAGAATCAAGTATTACAGTTCTAGAACAGATGATATATACGCTATCATTAAATGGAAACAATCAGAGGTAGGTAATCGCCTGACGTCCTGAGCAACTGATGAGGATCGAGAACCGGACAGGCGTCGCAAGAACCTATTACAAAAAGCAAGGTTAAACGGGGTTCTAAAGAGTTAAACTGATATAAAATAACTAAAAACAGGGTTCTAGGGTTATTTTAGGTTGAACGGGTCAAACCGATAAAATTTGGATCAAAAAGTCAACCTGATGTTCAAAAAGTCAACTCTGGGTCAAAACTAAGTCAAACGTTGACTTTTACGGTCAACGGGGACAATTATGGTCAACGTTATGTCAAACTAGGGTGTCCCTAAAATTGTAGGTCAAAACTAGCTCATTAAGCTAGTAAACCCTCAAACTCGCCTCATCGCGATACCGGGATACCCTCGGTATCCAATACCTCGACCTAAACTGCGCACCCCGCCTATAACCCACTAACACCTATGCTAGCACGCGTAATTATATACACATATACATAAAAACCCAACTCTAAACTTATTCCTAGGCAAATACTCAAAAACTCGTCCCGATACTCAATACCTTGGGTATCTCAAGGTATTGAGATATCTTGATATCTCAATGTATTGAGATATCCCTCTAAACCCTCATTAACTACCCACCTAGCTAACTATTTATGCAAATACATATATGTCACGCCCCAGTCCCAAAAATATACGGAACTAGGCCACGTGGCATTGGCCAGCTGACACGTCACTAAGGGAATACCCAATTTAATGGACCCAAAGTGATGTGCTACGCTGTCCTAAAATACTACAAGTCTAAATTCAGGTAAATCTATCTCATCCACAAGAATAACAAGGAAAGTGCTGAATATATATATAGATGCTAAATCTGAAATGTCATATACAACCCAGATGAAGTCAAGTGGAAACAATCCCACTACAAAAAGTAAGCAGAAGTGAAATAAGATAATCTAGCGCAACATCCTCAAAGTATGTAGCTCCAACTCCAGTGTACTCAGGTAGACTCTGACGGCATCTCCTCTATCTCCATCTCAAGGGAATGTCCAGACTCCTGTCCAGGTCCAGATACTGTGGAGTGGAGTGTCTCAGCTAAACCTGGCAGGGAACCAGGTCCTCAGAGGGACGTAACAAGATACAGGAAAACAACATGCCATGTGTGTAAATACTGAATAGAAATTACTGAATAAAACAAATACAGGGTGCTAACCATCTATGTGAAATGCAATTTGAGACAACCTAATACGTATGGGAAATGTGTGGCTAGACATATGCTGACGTAATTCACCAATCTGTAGTGACAGGCTAGTATATGCCACATATGCCCCCGTTCAAGGGCACTATACAATTTTCCATCTACGATGAGAATGGTCACATGAATACATATCTATATCATCCGTATCACTCCGTCGAGTGCGGCACATGGTAAAGAGATGGGTGTCCCATACGTATTTTAGTTGTTCTCCCCTCCCAATGTAACTAAATGTCAAGTCGTATATTTTCTGCATTATTCTAATCCGTGATGCGGGTCACACGTATTGGTAGCAAATCAAATACATAGCTCGCATCCCAATATGCATTGCAACCATGTTGCGTGTTCCCGTGATAGGGTCTAGGAGAATATTAGAATATTCTCATAATTGTTGGTGAGTCTGTAATATGATTTTAAATGTCAACATATCAACTGACTGTACCCAAGGCAGTCTCAGGTAATCATGGTATATGAAATACAGAAATAAGAGCGTATACAATATTGAGAATTTAAACAGTACTTGGCAAGGTATACTTGCCTACTCCCTGATAGTGTTTTTGATAACCTGATCTCGCAGTCAGGTTTGAAGGTGCTGGTGACAGGAGGTCACTGGCTGTGTTGGAACTATTTCCTGTTAAAGATACAGGGTTCGTGAATATCGTGGTATAAAAAGTATACACATCTATATATATATATAGTATATATATATACACATAGATATAGCATATAATATATATAATATAGATATATATATATAGTATGTATATATATAGATATAATATATGTATAGTAGTATAGCATATAAAGAACAGAAAAAAATGCAGGTATATAGTAGCAGGGTATATCCACTGATATTTATATATAATACTATAATATTTAGCAGGGTTTATCCACTGTTAATATAATAATAATAAAATGAAATAACAGAACAGAATTTAAAAATTATATATAAATGCTGTACTATTCAGCAATATAAATAATATCAGGGTCTATATGTGTGACCACTGTCATATATAATAATATATATAGTGAATTTAAAGACAGTGCAAGAATTAGAAATATATAAATATAAGCTGTATTATCCAGCAATATTATCAGGGTCTATAGGTGACCACAGTTATATATAGTAGTATATATACCAGTGTATATATAACACTGATATTTATATACATATAAAATAAAAGGAATACACTGCATATAAATAATAAAAATAAAATGCACATTATGTATATATATATACTGTGTATATTCACAGTAATATAATAATTATAATATAGTGTATACTATATACATATATCTGATATATATATACATAGTATAAATACATAGATATAATAATTATTACATAACATATATATAGTTATATATATATATATACCTATATATATACATAGTTGTACATATATGAGTATATATGTAGATATATATATACATATACATATTAAATACATATATTAAAATGAACAAAATATATATATATATAAGTAAATATATATACTGTTTTTAGTAAATACAGTAATAATAATAATAATAATAATATATATATAATGATAACATATTGATATATATATATATACATATATATATATTTAGAAATTAATATACATATATATATAATTATACATATATACATATAAATATACATATATGTATATACATATATATATATATACACATATATAGAAAAATAGATATATATACATATATTTGGTAAATATATATAATACTATAATATACAGTATAATACACTGTATAAATAACAGTATATATGTAATATATATTAAGAGTATAATACACATATATATATAAATATACATATATACATATATTAAATATATATTAAAAATGAACAAAATATATATATAAGAAAATATATATACTATTTTTAGTAAATACTGAATAATAATAATAATAATATATATATGATAACATATATATATTGATATATATATATATACATATATATATATACATAGAAATATATATTAATATACATATATATAAAATATATACATATAATAATAATAACAATAATAATAATAATAATAATAATAATAATAATAATAATAATACATATAATATACTGTATTTATACAGTATATAATATATATTAAATACTATAATATTAATATATAATATATAAAACCATATATATATATATACATATATATATAAATATATATACATATATACATACATATACATTTATATATATAAATACGTATATAATAGCGTATTTATACCTGACGAGGTGGCAGGTGGGGTCCACGGCGAGTCGTCGGCGGGAGGTCGGCGGCGGAGTCGACGGTGGCCGGCCGGAGGAGCAACGGCAGTAGCAGTAGCTGCTAGCAGTAGCAGCAGCAGCAGCAGCTTGCGGCAGCTGCAGCGCCGCGTGCGGTGGCGGGGGGCGGCGGTGCAGGCTGTCGGGGTGGTGGAGGAGGAGGTGGCGAACAGGTCCGGGGCGGGTGGCGGAGGTCGGAGGCTGCCGGAGAGGCGGTGGGGAACTGTCGGAGTGGGGGGAAGAGAATTGATGTGCGGTGGGGGAGGGGACTTGCGGGGGAGCTGCCGGCGGAGGAGGGTGTCGTGGGGCGGTGGGAGCTGGTCAGGTCGAGGGAGGAGGTGGCGGCGAGGTGTTTGGTGGTGGTGGCGGTGATCCACGGTGGTCGGGGTGGCCGTGAGGGGCGTCGGGGAGGGGAGGAGCTGCTGTCGGGCAGGGAAGGGAGGGGTGCTGCGGTGGCTGGCCACGGCGGAGCAGGCGGCCAGGGAGGGAGGCAGTTGGCCGGAGGGGAGAGGAGGTCAGGGCGGAGGGTTGGCCGGAGTTGGGTCGGAGGCGGTGGCCGGTGGTGGCTGTGAGGGAGTGGGGATGAGAGAGGGGGTGTGTGTGTTAGGGTTTATATAGGATTTAGGGTAATGGCAATTTCGTAAATAGTTAGAAAATCTAGGGTGTTTTGGTAATTTTGGATTTTTGGGATATTTTGTGATATTTATCCTGGATATTTATGGTGGGCCCTTGCCACCTATGGTCTAGCCAATAGGGGGTTGCCACCTAGCATGCATTTTTGCATAAAAACCCTAATCTTTTCACAATTTGCATAAAAGTCCAGAAATTGAGAAATTGCGCAATTATGCAATTTGTCTGGAAAATTACCTGGTTCTAAAAATTACTAAAATTCACAGAATTGAGGGAAAATGCTGGGGAAATGTCCTGGGCTGTGGGGATGAGCCTGGGCAGGGTCAGGGTCTGATTCTGCAGGTGATACGGGTCACCGTATTTATTATTTAATAAATACTGCGCACGGTGTTCACTAATTATTCAGGGGCAGTTAGGGTCATAATTTTTCTACGGTGTCAATACGATAATTGTAATACAATTAGTGTAGAATATTATCGTATTTTTGGTTGGGTAAAACAGGTGCCTACTGGTCCTCAAATCTCTAGGGTACAGAGGTTGGTAAAGAGCAGAAAATTAAATAGGAATTAAATACGTACGTTTGTAACGATATTTGTGCGACTAAAACGAAGCACAAAACGAGGTTTCTGGGAGTTGCTAAAAATACAGAAAATGTAGTCTAGCAAGTCTAGGGCAGGGATGGGAAATTAGTTTAGGGTTAACGGCTAGTGTGGTGCCCTAATTTATTGTGTAACAAACAGGTGCACAATCAATAGAATATATTTAATAAATAAATTTTTAAAAGTTACACTAATTCTAATTAACTAGAAATAATATTAAAATACTGAAATCTGGTCGAGGGAGTTTACAATCTACCCTCCTTAGAATATTTCGTCCTCGAAATAAAACACACATATAATGAGAACGAAAGATTGATTGATTCGAAATATGAGGACATAGATAGCTGAAGTTTGATTTGAAATATTTTGGACATACCCTGATCTGGAAATAGATGGGGAAATATTATCGGATATCCTCTACACGTTCCCAGGTTGATTTGCCTGGTGCATGATGTTTTCATGCAATATGAACTAGAGGAACGTAATACAACGTAAGGTAGGTAACGAAAGTCATTCTAAGAAAATAAGAACAGTTTAAACTGTAATCTAATCTACTAATAGGGTTTGGTAATTCTCCAAGAAACTATATAAATGGCTATGGAAACAATACACTTCATATTTATACTATATACGAGGTTTCTTCTTTCCGAAATAAGGAAAGACGGAAAACAGTAATCAAGAGTTCAAGGGGGTAATGGATTAGAAGTATGGAGATTCAAGGCGTTTAAAGAATCCAATGGGAATTGCCAAGGCAGTTGTGGATGGAAATGCTATTCTGGTACTCCCTATTCACATATTCATATTAGCACAGTTATGTAGCTGATATGATATGCGCAGAGGGTAAGTACACCTGTCTACCAATCATTATATCTCAATCCACTTAAAGTAGTTATGCGAAGGTGAATCAAGTGCATTATGGTTGATCAGACCGTCATACACTGATTCTGAAATGTATTAGTGTAGTACTCCAATAATACATAATTAATGAACAAGCTTGGTAAAGAATAAGCTTGCAAAACTAGGCTATAATAGCAGAGCATAATTTAAGGTATTATAGCAATATAAGTACGCTAGATTAGGATATGAGGAGTACAAAACAATTCAAATTCACAAAAAGACAAGATTCTATAATCTCTAACTTCTAGTCTAGGTTGCTAGTTGACCCAAAAGAGGTGTGGTTTTCTAAGTTCTACAACCTTAATATACACTATAGGTTGTCTGCATTTAAGCACATGACTTGTATCCAGAGCGTACCTCTTTAATTGGAGTATGTGGAAGACGTCATGTACTTCTTCCAATGTCTGAGGTAATGCTATCTTGTAAACTTCTTTGATGCGTTCCAACACATCGAAGAGTCTGATGTACCTCGAGCTTAGTTTTTCCTCTTCTTCCAAGTCTGATAGTTTCTCGGGTAGGTGAAAACACAAGATTAGAAGTTACTGACTATCCTAATAAGTCATGTATATCAAAACTAATTTGGAAACTACCTGTAGTATTCAGCTATTACTACATTCACATGTTTTGAGCCTAACAATCAACGTCTAGCAATCTACCTAGATGTGTTTGCTTAGTCCTGATATTCGAATGGGTAACTTGGTGGTCTAAGGATGACGCTTCTCTTCCTATAGTCTAGGATAGCATTTGTACTGGCTTAGTCAGTCCATGTCTAAGACAACATCGAAGTTTGGTATTGAAAGTACCGGGAATCGCGTCCTCATTACGCTACTATACATGACTACTAGCATGCTTTAGTAATGTTGGTAACTGGAACAATGCCTCTTCCGGTAAACCTGACTATTTGCATGGGTACGAAACTACTAGATGTGAAAGACAGTGTAGCTCTAGAATCAAATAATGCGGTTTGCTGGTAATAATGCGACTATAATGGTACCTGAGATGGTTTCACCTTCCGGTTCTTCTGCAACTGCAGCTAGTGCAAAGGCCTGCTCGTGCCTTCGTCTAATGGTTTATTGTCTGGCTAGGTAGTACTGCGTGTCTTGGGTGGCTAAGGGTGGGCCCCTCTGAAATCTTCCAAATGCTGGGGAATGCTGACCTCTAGTAGGGGGTTGCATTCTCTGGGCTGGTGCTGCTGGTCCTTGCCCAGTCCGAAGTGTTGCTTCTCTGTGTTGTGGGCAGTCTCTGGCCCTATGTTGATTATCTCCACATATCAAGCATAGTCTATACTTCCTTCGGCAGTTTTTGGCATAATGTCCTTTCCTGCCACAATAGTGACAAGTCGGAAGTTCCTTGTATTGATATGGCCCTGTCTTGTGTTGTGCCTGATTTCCCAGGTGACGGATTGGTCCTCCTGCTCCTGTCTGGTCTATGGCTGATATGGTTGGATTTGAACATCTTGCTTCTCGACCAATGGCTTCTTGTATCCTTGCCTCTGAAAGAACTTCTTCGTAAGAAATTCTTGACTGTGTGGTAGTATGCCCCTGGAGTTCGGAGGTAAGGCCGTGATGGAACTTCATGGCCTTCTTCAGCTCATTAGGTATTAAGATGGCACCGAATTGACTTAGTCGACTGAATTCTGCATCATAGGCGTCGACGGTCATAATTCCTTGTTCCAAATGCAGGAACTGGGAGTACAGATCATCTCTGACTGTGGCTGGAAAATATTTTGCATTAAAATATTCCAGAAATTCCTCCCAAGTATGGTTCTTGCCCGTGCTGCGCTCGATAGATTCCCACCAGTGATGGGCGTTACCGAGGAGTAGGGTCCTTACTGCGGTCATCCATAGGTCAGGGTAAAGTTGTGAACCTTCTAGCAGTATTTCCGTGTTGGAGATCCAGTCTGAGATCTCATCCAGAGTTTCATTGCCCTTAAAGGTTCTTGGGCTCATCCGGCTAAAGCCTCGAACAGTGCTAGCTGGTTGGACAGGGGCTGGTGCTAGAGCAGTTGTCCTCTCTAGAATCATCATTAGGCATTGTCTCAGGACTTCAGTCTGTTGCCACTGAGCCTGCAATATGTCTTGGAACATCTGAGTTTGTCCCTCAAATTGTGGCATCAGGGCTGCAAGAACTGGAGGTGGAGGCAAAGGTATCTCCGCCTGCAGTGTTGGAGCCTGAGAAGTTTGCCCTTCTTGCTGGACTGGTGTTGCTTCCTGGGTCGGATCTTGGTGAAGGTACGAGGTTGTTGGATTGACCAGCATCCTTCTCGGAGATTGGTCTCTCGGGATTGGTGTCCCTTGGACATCTGGCGAGAAGTCTGTTGCTTGGTCAGTTCCATCAATCGCAGTTTCCCCGGGTATGTCCATATTTCTGAAAAGAATTGAAAAATTTAGAAAAGTACGAAGGACTTAATAGATGATAATCAAGCAGGATACAAAATTTATGGATGGAGTCAGTGTGGATGAGACCTAGTATTCCTATCCTATTGCAGGTTTGCTGAACATGATATCATGTTATTAGCAATTAACTCGACCTGCATGGGCCACCACTAAAACCGTGTCACGCCCCAGTCCCAAAAATATACGGAACTAGGCCACGTGGCATTGGCCAGCTGACACGTCACTAAGGGAATACCCAATTTAATGGACCCAAAGTGATGTGCTACGCTGTCCTAAAATACTACAAGTCTAAATTCAGGTAAATCTATCTCATCCACAAGAATAACAAGGAAAGTGCTGAATATATATATAGATGCTAAATCTGAAATGTCATATACAACCCAGATGAAGTCAGGTGGAAACAATCCCACTACAAAAAGTAAGCAGAAGTGAAATAAGATAATCTAGCGCAACATCCTCAAAGTATGTAGCTCCAACTCCAGTGTACTCAGGTAGACTCTGACGGCATCTCCTCTATCTCCATCTCAAGGGAATGTCCAGACTCCTGTCCAGGTCCAGATACTGTGGAGTGGAGTGTCTCAGCTAAACCTGGCAGGGAACCAGGTCCTCAGAGGGACGTAACAAGATACAGGAAAACAACATGCCATGTGTGTAAATACTGAATAGAAATTACTGAATAAAACAAATACAGGGTGCTAACCATCTATGTGAAATACAATTTGAGACAACCTAATACGTATGGGAAATGTGTGGCTAGACATATGCTGACGTAATTCACCAATCTGTAGTGACAGGCTAGTATATGCCACATATGCCCCCGTTCAAGGGCACTATACAATTTTCCATCTACGATGAGAATGGTCACATGAATACATATCTATATCATCCGTATCACTCCGTCGAGTGCGGCACATGGTAAAGAGATGGGTGTCCCATACGTATTTTAGTTGTTCTCCCCTCCCAATGTAACTAAATGTCAAGTCGTATATTTTCTGCATTATTCTAATCCGTGATGCGGGTCACACGTATTGGTAGCAAATCAAATACATAGCTCGCATCCCAATATGCATTGCAACCATGTTGCGTGTTCCCGTGATAGGGTCTAGGAGAATATTAGAATATTCTTATAATTGTTGGTGAGTCTGTAATATGATTTTAAATGTCAACATATCAACTGACTGTACCCAAGGCAGTCTCAGGTAATCATGGTATATGAAATACAGAAATAAGAGCGTATACAATATTGAGAATTTAAACAGTACTTGGCAAGGTATACTTGCCTACTCCCTGATAGTGTTTTTGATAACCTGATCTCGCAGTCAGGTTTGAAGGTGCTGGTGACAGGAGGTCACTGGCTGTGTTGGAACTATTTTCTGTTAAAGATACAGGGTTCGTGAATATCGTGGTATAAAAAGTATACACATCTATATATATATATAGTATATATATATACACATAGATATAGCATATAATATATATAATATAGATATATATATATAGTATGTATATATATAGATATAATATATGTATAGTAGTATAGCATATAAAGAACAGAAAAAAATGCAGGTATATAGTAGCAGGGTATATCCACTGATATAGATATATAATACTATAATATTTAGCAGGGTTTATCCACTGTTAATATAATAATAATAAAATGAAATGACAGAACAGAATTTAAAAATTATATATAAATGCTATACTATTCAGCAATATAAATAATATCAGGGTCTATATGTGTGACCACTGTCATATATAATAATATATATAGTGAATTTAAAGACAGTGCAAGAATTAGAAATATATAAATATAAGCTGTATTATCCAGCAATATTATCAGGGTCTATAGGTGACCACAGTTATATATAGTAGTATATATACCAGTGTATATATAACACTGATATTTATATACATATAAAATAAAAGGAATACACTGCATATAAATAATAAAAATAAAATGCACATTATGTATATATATATACTGTGTATATTCACAGTAATATAATAATTATAATATAGTGTATACTATATACATATATCTGATATATATATACATAGTATAAATACATAGATATAATAATTATTACATAACATATATATAGTTATATATATATATACCTATATATATACATAGTTGTACATATATGAGTATATATGTAGATATATATATACATATACATATTAAATACATATATTAAAATGAACAAAATATATATATATATATAAGTAAATATATATACTGTTTTTAGTAAATACAGTAATAATAATAATAATAATAATATATATATAATGATAACATATTGATATATATATATATACATATATATATATTTAGAAATTAATATACATATATATATAATTATACATATATACATATAAATATACATATATGTATATACATATATATATATACACATATATAGAAAAATAGATATATATACATATATTTGGTAAATATATATAATACTATAATATACAGTATAATACACTGTATAAATAACAGTATATATGTAATATATATTAAGAGTATAATACACATATATATATAAATATACATATATACATATATTAAATATATATTAAAAATGAACAAAATATATATATAAGAAAATATATATACTATTTTTAGTAAATACTGAATAATAATAATAATAATATATATATGATAACATATATATATTGATATATATATATATACATATATATATATACATAGAAATATATATTAATATACATATATATAAAATATATACATATAATAATAATAACAATAATAATAATAATAATAATAATAATAATATAATAATAATAATAATACATATAATATACTGTATTTATACAGTTATATAATATATATTAAATACTATAATATTAATATATAATATATAAAACCATAATATATATATATATATATACATATATATATAAATATATATACATATAATACATACATATACATTTATATATATTAAATTACGTATATAATAGCGTATTTATACCTGACGAGGTGGCAGGGTGGGGGTCCACGGCGAGTCGTCGGCGGAGGTCGGAGGTCGGCGGCGGAGTCGACGGTGGCCGGCCGGAGGAGCAACGGCAAGTAGCAGTAGCTGCTAGCAAGTAGCAGCAGGCAGCAGCAGCTTGCGGCAGCTGCAAGCGCCGCGTCTGCGGTGGCAGGGGGCGGCGGTGCAGGCTGTCGGGGTGGTGGAGGGAGGAAGGTGGCGAACAGGTCCGGGGCGGTGGCGGAGGTCGGAGGCTGCCGGAGAGGCGGTGGGGAACTGTCGGAGTGGGGGGAAGAGAATTGCTGTGCGGTGGGGGAGGGGACTTGCGGGGGAGCTGCCGGCGGAGGAGGGGTGTCGTGGGGCGGTGGGAGCTGGTCAGGGTCGAGGGAGGAGGTGGCGGCGAGGTGTTTGGTGGTGGTGGCGGTGATCCCACGGTGGTCGGGGTGGCCGTGAGGGGCGTCGGGGAGGGGAGGAGCTGCTGTCGGGCAGGGAAGGGAGGGGGTGCTGCGGTGGCTGGCCACGGTGGAGCAGGCGGCCAGGGAGGGAGGCAGTTGGCCGGAGGGGAGAGGAGGTCAGGGCGGAGGGTTGGCCGGAGTTGGGTCGGAGGCGGTGGCCGGTGGTGGCTGTGAGGGAGTGGGGATGAGAGAGGGGGTGTGTGTGTTAGGGTTTATATAGGATTTAGGGTAATGGCAATTTCGTAAATAGTTAGAAAATCTAGGGTGTTTTGGTAATTTTGGATTTTTAGGATATTTTGTGATATTTATCCTGGATATTTATGGTGGGGCCCTTGCCACCTATGGTCTAGCCAATAGGGGGTTGCCACCTAGCATGCATTTTTGCATAAAAACCCTAATCTTTTCACAATTTGCATAAAAGTCCAGAAATTGAGAAATTGCGCAATTATGCAATTTGTCTGGAAAATTACCTGGTTCTAAAAATTACTAAAATTCACAGAATTGAGGGAAAATGCTGGGAAATGTCCTGGGCTGTGGGGATGAGCCTGGGCAGGGTCAGGGTCTGATTCTGCAGGTGATACGGGTCACCGTATTTATTATTTAATAAATACTGCGCACAGGGTGTTCACTAATTATTCAGGGGCAGTTAGGGTCATAATTTTTCTACGGTGTCAATACGATAATTGTAATACAATTAGTGTAGAATATTATCGTATTTTTGGTTGGGTAAAACAGGTGCCTACTGGGTCCTCAAATCTCTAGGGTACAGAGGTTGGTAAAGAGCAGAAAATTAAATAGGAATTAAATACGTACGTTTGTAACGATATTTGTGCGACTAAAACGAAGCACAAAACGAGGTTTCTGGGAGTTGCTAAAAATACAGAAAATGTAATCTAGCAAGTCTAGGGCAGGGATAGGAAATTAGTTTAGGGTTAACGGCTAGTGTGGTGCCCCTAATTTATTGTGTAACAAACAGGTGCACAATCAATAGAATATATTTAATAAATAAATTTTTAAAAGTTACACTAATTCTAATTAACTAGAAATAATATTAAAATAATGAAATCTGGTCGAGGGAGTTTACAATATATTCCTAGTTATATATCTAGGCTACTACATATATATATATACAAACACATGTGCTTATATATATATATTATATATAATATATATATAATATATATATATATATATATCTACTATACTAAACTATCTGTCTATCTATCTATCTATCTATCTATCTATCTAATAACATACATATATATCTAGATCTCTCTCTCCCTCTCACTACTTGCTGCTTACTTGCCAGCTGCTACAACGCTGCACTGCCGCTGCTATGGCTGCTTGCTGCTGCTAGCTTGCGTTTGGCTGCTGCGGCTTTTTTCGCTGCACATTGCCACTGCCACTTGCCCTCTGCTGATGGCTGCTCACTACTACCCCCCTCGACACACCACACACAAACACGCATACAGACACACACATTCACATATATATATATACACTAACATATATACATATATATATACACACACACAACCATATATATATATATATATAATATATTATAACACACGATATATGTATATAGGTACACACAGAATATATAGTACAAACAGCATATATATAAAACTCATATTTATATATATATATAAAACACACTCTACATATATATACACAACACACATACTCAATATATACACACACAAAAACTACACACACACACACAATATATATAATATATATATATATATATATATATATATATATATATATACTATAAATATTCTACACTATAAACATCACCATACATACACTAACACCACACACACTCACACACACACACACACACACCCACACAACACCTCACATCAATCCCCCCCCCCCTCAATCAAACTCCTATCTCCTACCCCCCCCCCACCACTCCCCCAACACATCTACATACTAACACACTCTATAATAGACACACACACACACCTCACACACACACACTACTATATCTATACTATCTACTAAACACACTCCTCCTATATAGACCCCCCCACACACACACCCACCACAACTATACTCACTCTCTCCTACCCCTCAATATCTATATCAAACACAACACACACACACACACCACACCAACACACGCACCACCTCATACCCCGAACACTCCATAAATAACTATAAATATATAAAATACAACCCGAGAACTATATCACACCACTCTCGAAGCTAAACCAACCCGAAACCAAGAAACTAAGTCGAAATGGCCATTCGGCCATTTTGACGAACACGTGGAGTACGGTTCGCAAAACCTCGTGAAACGCACAACAAACATACTCGAAATCGGTCTAAAATTTATCCACGGGTTCTAATCTATGTCGAGATCCTAGAAAAAATGCTAACTCGTCGATTCTAGGTACGTGATAAAAATACGCACACACATAGAACCTACGACGACAAAAACTCCCAAATCGTCCGAAACGCCCATTTCTCCACGACACGACTTCACGTGTCCGAACGGAGACATGTACTACCCAAAATTGGGCCAATCTCGGATTTCGCCCAAAATTGACACAAAACCTAATGTCAAAGTCTCCAAACACAACCAAACAAGTTCTAACTTCCTCCCACGGGTAGACTTAAGGTCTAGGAAGGTTCTAAACTACTAATTATACTATATAATAGCAACCACTAAGAGAAAACTTAGGGTTTACCTCTTGGGAGTTGGAATCCCATGGCCACAGTCTCCAAAACCCTTGAAATCACCACCCTCAAGCTTCCAAGCCTCCATACTAACTCTAGGCTCTACACACCTAGGTTAGGAAAAAGCAAATGGTTAGGGTTCACATAAATGGAAGAATAGAAGAAGAAAGAGAAGAAATGGAGAACTTACTTGAAACTTGGAAGAAGGAAGAAGAAAAAGAGTGGAGAATGGAGTGTGGAGAAGAAGAAGAAGTGAAAATGGAATGGAGAAGAAGAGGGGTTCGGTCCAGATCTGGGAAATAGGGTTAGGGGGGCGGCCATACATGTAGGAATAGGTTACATTAATGAAAAATGACTAAAACACCCTCCTAATTAGTCATGCTAATAGGATTTGGGTTTGGGGTTCCAAATGCACTCAAATTAACTTAATCATTCTAACTAACTAAAATAAAATATAATAATTATTTTAAACCAAAAAATAGGCCTCACAAGGGTGTTGGTTGGGGTCGGACATGGGTCCACTAGGGTCGGACACGGGTCCAGACTAGCCAAAATCCTAAATAATCCAATAAAAAATAATACAATCAACAATTAAATATAAATATAATTATTTATGAACACTTTTGCCTGTAACACGTGTGTTTTTATCTCGGATGAATTTTTTTTTTCTACACGGATTGTGTTACTCTCGTCGAACAGCATACAAATCTGACATATTGTTTGACGAAAAAACGATTTCTGAACAAATAGTTATGGCCGTTCGAAGTTCTGCTCGACGACAGACGTCATTTTCTTACGGTAGAAATGTTTTAAATTTTTGGAAGTTCAATAATAGCTTATTTTATTTTGGATGTTAAATTTTATTTTTTCTAATTTATTTAAAAAATTTATTGCTACAAATTTTTTTTAAAAAACAGAACTAAACCTAAATAAAACTAAAACCAAACCACTCTTTTTTTTCCAAACAAAAAACTAATTAAAAACAAAACCAAACCGAATGAAATAAATCAAATAAAACCGAAACAAAAACAAACCAAAATAAATTTGTATATTATATTTTCGCCAAACGAGTTGGCAAAAAAAAATTATTTTTCAGAAAATTTTCATCTTCGTTGACACGAAATATTTTGTTACAATAAATTTCTCATAAAAGTTTTTGTTTTCACTCATTTATTTAAAATTATTTTTTTTACAGCAAATTTTCAGTAAATTCTTCGTATCAGGACAGGCGTCATGCTAAACCTAGACTAGGAAAGGCCAATCCGCGGCCAATATATATGTACGGCCATGTGTGTGCTGCGATCCAAATTGGTGAAGACCGTGTTGCGCAATGCTTACTATTCTTACACTTGTGGACCCCATACATCAAATTTATGATGACACAATGTGCTTCAACATCTATGATCATTGGCATGCAATAAGAAGCACTTGTTAACAAAATCTCACAAATACGTACTTGGATGTTATATATATATATATATATATATATATATATATATATATATATATATATAGAGAGAGAGAGAGAGAGAGAGAGAGATATTGAGAGAGAGAGAGAGAGAGAGGATCGGGAGTCCCGTCTACGGATTCTGTGGGAGCTCCGTCGCTCTCGACTGTTAGATCAAACGGGCACCACGCAGACGCGTGCGTGGTCACCCCGATCCGACGGACGAGAGGAGAGAAGGACTCCGGAGACAGATCTTTTGATCTGTCCCATATATATATATATATATATATATATATATATATATATATATATAAACTTTTATTTCTTCTAATTTTTTTTTATCCAAACAAAATAAAAAAAATTATTTTTAATTTTTTTTCTCTATTTTATTTTTAAAAAAATTTCTTTTGCTCCCCTTCAAAGTTTTCAAATAGAACAAAATAATTGGATACTCTGCGCGTGTGCATGTACACAAGTTGAATATACCACCACCACTAGTGCGGGTGTGCGCGCACACACACGCAGACACGAAAGTTAGCCGGCTAGTGTATTTTGTGTCAGCCGGTGGGCCCCAGAAATCATGCAGTCTCGACCTCGGGCACCACAGCCTACATAGTGTGCGTTCATGTATGCATTATGTAGAGCACATGAGCTAGAAATGATGTCATTCATATAAGTTACAGTGATCGTACGTACGTGTCAACGCTCCTATGTTTCAGACTTCTTCTTATGAAACTTCTTCCGTCTCCCATGTCAGCAACCTCCCCAGTATATATTATTGGCGAGCTAGAAATGATGTCATTCATATAAGTTACAGTGATCGTACGTACGTGTCAATGCTCCTATGTTTCAGACTTCTTCTTATGAAACTTCTTCCGTCTCCCATGTCAGCAACCTCCCCAGTATATATGTTTATGGGATAAAAAAATAACTACTATTTAGTCTTTAATTTTTTTATAAATCATAATTTATGTATAGTTTTTTGAGGAATAGTAAAGTAAATTTTAAAAAATATATATCTTTCCAATTTTCTTTCATTTTTGAAAGAAATTGTTTTTAGTGGGTCTCATCTTTTTTTTTTCTCTCAAAAAAATTCTTCTTTATTTTTTCTCTTTTCTTTCCAAACATTATTACTTTTCACTTTGTTCGCATTTTTCTTTTCCAATAATGTTATATTTCAACCAAAAGTTTTACAACATTTTTATAGTCGTCTACATCACAGTTGTCAATTGGATTTTTCCTCTCTCCTTTCGTCTAGGAGTTCCAATTGACCAATGTCACGAAGACGGTTGTAAAAAAAATAAAAAAATGCTGCTAGCTGGTTAGCGTGCGGACCAGTGCACAACCACGCGTCAGCCTCCCATTGAAACTTGTACTCCTAGCTTTACTTTTTTTTCTTTCTACTTTTTCCTTTCCTCTGTTGTTCTCCTTCCCAAACAATATGACCGAGTTCATGTACGTGGAAGTAGTAATAATCGATATAACGCCAACAGTATTCAAATATAGATACTATATGGAGAAAGAGGGAAAGAAAGAGAGTATGCTGGCGAGTCGCTTTAAGGTTAGATACGAAGTAAGAAGACCAGAGGTGACGGGATCCATAGTCTGAAGAAAGTGACATATGGAAAATGATACGTAGTGAGCGAGAAAGAAGAATATAGGAGAAGAAAGAATTGAGCTAACCACATTGCTGCAAACATAAAAAGGGAGAGAGAGAGAGAGAGAGAGAGAGAGATCGAGCTCTCTAGATCACCAACCAACCAAACTGGTAGTGGTAGAAGAGTGGGAATTAACATGGGGCATCATTCGTGCTGCAACCAGCAGAAGGTGAAGAGAGGCTTGTGGTCTCCAGAGGAGGATGAGAAGCTCATCCGATACATAAGCGCCCGTGGCTATGGCTGCTGGAGTGAAGTACCAGAGAAAGCAGGTTCGATCTCTTCTCCTACATCTATCCTTTTCTTCCCGCTAATTAAACAATGTGTGTGTGCATACAACAAAGCACCACTACAATATGTGTTCTTGAAACACACTACTTCCTATTGCCAGTCTTCACCTCTCCTAACATAGAACATATATGTTAGAAAGGGGATCAAGAATGATAAAAGAAGGGGAGTCGGGTCGGCTGTTATTTTTTTTAAAGTAGTACACGATACTGGATGACGGATAAGGCGACTCCAAAGACCATCGTCCAGAAAAATGTAGTAGCGAAGCTGCATCGCTAGACCGTCACATTGTTTTCCTGCGTAACGCAGACGACCAGACGACGCCTAGGTAATTAATATCCGAAATATCTATGGTTGATCGTCTGACCGATTGTAGCCATCACCGCTGCTACCTCGTTGATGAGCAGTGTTTCTGTAGTGATAGGCAAAATCAGGAGAGGACAATTGACAGGATAATGTAACATGAGATAGTGTGTAAAGTTCACATCCAGTATACTTACGGTTTTGCTTTTATGGTTTTTCGATCGAGCAGGGCTGCAAAGATGCGGTAAGAGTTGCCGCTTGCGGTGGATCAATTACTTGAGGCCAGACATCCGGCGAGGGAGATTCTCACCGGAGGAGGAGAAGCTCATCATTAGCCTCCATGAGATGGTCGGAAACAGGTTGAAGCTCCCCTAGCTAGTACATTATTTCTTGCAAAAAAAAAAAATTAAGCCTCTGCATTTTTCAGTAATAGTATGAAAAATCAATCCATGCTATCATAGGCATCAAATAAGTAACAGTTGATAACAGAATGAGGTGAAACACTCACAATTTCTCTTCTACGACTAGGATTATAGTTGAGTGCAAATATGACAATCTTACTTGAATCTAACATCATTCTAGTGCGTGATTCACGCGACAAACAATAGTTTCAAGAGCACAAAGTTCATGTCTATGCATTGAATTAAAGTCTTTGCTTTGAGAGCTGGTCATCTAAATATGCTGTTAGCCTGTTAATATCATATATATATACATACATGGATATATGATATTATGTACGTACAGATCTATAGTATATATTCTCCATGCAATACCGTTAAAGAGACATGTTAAAGTCATTGCAAGTAGTCTAGTCTTTAAGTCATTGATTACAATGAAGTAATGATCAAAGAAAGCTCCTGATAGCGATGTAGCAATTTCTGAAACTTTCTTTTAAAGGAAAAGAGAAAACGTGTATGCTTAAATGACCCCAGAGAAAATGAGACACGCATGTTAATTAAGCTCTTAATTTCTGGATGTTTGTTCTATAAGCTTCCCGCACATTGCTAATCAACACACATTGGTTAATTTCTCTAGATGGGCTCACATAGCAAGCCACTTGCCTGGAAGAACAGACAACGAGATCAAGAACTACTGGAACTCATGGATCAAGAAGAAGATACGAAAGCCGAGCACTCTGCAGTCGTCGACGAGTCCCCCGGAGCTCAGTACTACTATCTCGGCGCCGAGCTACTTTAACCCTGTTGTCAACCAGCTTGATTCTTTTGCAGCCCAAACCTTAATGTCAAGTTCGCATCAGGAGACCATCTTCCCTCTCATTGTCCCATATTCATGTTCGAGACCAGCACTGCTGAGGTGCAGGTGCAGCAAGATGTGTGGAACACTACAGGTCACAACGAACTATTTTCCTATACAAGCGGCATGGGCTCGAGCTATTTGCCACCATTGGTGGATGGGGTGGCGAGCTTGGAACCGACAGCTGGAGATGACCGAGATCCGAGCGGATCAGAGTGCTTCGAGAAGCAACAAGAACTAAATGAATGGGTGGAATCGCAACAGTATCCTTGTCTACTTATGTGGGAGAATGTGCAAGAGCAGTTAGGTGGTGGTGATGAGCTCTCTATAGCTCCATCCAACATGGAAACCATCGTTTCTTCATTTTCTTCTTCTTGAGGAGAAATGGAGGTGGACAAATCAAATACTCTCTCTGGAATAAGGACTTTTCAAATTGATGCATGGAGTTTATTTATTTGTTTGTTTGTTTTGTCTTTTCTTCTCTTTGAAGCGAGGGTACGTACCTGTGTGATGTCATAAAGACATGTAGCATGCACCTGCATGGAATGTCTATTTTAAGTATATATATATATACCAAAGAGAAACAAAATGGAGTAATTAATTACCAGCAATGAGTTGTTCTGGATGACTAGTACTTTGTTATCTCGGTTTTCTTTTTAGTCCATGGAAGGAATCATAGAGCCATCCTTGCCTAAGTTCCAAGTCGTCTGCTTCAAACACCGTGTGTACCAGTTTTGCTCAATTCATGACTCTTGTATGGGCTTCATGTGCATCATTACAGTTCTTATGTCACTCGTCCACCCTAGGAGTTAATTATTCAGTGAGCAAGGATTACCGGTCAATTTTTTTTTACTAACTTTCTGGCCTGAGAAGCAATATAGATTCACTTGATCACATCACTAATAATATAATATTAGCTTGATGAACTGGAGCCTTTGCAAAGAGAATTCCGTCCCTTGGGTTCGGTTGTCTTACCTTCAGTGGCGGAACTAGCAGCATTAAACTAGTATTGTACTGTCCAAATATTATTATTTTTCTTAGAATTTACTTATCACTTATGATGTGTTTGATTGTATTTTTTTTATAAAAACAAATTTATTTCAAAATTTTCACAAATTGTAGTGTTTGATAGTTTATATTTTCCATAAAATTATTTTTCAAAAAATTATCATTTTTTATTTTTTTCTAAAATAGTGAAAAATAAAATTGACCAAATCCATAGAAAAATATTATTTCCATTGAAAAATAACTATTTTTCATGAAAATTAATAACAATCAAAAATCCAAATTAACTTTTCTATAAGAAAATTCCAAAATTCCATAGATTTTTTTACTTAGTAAAATAATTTTATGAAATTAATTTATTTTTCACATATTTTTCACCTTGTAATGAAACACATATTTAATTGTTACATATTCAAAATATAAACAAAAATAAAATATAAGATAAAATCTTTATAAAAAAAAACTAAAAAAACTATTCAAAAAATTAGGTCGAGCTACAGCCCTGCCACGCCCATGTGGGTCTCCGCCTCTGCTTACCCTTGACCCTGGGCCGTTTCGAGCAGGTCTTTCAGAACATGACCATCCCTATTAAGGATAGCATTTTATCAAACTTTAAGAAAAATTACCATTCAGAAAAAGTTTCAGGGCAGACTCGACTGTTTTCTCCTTAAAAATATTGTCAGAATAATTTTTTTCATATTTCTATGTGTCGAATCCTAGCAACAAAATATTTTATATTTTAGTTTTTATTGATGAATAACCAATACTAATATTAAGGAGATCCGTCAATGGAGTCGTCTGCTTGCAATTGAATTGGGACAAGGGTCTCAGACTCTTCATTCTTCTGATCTGTCAGCAAGGCTCATGTTACTCATCCATCCTAGGAGAAATTATTCAGTTAGCCAGGTTTACACTGCATCTTGATTTTCCTCTATTTGTTGGCACGAAGATGAGTGCATGCAGTGGCAGTCTAAAACAGTCCTCCTCATTTCTAATTTGTCATATGAAAGAAAATTAAGATATACGGTGAGTCTGGTTCACTGATTAATTTCTTCCAGCCTGGTACTACTTTCCCACAGCAAACTTATTGCAAATTTTTGATGTGAATCACTAGCCAAGAGATCTAACCTGAATGTTGTACACATGAGATGAGACTCGTATATATATATATATATATATATCAAATCCATATCTCCTATTACATGTGGCGCTCTTCTGGAAGGTAGATCCATCATCCAAAGGACGGGGTGTGACTGCAGATGCATACATTGGACAAACTAATCCTAACTTGTTCCTCTGAATCCTTAATGTGTTTGCGTGTAAAGGAATTGAACAATGAAATACAAATTTTCGGCAACTGGAGCGACATCTAACCTGACAAAACCCTGTTTCTGCATGTCAAACCTTCCACACACTATATTGTTTCTTCCGCTGTGAGGCTTCTATGATAACTTGCCTCCCTTGTCTAGCTGGAACATGGGAAAAGAGGTGGTGGATGGAGTTCATTACCATTTTGGCAATGGAAATACAATTTTTCTCTTCCAATGAGACAAACATGTCTAAGACTTTCAATGAAAGATGGAAAGAATTTCAGAAGTAATTAATGAAGAGTATGGTCCACCTGAGAATTCAATGCATGGCATGCATGATGTTGCCATAGCTAGCTAGCTCCTCTCTTTTTCTTCTGATTTTCCCTTTTATCCAGTTGAATAACAAAACCAATGCCTTTGTATCTCATGTTCATGAAATTATTACTTACTGACTGTAACTTTGCAAGCTGTGACTAGCTTTTCATTTGATTTGAGTTTAAATTTTTTTTCTTCTTTCTTTTATTTTGTCTGAATAATTTTAGTGGATTTTTTTTCCTTTAATTATCAATAATAAAATACACATGAATTTAATTTTTCTCACACAGTTTAGTATAAAAAAATAAATTTTTGTTATCATTGTTTGGGTACTTTCAAGGTGTGAATTGGGCTAGACGGTCCGAAAATCAGTCTGGATCCTGTCAACGACATTGTTCGGCTCACAAACAACTCGGCTTCAGGTTGGATTTAGTGTGTCAGCCCGGCCCAAAACGGTCGACCCAAAATTCGGTCCGAACCGGATCCGGATAAGCAACCGGCCGGTCGACTCGGCCCGAACTGGCCTAGTCGGCAACATAGTCCCAAGCCAGTTCCTAGGTCTCAAGGTATTGAAAAGGGCGGGCGACTCGGAACCCGGTCCACCCCAACCCCCCCCCCCCAACCCCCACCCCCCTCCCCCCGGGGTCCGGGCTGGGTCGGGGGATCCGACCCGCAAGCCCGGCCCGGACCGTTGGCTGCCCCGTTCGGACCTGATCCAATTCGGATTGGCCCGATCAGCCCGGACCGGACCGGCACAGTTCAGATCAGGTACGGCTAATGTCACGTCCCAGTCCCAAAAATATACGGAACTAGGCCACGTGGCATTGGCCAGCTGACACGTCACTAAGGGATTACCCAATTTAATGGACCCAAAGTGATGTGCTACGCTGTCCTAAAATACTACAAGTCTAAATACAGGTAAATCTATCTCATCCACAAGAATAACAGGGAAAGTGCTGAATATATATATAGATGCTACATCTGAAATGTCATATACAACCCAGATAAAGTCAGGTGGGAACAATCCCACTACAAAAGTAAGCAGGAGTGAAATAAGATAAACTAGCGCAACATCCTCAAAATATGTAGCTCCAACTCCAGGTGTACTCAGTTAGACTCTGACGGCATCTCCTCTAACTCCATCTCAAGGGCATGTCCAGACTCCAGTCCAGGTCCAGGTACTGTGGGGTGGAATGTCTCAGCTAAACCTGGTCAGGGAACCAGGTCCTCAGAGGGACGTAACAAGATACAAGAAAATAACATGCCAAGTATGTAAATACTGAATTAAACTACTGAATAAAATAAATACAGGGTGCTAACCATCTAAGTGAATGCAAATTGAGACAACCTAGTACGTATGAGAAATGTGTGGCTAGACATATGCTGACGTAATTCACCAATCTGTAGTGACAGGCTAGTATATGCCACATATGCCCCCGTTTAAGGGCACTATACAATTTTTCATCTACGATGAGAATGGTCACATGATTATATACATATATCATCCGTATCACTCCGTCGAGTGCGGCACATGGTAAAGAGGTGGGTGTCCCATACGTATTTTAGTCGTTCTCCCCGCCCAATGTAACTAAATGTCAAGTCGTACATTTCCTGTATTATTCTAATCCGTGATACGGGTCACACGTATTGGTAGCAAATCAAATACGCAGCTCGCATCCCAATATGCATTGCAACCATGTTGCGTGTTCCCGTGATAGGGTCTAGGAGAATATTAGGATACTCTCATAATTGTTGGTGAGTCCGTAATATTATTTTAAATGTCAACATATCAACTGACTGTACCCAAGGCAGTCTCAGGTAATCATTGTATATGAAATACAGAAACAAGAGCATATACAATATTGAGAATTTAAACAGTACTTGGCAAGGTATACTTTCCTACTCCCTGATAGTGTTTGGTAACCTGATCTCACAGTCAGGTTTGTAGTTGCTTGTGACAGCGGTCACTGGTTGTGCTGGAAATATTCTCTGTTAAAAATATACAGGTTCGTGAATTATCAGGGCATAATATAAAAGTATATATATCTACCTATGTATAATAAATAATATATATAGGATACACACTCACATATATATATAGATATATAGTATATATATATACTTATAGATATAGTATGTAGTAGTAGTAGTATATATATAGCATAAATATACAGAAAAAAGAATGCAGGAATGTAAATTTATAATAGCAGGGTATATCCACTATCATAATTATTATAATATAATAATATTTTCAGGGGGTATCCACTGACTATAATATAAATAAATTAAATGACAGTGCAGAAAGTAAATACATATATATCTATGTACTGCATAATATATATATATATATATAGATAATATATATATATAAAAAGAAAATGATATTTGCAGGAATTTAAATACAATATAAATGTTGTAATATCCAGCACTAATACCAGGGTCTATAGGTGACCACTGTTATATATATAATAATATATGAATTTAAAGGCAGTGCAAGAATTTAAAATATGCATATAAATATAAGCTGTATTATCAGCAATATTTATTAATATATATAGATAATATATATATATATATATACATATATAAATAGTGCAGGAAATAAAGTGCAGAAATAAAATAAAAGAAACAGAATGCATAGTATACATATATACTTATATGTATATAATACATATATATATATAATAATAAAGAAAAACAGGAAAAGAAAAGATGTAAATAAATATATTATACTGTATAATATATATAATATATATATAATAGTATATAGATAATATATATAATACATATATACATAGATATATATATATATATATATACATATATAATTACATATATGTATAATAATAAAAATATGCAAAAATTACAATATACATACTGTATATTTACAGTATTTAATATTAATAATAATAATATTAATAACATATAATAATATATATATATATATATATATATATATATATATATATATTAATATACATATATACACATATATTATATATATATATACATGTATATAGGATTTATTACGTATTTTTGTATAATACCTACGTATTTTACCTGACAGATGGCGGGGGGGTCCACGGTGGGTCACCGGCGGGAGGTCGACGGCGGAGTCGACGGCGGCTGGCCGGAGAGTCGTCTGCAGTGGCTACTGCTGCCAGTACCAACAGCAGTGGCAGCAGCTTGTGGAGGTGAGGGCGGCCAGGGTGGTGCCGGAGGTGGAGGGACAGGTGATCGGGGCGACGGGGAAGGGGGTGGCGAACAGTTCGGGTAGGGTGGCGGAGGTCGGGGGTGGCCGGAGTGGCGGTGGGGGACGGTCGGGATGTGGGTGGTGGTGCAGTCGGGGAGAGAGGTCGGGGTTCTGTGGAGGTCAGGGCGGCGGCTGGAGGCGTCGTGGGGCGGTGGTGGTGGGTTGGTTCGACGGGGAATGGCGAGGCGAAGCGGGTGGTGGTGGTGGTTCAAGGTGGCGGAGGGTGGCGCTGGGGGTGGTCGGGTGGTGAAGTCGGTTGTGGGGGTGGTGGTCGGGATGATGCTGCAGCGGTTCAGGGCGGCGGAGGCGGTGGCCGGAGGGGAGTGGAGGTGGTCGGAGGGAAGGGCAGGGGAGAGGCGAGTCGAGTGGGGGTGGTCTGGCGGTGGGCGGTGGCCGGAGCTGGCCGAAGGGAGCCTGGGAATGAGAGAGGGGTGTGTGGGTTAGGGTTTTATATAGAATTTAGGCCAATGGCATTTTCGTAATTAAAGGGAACTTTGGGGGGTATTTTAGTAATTTGAATTTTTGGGATATTTTCAGCAGATTTTTCTGTGGGTCCCATGCCACCTATTGTCTAGCCAATAGGGTAATGCCATCTAACATGCATTTTTGCATAAAAACCCTTGACTTTTCATAAATTGCATAAAAGTCCAAAAATTGGGAAATTGTGCAATTATGAAATTTGTCTGAAAAATCACCTGGTTCTAAAAATTATCAAAATTCACAAAATTGAGGGGAATTGCTGGGGAGAATGTTTTGAACTGTGTGGGGTGAGTCTGGGCAGATGCAGGGTCTGATTTCTTAGGTGATACGGGTCACCGTATTTATTATTTAATAAATACTGCGCACGGTGTTCACTAATTATTTAAGGGCAGTTAGGGTAATAATTTTTCTACGGTGTCAATACGATAATTGTAATACAATTAGTGTAGAATATTATTGTATTTTTGGTTGGGCAAAACAGGTGCCTACTGGTCCTCAAATCTCTAGGGTACAGAGGTGGGTAAAGAGCAGAAAATTAAATAGGGATTAAATACGTACGTTTGTAACGATATTTGTGCGACTAAAACGAAGCACAAAACGGGGTTTCTGGAAGTTGCACAAAATACAGAAAAAGTAGTCTGACTAGTCTAGAGCAGGAATGTGAAATTTGTTTAGGGTTAACAGCTAGTGTGATGCCCTAATCAATTGTGTAATGAACAGGTGCACAATCAATATAATATATAATAAATAAATTTTTAAAAAAAGTTACACTAATTCTAATTAACTAGAAATAATATTAAAATACTGAAATCTGGTCAAGGGAGTTTACAATCTACCCTCCTTAGAATATTTCGTCCTCGAAATAAAAATACACATATAATGAGAACGAAGATTGATTGATTTGAAATATCAGGACATAGATAGCTGAAGATTGATTTAAAATATTTGGACATACCCTGAACTGGAAATAGATCGGGGAAACATTATCGGATATCCTCTACACGTTCCCAGGTTGATTTGCCTGGTGCATGATGTTTTCATGCAATATGAACTAGAGGAACGTAATACAACGTAAGGTAGGTAACAGAAATCATTCTACAAATAAGAACAGTGTTAAACTGCAATATAATCTACTAATAGGGTTTGGTAATTCCCCAAAAACTATAGAAATGGATATGGAAACAATACACTTCATATTTATACTATATACGAGGTTTCTTCTTTCCGAAATAAGGAAAGACGGAAAACAGTAATCAAGAGTTCAAGGGGGTAATGGATTAGAAGTATGGAGATTCAAGGCGTTTAAAGAATTCAATGGGAATTGTCAAGGCAGTTGTGGATGGAAATGCTATTCTGGTACTCCTTATTCACATATTCGTATTAGCCTAGTTATGTAGCTGGTACGATATGCGCAGAGGATAAGTACATCTGTCTACTAATCACTATATATCTCAATCCACGTGAAGTAGTTATGCGAAAGGCGAACCAAGTGTATTATGGTTGATCAGACCGTCATACACTGATTCTGAAATGTATTAATGTAGTACTCCAATAATACATTTTTAATGAACAAGCTTGATAAAGAATAAGCTTGCAAAACTAGGCTATAATAGCAGAGCATAATTTAAGGTAGTATAGCAAATATAAGTACGCTAGATTAGGATATGAGAAGTACAAAACAATTCAAATTCACAAAAAGACAAGATTCTATAATCTCTAACTTCTAGTCTAGGTTGCTAGTTGACCCAAAAGAGGTATGGTTTTCTAAGTTCTACAACCTTAATATACACTATAGGTTGTCCGTATTTAAGCACATGACTTGTATCCAGAGCGTACCTCTTTAATTGGAATATGTGGAAGACGTCATGTACTTCTTCCAATGTCTGAGGTAATGCTATCTTGTAAACAACTTCTTTGATGCGTTCCAACACATCGAAGAGTCTGATGTACCTCGAGCTTAGTTTTCCTCTTCTTCCAAGTCTGATAGTTTCTCGGGTAGGTGAAAACACAAGATTAGAAGTTACTGACTATCCTAATAAGTCATGTATATCAAATCTAATTTGGAAACTACCTGTAGTATTCAGCTATTACTACATTCACATGTTTTGAGCCTAACAATCAACGTCTAGCAATCTACCTAGATGTGTTTGCTTAGTCCTGATATCCGAATGGGTAACTTGGTGGTCTAAGGATGACGCTTCTCTTCCTGTAGTCTAGGATAGCATTTGTACTTGGTTTAGCCAGTCCATGTCTAAGACTACGTCGAAGTTTGGTATTGAAAGTACCGGGAATCGCGTTCTCATTATGCTACTATATATGACTACTAGCATGCTTTAGTAATATTGGTAACTGGAACAATGCCTCTTTCGGTAAACCTGACTATTTGCATGGGTACGAAACTACTAGATGTGAAAGACAGTGTAGCTCTAGAATCAAATATGCGGTTTGCTGGTAATAATACAACTATAAGGGTACCTGAAATGGTTTCACCTTCCGGTTCTTCTGCAACTGCAGCTAGTGCAAAGGCCTGCTCGTGCCTTCGTCTAATGGTTTGTTGTCTGGCTAGGTAGTACTGCGTGTCTTGGGTGGCTAAGGGTGGTCCCCTCTGAAATCTTCCAGATGCTGGGGAATGCTGACCTCTAGTAGGAGGTTGCATTCTCTGGGCTGGTGCTGCTGGTCCTTGCCCAGTCCGAAGTGTTGCTTCTCTGTGTTGTGGGCAGTCTCTGGCCCTATGCTGATTATCTCCACATATCAAGCATAGTCTATACTTCTTTCGACAGTTTTTGGCATAATGTCCATTCCTGCCATAATAGTGACAAGTCGGAAGTTCCTTGTATTGATATGGCCCTGTCTTGTGTTGTGCCTGATTTCCCAGGTGACGGATTGATCCTCCTGCTCCTGTCTGGTCTATGGCTGATATGGTTGGATTTGAGCATCTTGCTTCTCGGCCAATGGCTTCTTGTATCCTTGCCTTTGAAAGAACTTCTTCGTATGAAATCCTCGACTGTGCCGTAGTATACCCTTGGAGTTCGGGGGTAAGGCCGTGATGGAACTTTAGGGCCTTCTTCAGCTTAGTTGGTATTAGGATGGCACCGAATTGACTTAGTCGACTGAATTCTGCATCATAGGCGTCGACGGTCATGTTTCCTTGTTCCAAATGCAGGAACTGGAAGTACAGTTCATCTCTGACCATGGCTGGGAAATATTTTGCATTAAAATATTCCAGAAATTGTTCCCAAGTATGGTTCTTGCCGGTGCTGCGCTCGATAGATTCCCACCAGTGATGGGCGTTACCGAGGAGTAGGGTCCTTACTGCGGTCATCCATAGGTCAGGGTGAAGTTGTGAACCTTCTAGCAGTATTTCCGTATTGGAGATCCAGTCTGAGATCTCTTCCGGAGTTTCATTGCCCTTAAAGGTTCTCGGGCTCATCCGGCTAAAGCCTCGAACAGTGCTAGCTGGTTGGACAGGGGCTGGTACTGGGGCAGTTGTCTTCTCCAGAACCGTCATTAGGCATTGTCTCAGGACTTCATTCTGTTGCCACTGAGCCTGCAATATGGCTTGAAACATCTGAGATTGTTCCTCAAGTTGTGGCATCCGGGCTGCGAGAACTGGAGGTGGAGACAAAGGTATCTCTGCCTGCAGTGTTGGTGCCTGAGAAGGTTGCCCTTCTTGCTGGACTGCTGTTGCTTCTTGGGTCGGATCTTGGTGAAGGTACGAGGTTGTTGGATTGACCAACATCCTTCTCGGAGATTGGTCTCTCGGGATTGGTGTCCCTTGGACATCTGGCGAGAGGTCTGTTGCTTGGTCAGTTTCATTAATCGCAGTTTCCCCGGGTATGTCCATATTTCTGAAAAGAATAGAAAAATTTAAAAAAAATACTTAGGACTTAATAGATGATAATCAAGCAGGATGCAAAATTTATGGATGAAGTCAGTGTGGATGAGACCTAGTATTCCTATCCTATTTCAGGTTTGCTGAACATGATATCATGTTACTAGCAATTAACTCGACCTGCATGGGCCACCACTAAAACCGTGTCATGCCCCAGTCCCAAAAATATACGGAACTAGGCCACGTGGCATTGGCCAGCTGACACGTCACTAAGGGATTACCCAATTTAATGGACCCAAAGTGATGTGCTACGCTGTCCTAAAATACTACAAGTCTAAATACAGGTAAATCTATCTCATCCACAAGAATAACAGGGAAAGTGCTGAATATATATATAGATGCTACATCTGAAATGTCATATACAACCCAGATAAAGTCAGGTGGGAACAATCCCACTACAAAAGTAAGCAGGAGTGAAATAAGATAAACTAGCGCAACATCCTCAAAATATGTAGCTCCAACTCCAGGTGTACTCAGTTAGACTCTGACGGCATCTCCTCTAACTCCATCTCAAGGGCATGTCCAGACTCCAGTCCAGGTCCAGGTACTGTGGGGTGGAATGTCTCAGCTAAACCTGGTCAGGGAACCAGGTCCTCAGAGGGACGTAACAAGATACAAGAAAATAACATGCCAAGTATGTAAATACTGAATTAAACTACTGAATAAAATAAATACAGGGTGCTAACCATCTAAGTGAATGCAAATTGAGACAACCTAGTACGTATGGGAAATGTGTGGCTAGACATATGCTGACGTAATTCACCAATCTGTAGTGACAGGCTAGTATATGCCACATATGCCCCCGTTCAAGGGCACTATACAATTTTCCATCTACGATGAGAATGGTCACATGATTATATACATATATCATCCGTATCACTCCGTCGAGTGCGGCACATGGTAAAGAGGTGGGTGTCCCATACGTATTTTAGTCGTTCTCCCCGCCCAATGTAACTAAATGTCAAGTCGTACATTTCCTGTATTATTCTAATCCGTGATACGGGTCACACGTATTGGTAGCAAATCAAATACGCAGCTCGCATCCCAATATGCATTGCAACCATGTTGCGTGTTCCCGTGATAGGGTCTAGGAGAATATTAGGATACTCTCATAATTGTTGGTGAGTCCGTAATATTATTTTAAATGTCAACATATCAACTGACTGTACCCAAGGCAGTCTCAGGTAATCATTGTATATGAAATACAGAAACAAGAGCATATACAATATTGAGAATTTAAACAGTACTTGGCAAGGTATACTTTCCTACTCCCTGATAGTGTTTGGTAACCTGATCTCACAGTCAGGTTTGTAGTTGCTTGTGACAGGGGTCACTGGTTGTGCTGGAGATATTCTCTGTTAAAAATATACAGGTTCGTGAATTATCAGGGCATAATATAAAAGTATATATATCTACCTATGTATAATAAATAATATATATAGGATACACACTCACATATATATAGATATATAGTATATATATATATACTTATAGATATAGTATGTAGTAGTAGTATATATATAGCATAAATATACAGAAAAAAGAATGCAGGAATGTAAATTTATAATAGCAGGGTATATCCACTGTCATAATTATTATAATATAATAATATTTTCAGGGGGTATCCACTGACTATAATATAAATAAATTAAATGACAGGGCATAAAGTAAATACATATATATCTATGTACTGCATAATATATATATATATATATATATATATATATATATATAGATAATATATATATATATAAAAAGAAAATGATATTTGCAGGAATTTAAATACAATATAAATGCTGTAATATCCAGCACTAATACCAGGGTCTATAGGTGACCACTGTTATATATATAATAATATATGAATTTAAAGGCAGTGCAAGAATTTAAAATATGCATATAAATATAAGCTGTATTATCAGCAATATTTATTAATATATTTAGATAATATATATATATATATATATATATATATATATATATATATATATATATATATATATATATATATATATATATATATATACATATATAAATAGTGCAGGAAATAAAGTGCAGAAATAAAATAAAAGAAACAGAATGCATAGTATACATATATACTTATATGTATATAATACATATATATATATAATAATAAAGAAAAACAGGAAAAGAAAAGATGTAAATAAATATATTATACTGTATAATATATATAATATATATATAATAGTATATAGATAATATATATAATACATATATACATAGATATATATATATATACATATATATTTACATATATGTATAATAATAAAAATATGCAGAAATTACAATATACATACTGTATATTTACAGTATTTAATATTAATAATAATAATATTAATAACATATAATAATATATATATATATATATATATATATATATATATATATATATATATATATATATATATATATATATATTAATATACATATATACACATATATTATATATATATACATGTATATAGGATTTATTACGTATTTTTGTATAATACCTACGTATTTTACCTGACAGATGGCAGGGGGTCCACGGTGGGTCGCCGGCGGGAGGTCGACGGCGGAGTCGACGGCGGCTGGCCGGAGAGTCGTCTGCAGTGGCTACTGCTGCCAGTACCAACAGCAGTGGCAGCAGCTTGTGGAGGTGAGGGCGGCCAGGGTGGTGCCGGAGGTGGAGGGACAGGTGGTCGGGGCGACGGGGAAGGGGGGTGGCGAACAGTTCGGGTAGGGTGGCGGAGGTCGGGGGTGGCCGGAGTGGCGGTGGGGGACGGTCGGGATGTGGGTGGTGGTGCAGTCGGGGAGAGAGGTCGGGGTTCTGTGGAGGTCAGGGCGGCGGCTGGAGGCGTCGTGGGGCGGTGGTGGTGGGTTGGTTCGACGGGGAATGGCGAGGCGAAGCGGGTGGTGGTGGTGGCGGTGGTTCAAGGTGGCGGAGGGTGGCGCTGGGGGTGGTCGGGTGGTGAAGTCGGTTGTGGGGGTGGTGGTCGGGATGATGCTGCAGCGGTTCAGGGCGGCGGAGGCGGTGGCCGGAGGGGAGTGGAGGTGGTCGGAGGGAAGGGCAGGGGAGAGGCGAGTCGAGTGGGGGTGGTCCGGCGGTGGGCGGTGGCCGGAGCTGGCCGAAGGGAGCCTGGGAATGAGAGAGGGGTGTGTGGGTTAGGGATTTATATAGAATTTAGGCCAATGGCATTTTCGTAATTAAAGGGAACTTTGGGGGGTATTTTAGTAATTTGAATTTTTGGGATATTTTCAGCAGATTTTTCTGTGGGTCCCATGCCACCTATTGTCTATCCAATAGGGTAATGCCATCTAACATGCATTTTTGCATAAAAACCCTTGACTTTTCATAAATTGCATAAAAGTCCAAAAATTGGGAAATTGCGCAATTATGAAATTTGTCTGAAAAATTACCTGGTTCTAAAAATTACCAAAATTCACAGAATTGAAGGGAATTGCTGGGGAGAATGTTTTGAACTGTGTGGGGTGAGTCTGGGCAGATGCAGGGTCTGATTTCTTAGGTGATACGGGTCACCGTATTTATTATTTAATAAATACTGCGCACGGTGTTCACTAATTATTTAAGGGCAGTTAGGGTCATAATTTTTCTACGGTGTCAATACGATAATTGTAATACAATTAGTGTAGAATATTATCGTATTTTTGGTTGGGCAAAACAGGTGCCTACTGGTCCTCAAATCTCTAGGGTACAGAGGTGGGTAAAGAGCAGAAAATTAAATAGGGATTAAATACGTACGTTTGTAACGATATTTGTGCGACTAAAACGAAGCACAAAACGAGGTTTCTGGAAGTTGCACAAAATACAGAAAAAGTAGTCTGACTAGTCTAGAGCAGGAATGTGAAATTTGTTTAGGGTTAACAACTAGTGTGATGCCCTAATCAATTGTGTAATGAACAGGTGCACAATCAATATAATATATAATAAATAAATTTTTAAAAAAGTTACACTAATTCTAATTAACTAGAAATAATATTAAAATACTGAAATCTGGTCAAGGGAGTTTACAGCTAATTTTTAATTTTTTAATTTTTTGAATATGCGAGCATGATTTACTGCTTTCGAGGTTTGCCTCAACATGAACTAAAATTCATCTAAATTCTAATAGAAAAATCACTAAAATCTGTATGCTTGCCATTATCACTTAGTGTCGATTTATGCGAGTGGGTTATTCTGCTCACCAGTACAAGTTCCGTACTGACCCACGCTTGTGGGCACCCTCTTTCAGGTTCTCAAGTGCGAGGCCTTGGCTTGGATATATGAAGACATGATATATGGAACGGTGGATATCCTTTGTAAGCAAGAGAGATCAACGAGTGTTGTAGCCAACTTGGCATATTCAATGGGTCTATTCAAGCTTTTGTAAATGCTGTTATTATCAATAAAAGTGATTCGTTTCGCATACTCTGATTGTTTCATATGACTCTATAAATCTTCCACTGTGACTCGATATTTTCTATGAAAACTATATTGTTTTATCTTTTTGCCTTATTGTCACACCTGATTTCAGATTTGGTATTTCTTGAATTTCTAGAATTTAATTTTTTTGATAATTTATTCCTACTATATTTCTCATATTGGTTCCTGTCATTTTATTTATTGTCATTTTTTCTGTTGATTAAGAGAGACTAACCGATACCAGTAGAATACCCATTGGCATTGCCATAAATTCGGTTTAGGACCCGCATATAGAATGGACACTTGGTTCCGTTCATTTGACTTAACCCACGACTAAACCATTTTTCCTCTCCTCTTAGTATATATATGAAATTTTCTCTCTCTTCTCTTTTTCTTCTTCTTCATTTTCAGTTCCTTCTTCCTTGCTCCATTCTCCCTCACCCCCATGCACCTCCCCTAGTCGAACCCTAGCACTGGACCTAGCTAGGAAGATGTCGTTGGACTCTTAGGCAAGTACATCTTGCTCCATGATAAAATCTTAATTTTTGAATTTTTCATATATATGTTGTTTTAAATTTTTGTTTCATAGAAAATGTTCTCCATGTGTTCCTAATCATTTTTAGTTCTAGGTGTTTTTTGTTTTGATGAACATATTTTTGTAGATCTGAGTTTTAAGTTAGGAATTTCATGGGTTCCATGAGTTTTTCCTTCGTTTTGATCGATTAAAACTTATTATTTTTGAAAATTAGTTGTTCTTTATGTTAGAGCATTTCATTAAGTACAATTTGGTTTTTATTTCACGTGATTTGGAGTTAAAATACAGTTTTTATAAAGAAAATATTTTTTTGGTTTTTGGAGCTTTCGGCCATGGCTGAACTTGTTGTTTGGAAAAGACGAAATTCATATGCGGCTAGCACCTTATGCGGCCAAGACTTCTATGCGGCATGACCCTTATGAGGCTTGGATTCTTTGTCGCATAACCATCTAGCATGTGTCCATCTTGTTGGATATATGACTGACCATTACACAAAGTGTTATGGAGCCAAGTGACAGAACTCCTTGTGTTTTGTTTGCTGGACGAGTGAGAAATTCGCTAAGTCCAAAGAGCAATATGCGGCATGATCCTTATACGACAGGAAGAGCATGCGGCCACCTTCCCTTGGCCGTATGACTCTGAAACCTTGGCACACTTTCTATGGTTTTGTCTTTTCTTCCTGACACACTTTACGGCCTGTCACATCCATCACTTTATGTCACTTCACTGACACTTCATTTATTGACCCATCACTCAGCACTTGCCCCAAGGAGTAGACTTTAACCCTGAGCATGCGACAAGTGAGTCCATATGGCAATTAGGAGCATGCCACCAGTGAGTCCATGCGGTAATTGGGTGCATGCGGCCAGTGAGTGCATGCAGAAAGTGAGTGCATGCGGTCAGTGAGCGCATGCGGTCAGAAATTGTTGTGCAAATTTTGTATTCCTATTAATAATGTCCATTTAATAATTCTTTTTGGTGATTATTGTTGTGTGCTTCTTTATGTCAATACAAGTTTATATTACTAGACAAGTTTTGCATGTAGTTCACGAGACAAGTTTATGTACGAGTTCACAATTCTCACAACACCGTAAAAATGTTTGTGTATAAAAATCCATTACAATTGGCATTGGACAATCGAGTGTAAGTATTGCTCAATGTATCGCGTGCCGCGAATACGATAACTCGTGAAAAGTACCCGCGACTCATTATTCTAGGGATTTCTTAAGTGTCCACGACTCGAGAACTCAAAATAATTTAGTAATAATTAAACAAGATAAGCATTACCTAAATTATTGGGAGAAAAGAATATTGCGCTACCGGCTACTCCGATCTCTGAGGGCCCCATGCAGCTTGGAATCACCCTGCTAGGTAAGGGCTCCATGACTGACCATGTTTACGCATGCTGCGGCACATTACAAGACAAGTTTATGTTTATAAAGCAAGTTTATGATCACAAGTTTAAGTTTATGCTTATAAGTACAATTTCTGTTTCTAATAAAGTAACAAGTTATGTTGTAGTGATGTTGAATGTGCATTTAAGTTTACTCGACAAGCGTACCCTTGGCCATCCGGGTTGACTGCAGTGCCAGTGGTAGCGATATTCTTCAAAGTATGCATTTGTTAGTAACTAGGCTTGTGATAACCCTAATTAGTTAATCGTAGCAAGCTGTAGAGTTGTTTGGCCGTGCCATGAATGATGTTACTTTCATTATAGCTCGCTCTTCTAGTTTCTTTTCTCTTGACGCTTAGTTAGGGTGCTAAGTTATGCTCGGGTGAAGGTCTGCAACCCCGGTCCTTATTTTGTTTAAGGGTTGTCCCGATCTAGAGTAGTACCTATGCTCTCTTGTCGCCCGTCGCCTTACTTTCTTTTTTAAGTATTTTTATTATCGGTTCTTACAGTTATATTTTGAGACAAGTACATTGATACCGTACAAGTCTCGATCTACATTTTTTATGTCTCTTTTCTGTTGTATATTGTGATGTGTTTGGTATATCACCTTGAGCTCCTTTGTGGTACTTGTTGCTTGGGGTTCTGACCCCACTGGTTTTGAATGGCCAGATTAACCCGAGGAGAACCATGATCTACCGTATTTCCAGCAATATGGCTCGCACTCGTAGGACTGCGGCCGAAGCTCGTGAGTGGGTTTCCTTCCTCCACCCCTCGTTTTGATTACTTTATTTTGTGGTGTTTAGCAAGGGGAAGAGTTAGCTCCTTATATTTTTGAGACTACGGTCAACATGATGTATATATTAGACCATGGCTGATATATTTGATCATGTATAATTATACTCTGCTAGTGCAGCATTTTGTATTCACTACCTTCATAATCATATGTGACATGTAATTTGGGACGCTTATTTACTTTCATGTATGATAAACTTTTGTAATTGTTGTTGATGGATTGAGATAGTAGGATTTACCGGCCTTAGGACTGACGTCATAGCATGCTAGAGTTCACCCATATGTCTTCTAGAAAACTTTAATACATTGCGGCTTACTTCGGTATTCTGCAAGGTGCGGTTGGCCATGTCAGTCCTCGTATTTATCCAGTATTCTGGAAGCGGGACGTGACAAGATTTTATTAGTGGCCCATGCAGGTCTATTTTTTAGACTTGTGGGAGGACTCATCTTGTTAGAATCTTAATCATCTATTTTTTCTTCGATTGAACTCCATTTGTAATATATACTTCTCGCTCTCCTTGAACTTCAAACTTGCTTGACATGATTATTCTATTCTCGTCCCTTATTGATATATTTGTGTTCTTATCATTCAGGGACACCCCATATGCTCCTCCTTCCGAGGGTTCTATTATACCGATAACTCCAGCAGATCCAGTAGGCCAGGGCCATATTCCGATATTGAACCAAGAGCAAGCGTCAGTAGCTTTTCATCAGCCGGCTCCGCAAGTCACGCATACCCAACCAGCACAATCATCTCCACCAGTCTTGTCGGGACGGCCAGTTTAGCATGTCTCGCCGTTCATGCCAGCCCAGCCAGCCCAGACAATACCGCCAGTTCTTTTAGTACAACAAGGCCAGGCAGGCTCTTAATCCAAGTTATAGATGGTCCAAGCCATGATGATAATACAACAACAACAGCAACAACAACTCCAGCTCCAGCAACAAGTGGTCCAACTCTGCCAGCAGTTTCAGTAAGGACAAGAACAGACCAACACTACTCTTTTTCAGGGAGTCAGAGTGTCACCACCCCATTTCCAGAGCCGGGTATTTTTTTTTATTTTAATTTAGTTAATTGTGCATTATTTTTTTAATTAATTGTATTTATAATTAATTATTGATTGTATTATTTTTATATTGTTTGTTTTAGGATTTTGGCTAGCCTGGACCCATGTCAGACCCTAGTGGACCCATATCCGACCCAGCCCACACCCTTGTGAGAATTATTTTAGGGCTTAGAATATTTATTTTATTTTTAGGAGGTTAGTTGGAGAGATTTGGAACTAGTTTGAGTGCATTTGGAGCCCCGAAACCCAAAACCGAGTTACGGGAGGGCATTTTGGTCATTTGGACTTATGTAAACCCCTTTATTAGGTGGCCGGCCCCCCCTACCTACCCGTTCCCATTCAGAACCAGCAGCCCCACTTCCTCTTCTTCTTCATTCTTCATTCTTCTTCTTCTTCTTCTCCATTCTCCACTCTTCCTTCTTCTTTTCTTCTTCCCACTCTCAAGTAAGTTCCCATATCTCCTCTTTCTTCTTCTATTCTTCTTTATGATTAACCCTAACCCTACATTCTTCCCTAACCTAGGTGGGTAGAGCCTAGATTTGGTGTTGGAGCTTGGATTTGAGGCTTGGAGCTTGAGGGGGGTGGATTTGGAGCATTTTGGAGATTTTGGCTTGGAATTCCAACTCCCAAGAGGTAAACCCTAATTTTCCCCTTGTAATTACTCTTTTATAGTGTAATTAATATTTTAGAACCTTCCTAGACCCTTAGGCTACCCGTGGGAGGAAGTTGGAACTAGTTTGGTTAGGTTTAGAGACTTTAACACTAGGTTTTGTGTCAATTTCGGGTGAAATCCGAATTTGGCCCAATTTTGGGTGATGTCCTAGGTTAGATGGACCTAGGTAGACGTTGTCGGGTGTCGTGAGGGTGAGAGCGTGTCTCCGTTCGGACACGGGAAGCCACGTCGCGGAGAAACGGGAGTTTCGGGCAAAATTGGGGCTTTTCGTCGTTGCCGATTCTAAGTGCGTGTGCGTTTCCGCCACGGGCCTAGAATTGATGCGGGAGCACATTTTCTAGGATCTAGGCATCGTGTAGAGCGCGTGGGTAAATTTTGGGCCGATTCCGAGTTCGTTTGGTATGCGTTTCAGGAGGTTTTCCGAGCCGCGCACCACGTGTTCGTCGAAATGACCGAACGGCCATTTCGACTCGGTTTCCTCGTTTCGGGCTTGTGCGCGTGTTGGGTTAGTATCGGGGAGTGTGTGCTAGAGTTTTTGAGCTATATTTTATATATTTTTAGGTGTTTGGGCGTGTCGGGGTCGTTGGGCGTGCGTTGGTGGGCGTTGTGGGCGTGGTGTGCGTTGTGTTGTGTTTGTATATATATATGTGTATATATATTTTATGTGTGAGTTTTTATATATATATTTATATATATATGTGTGGTTATGTGTTTGTGAGTGTGTGTAGGTGAGTGCTTGTGTGAGTGTGTGCTAGTGTGTAGGTGAGTGTGTGTGAGGGTAAGTGAGTGCCTATATATATATATATATGAGTTTGAGTGAGTGTATATATATGTATTTATATATATGTATGAGTGTTTGTGTGTGTAGTTGTGCATTAGTGAGTGTGTGTGTTAGTGTGTGTGAGAGTGTGTGTGTGAGGTTGTGTGAGAGTGAGTGTGAGTGTGTGAGGATATATATATATATATGTTTAAGTGTGTGAGTGTGTATAGGTGTATATATATATACATAGATATTAGTGTATATATGTATATAGATATATGTGTGTTTGTATATATATATAGATATGTGTTTGTGTATATGAGTGTGTATGTGTTAATATGTGTTAATATGTGTGTGTATATATATATGTTAGTAGATGTGTTAGTGTGTATATATATATATATAGAGTTGTGTGTGTATATATATATATGTATGTATATATATATATATATATATATATATATATATATATATATATATATATGTGTATATATATAGGGGTGTGTGTGTGTGTATGTGAGTTGAGAGGGGGGGGCAGAACCTGGGCAGCTGCTGCTGCCTGCACAGCAGAAAACTGCAGCAGCAGCAGCAGAAAACTGCAGCAGCAGCAGCAGAAAACTGCAATAGCAGCGCGGCAGCAGCAAATAGCAGCGCGGCAGCAGCAAAAGCTAGCAGCAGCAGCAGCAGGTTTGAGAGCAGCAGCAGCAGCAGGTTTGAGTAGCAGCGAGGCGTAGCGAGGGATAGGATAGAGAGATAGATTGATAGATAATTAGTTAGATATATGCATGGGTAGATAAATAGGTAGATAGTAAGATATCTAGATAGGTATTAGTATATAGATAGATAAATAGATTAGATAGATCTAGATATTAGATATATGGATCTATATATAGATAAAGATAGATAGTTAGATTATTAGATGGATAGGTAAGTTATTAGATAGTTAGATTATTAGATGGATAGGTAAGTTATTAGATAGTTAGATAGTTAGGTAAATAAGATAAATAGGTAGGTAGTAGATAAGTTACTAGATAGCTAAATAGATAGTAGGATAAATAAATAGATTAGATAGATAGATAGGTAATAGATAGGTAGATAGATAGTTATATCTATCTAGGATATAGATGTATATACATATAGTTATATACATATCTATAGATATCTAGATTGTTATACATAGATATTTATGAGTTGGGTAAGGTAAAGGGTATTATGTATATATGTGTGGATATATATATATATATAGGTAGATACCTACTTAGACATATATAAATATGGTAGATATCTATATTACCTAGCCTAGATTAATATCTAGGTATGTAATTAATAGCTAGGTAGCTAGTTAGAGGGTTTGAGAGCGGTATCTCAATACCTTGAGATACCAAGGTATTTCAATACCTTAAGATAACCAAGGTATTGGGTTTCGAGCGGGGTTTTTGAGCAATAGCCTAGGAATAGTATTGGAGTGATTTTTATATGTATATGTGTATATATTTACGCGTGCTAGCATAGGTTTTAGCGGGTTTAGGCGGGGTGCGTAGCCTAGGTTGAGGTATCGGATACCGAGGGTATCCCGGTATCTCAAGGAGGCGAGTTTGAGAGTTTTCTAGCTTAATGACCTCGGTTTGACCTAGAATTTCAGGAGCACCCTAGTTTGACCCAGACTTGACCGTAGTTGACTCGGTTGACCGCCAAAGTCAACTTTTGACCTAGTTTTGACCTAGAGTTGACTTTTTGGACCCAGTGTTGACTTTTTGACCCAGATTTTACCGGTTTGACCCGTTTGACCTAGAACGACCCTAGAAGCCTATTTTTAGTTATTTTATGTCTGTTTAACTCTTTAGAACCCTGTTTAACCTTGCTTTTCGCATTAGGTCCTTGCGACACCGGTTCGGATCGCCAGTTGCTCAGGACGTCAGGCGAGTACATTCTCTGATAGTTTTTATTATCTGATGATTATTATGATTCAGCTTCTAGTATAGTATCATATGATTATTCTGGCACAACACGAGACACTGATTGGTATTTCTGGATTCATTTACTTGCGACACGTACATTTCATGTTTCTGGCCTCTATTCTGGAATCACTACTGGCATCACCTACAGGTATCACTACAGGCATCATTCATGTACAGGCTGGACTCATCTTGATTTGCGTGTCGGGTCTTGGATCCACTTGTATTAGTCGGGGCGGGGAAATACTCGAGTAGACATGTAAACATTCCTATCTGGCATCATCAGGCATCACTCCCTCTGGTCTAATCTGGAATGATAGCAGCCGCGCACCCAGTGCGCGGTGAGCCGTACTTACCCCTAGCCGTTTACATGTCGAAACAAGTATTTCAAAGACACCGAGTTCATTCTTTATAGTCTGGACTCTCATGCATTTCTTGACTTGTCTCACTTACATGTTTCTAGACTTGACTCACTACATGTTTTTCATGCTGGACTCACTACACGTTCATGTGCACGGACTTGATCTTAGCTTAGATTTCCTGTATATTGCAGTTATTACTATCTTGCTCTGATACCCATGCATCTTTACCTTTATGCACCAGTGATTTATATATTTCTTGTTTCATACTTGCTTCATTCTTCTTGCTACTGCTATAACTGTTTTATAGTTTTTATCATTTAAATGGAACTGCTGTTAGAGATGTACTTGCTCCAGTCCTGACTGGACATATTTTTCAGAGTATCCGGAGGATTGGTGTCCGACGTTTTATGGACCTGAGCCTGTCGATGGTGCAGACAGGGACCCTCTAGTTTAGAGGTGATTTCCGGGTTGGTAGCCGGGATCACTAGGATCTTGTTGTTGTTTTATTAGTTTTTAGTACCGGATTTGTCTTCGGTTTTGGATTGAGACCTTGTTTGTATATTATTTTGGATGATGTATTGTTGTATTATTATTTGATGTTGTGGCTGTTGTAGTAGTTGTTGGTGGTTAGACTTTATAGTTGTTAGTCTTCTTTGTTATCTATCGTGCTTAGATTCGTGATTGAGTACTTGAGATTATCTTTTGTTATTGCTCCTCCGTTTGGAGTTGAGATCTTGGCAGATTATATATATTGTTTGTGTGGTTGCCCTCCTTTTGGAGAGGTCATGCCCGATTTTTGTGTGAGATTATTATTTAGTTAGTTGATCTAGACAGCGTTCTACCGCCGATGCTGCGGCGTAGGCTGGACGTACCCACGACTCATGCCCGATTTTTCGGGTGCGGGTCGTGACACGTTTTTGGTGGCGGCCCCATGCAGGTCTCGATTCGCAATTAGTGCGATATCGTGGTGGTACAACAACTTAGTTGTACTGCTGCGAGCCTGCTATAGGATCTAGGATCTAGGATGAGTGTGTACTCAATCACGACTAGGAACAATTCCAATCTAATTATTCTGAAATTGCTTCTTTTGAAATACTACTGTCCTTTCTTGATGATATCGTATCTTGCGCCGTATTGACTTCTTTTGATCTGTGTTCAGGATGCCTCCGAAGACACGATCCCATCGTACCGTTCCAGCAGTTGCCTCGGAGAGGTCTGCTACCTCTCGTCCAGCTCGTATTCAAGCAGCTGCTACCGCTCCACTCACCACTCCTGCGGTTGAGGGAGCCTCTGTTTCTCTCGGGGATCCTTCTCCACTTATCGATCCGAGGACTACCCCAGTCGTTCCGGTGGTTCCTCCACCACTTCCTGCTCCAGTAGATGCCGCGCAGTTGTTTGCGTTCTTCAGGGAGATGATGGATGCGCAGCACCGTCAGGTGGATGTGATGAGGCTGGGCATTGAGAACGCCCACCAGGTGGCCATGACGGCAGTGGATAGGGTGGCACAGAATCAGCCACAGACAGATCAGATTCAGCTTCCGAGGCCGGCTAGTATCATTGACTTTCAGAGGATGCGGCCCAAGGAGTTCCGTGGTACAGAAGGGATCCTGTACGCGGATGACTGGATAGAGCAGATTGAGGGGATCTTCAGGCTGGCGCAGATTCCAGACAGCATGCAGATAGAGGCAGCGGGCAGTCAGATGTTCGACCTCGCCTTGACATGGTATCGCACAGATACGAGGATTGCGGCGCCAGGGCTTACTTGGGAGGCTTTCAAGAGGCTTTTTAAGGAGAAGTTTTTCCCAGATGTGGCGCTTAGTGCTTTGGAGAGCCAGTTTGAGGCACTCGTCCAAGGGAGCATGACGGTGGATGAGTACGCAGCGGAGTTCTGCCGTTTGGGCAGATTTGTGGATGGCTTGAGCGAGGCAGCCAAGGCGAGAAAGTTTCGCAAGGGCTTGGTTATGGCGGTCAAGTCTTTGACCAGGAGCGACCGCGAGGCAACTTTTGAGCAGATAGTAGGAGATGCTCAGAGAGCAGAGGATGACTTGGAGCTCAAGTCCAAGAGAGGCAGGGATGATTCAGGCAGTGCCAGTGGTAGTGCGGGACCGGCTAAGCGTCCCTATGTGCAGAAGGCAGCGCAGCAGAGTCAGGATCAGAGGGTGCCCACTTGTGCCTACTGCAGGAAGGCAGGACACACCTGGGATGTTTGTAGGAGGAGGCTGAAGGTGTGTTTGTTCTGTGGATCCGCTGCTCACCAGATGCGAGATTGCTCCACTGCACCTCCATTGGATGGAGCACAGGATCAGAGAGTTGGAGCTAGGCCATCTGTGGCACAGCATCATGCCCCGCACCAGCAGAGGGATACACCCCAGCAGGGCAGGGCTTATGCGTTGACGGTCGAGGAGGCCGATGCTACGGATGTCGGGTTAGCAGGTCTGTCTCTTGTTTCTTCTTCCTGTCATTTCCATTCCTTGTGGTGTGCTTCATTAGTACCTGTTAGACTTTTTTCTTTGTGCTGTGGTAGATAGTTTAGTGACCCTGATTAAGACTGTGATAACACGACCAGTAGGACCCTGATCTTGTATGTTGTTTAGGTAGAATTTCTTGACTGTGATTGTTGGGGGTTTGACCTAGAGAAGTGTGATTGACTTTAAATTTCGAGGACGAAATTTTCTAAGGAGGATAGGCTTGTCACCACCCCATTTCCAGAGCCGGGTATTTTTTTTTATTTTAATTTAGTTAATTGTGCATTATTTTTTTAATTAATTGTATTTATAATTAATTATTGATTGTATTATTTTTATATTGTTTGTTTTAGGATTTTGGCTAGCCTGGACCCATGTCAGACTCTAGTGGACCCATGTCCGACCCAGCCCACACCCTTGTGAGAATTATTTTAGGGCTTAGAATATTTATTTTATTTTTAGGAGGTTAGTTGGAGAGATTTGGAACTAGTTTGAGTGCATTTGGAGCCCCGAAACCCAAAACCGAGTTACGGGAGGGCATTTTGGTCATTTGGACTTATGTAAACCCCTTTATTAGGTGGCCGGCCCCCCCTACCTACCCGTTCCCATTCAGAACCAGCAGCCCCACTTCCTCTTCTTCTTCATTCTTCATTCTTCTTCTTCTTCTTCTCCATTCTCCACTCTTCCTTCTTCTTTTCTTCTTCCCACTCTCAAGTAAGTTCCCATATCTCCTCTTTCTTCTTCTATTCTTCTTTATGATTAACCCTAACCCTACATTCTTCCCTAACCTAGGTGGGTAGAGCCTAGATTTGGTGTTGGAGCTTGGATTTGAGGCTTGGAGCTTGAGGGGGGTGGATTTGGAGCATTTTGGAGATTTTGGCTTGGGATTCCAACTCCCAAGAGGTAAACCCTAATTTTCCCCTTGTAATTACTCTTTTATAGTGTAATTAATATTTTAGAACCTTCCTAGACCCTTAGGCTATCCGTGGGAGGAAGTTGGAACTAGTTTGGTTAGGTTTAGAGACTTTAACACTAGGTTTTGTGTCAATTTTGGGTAAAATCCGAATTTGGCCCAATTTTGGGTGATGCCCTAGGTTAGATGGACCTAGGTAGACGTTGTCGGGTGTCGTGAGGGTGAGAGCGTGTCTCCGTTCGGACACGGGAAGCCGCGTCGCGGAGAAACGGGAGTTTCGGGCGAAATTGGGGCTTTTCGTCGTCGCCGATTCTAAGTGCGTGTGCGTTTCCGCCACGGGCCTAGAATCGACGCGGGAGCGCATTTTCTAGGATCTAGGCATCGTGTAGAGCGCGTGGGTAAATTTTGGGCCGATTCCGAGTTCGTTTGGTGTGCGTTTCAGGAGGTTTTCCGAACCGCGCACCACGTGTTCGTCGAAATGACCGAACGGCCATTTCGACTCGGTTTCCTCGTTTCGGGCTTGTGCGCGCGTTGGGTTAGTATCGGGGAGTGTGTGCTAGAGTTTTCGAGCTATATTTTATATATTTTTAGGTGTTTGGGCGTGTCGGGGTCGTTGGGCGTGCGTTGGTGGGCGTTGTGGGCGTGGTGTGCGTTGTGTTGTGTTTGTATATATATATGTGTATATATATTTTGTGTGTGAGTTTTTATATATATATTTATATATATATGTGTGGTTATGTGTTTGTGAGTGTGTGTAGGTGAGTGCTTGTGTGAGTGTGTGCTAGTGTGTAGGTGAGTGTGTGTGAGGGTAAGTGAGTGCCTATATATATATATATATGAGTTTGAGTGAGTGTATATATATGTATTTATATATATGTATGAGTGTTTGTGTGTGTAGTTGTGCATTAGTGAGTGTGTGTGTTAGTGTGTGTGAGAGTGTGTGTGTGAGGTTGTGTGAGAGTGAGTCTGAGTGTGTGAGGATATATATATATATATGTTTAAGTGTGTGAGTGTGTATAGGTGTATATATATATACATAGATATTAGTGTATATATGTATATAGATATATGTGTGTTTGTATATATATATAGATATGTGTTTGTGTATATGAGTGTGTATGTGTTAATATGTGTTAATATGTGTGTGTATATATATATGTTAGTAGATGTGTTAGTGTGTATATATATATATATAGAGTTGTGTGTGTATATATATATATGTATGTATATATATATATATATGTGTATATATATATATAGGGGTGTGTGTGTGTGTATGTGAGTTGAGAGGGGGGGGGGCAGAACCTGGGCAGCTGCTGCTGCCTGCACAGCAGAAAACTGCAGCAGCAGCAGCAGAAAACTGCAATAGCAGCGCGGCAGCAGCAAATAGCAGCGCGGCAGCAGCAAAAGCTAGCAGCAGCAGCAGCAGGTTTGAGAGCAGCAGCAGCAGCAGGTTTGAGTAGCAGCGAGGCGTAGCGAGGGATAGGATAGAGAGATAGATTGATAGATAATTAGTTAGATATATGCATGGGTAGATAAATAGGTAGATAGTAAGATATCTAGATAGGTATTAGTATATAGATAGATAAATAGATTAGATAGATCTAGATATTAGATATATGGATCTATATATAGATAAAGATAGATAGTTAGATTATTAGATGGATAGGTAAGTTATTAGATAGTTAGATTATTAGATGGATAGGTAAGTTATTAGATAGTTAGATAGTTAGGTAAATAAGATAAATAGGTAGGTAGTAGATAAGTTACTAGATAGCTAAATAGATAGTAGGATAAATAAATAGATTAGATAGATAGATAGGTAATAGATAGGTAGATAGATAGTTATATCTATCTAGGATATAGATGTATATACATATAGTTATATACATATCTATAGATATCTAGATTGTTATACATAGATATTTATGAGTTGGGTAAGGTAAAGGGTATTATGTATATATGTGTGGATATATATATATATAGGTAGATACCTACTTAGACATATATAAATATGGTAGATATCTATATTACCTAGCCTAGATTAATATCTAGGTATGTAATTAATAGCTAGGTAGCTAGTTAGAGGGTTTGAGAGCGGTATCTCAATACCTTGAGATACCAAGGTATTTCAATACCTTAAGATAACCAAGGTATTGGGTTTCGAGCGGGGTTTTTGAGCAATAGCCTAGGAATAGTATTGGAGTAATTTTTATATGTATATGTGTATATATTTACGCGTGCTAGCATAGGTTTTAGCGGGTTTAGGCGGGGTGCGTAGCCTAGGTTGAGGTATCGGATACCGAGGGTATCCCGGTATCTCAAGGAGGCGAGTTTGAGAGTTTTCTAGCTTAATGACCTCGGTTTGACCTAGAATTTCAGGAGCACCCTAGTTTGACCCAGACTTGACCATAGTTGACTCGGTTGACCGCCAAAGTCAACTTTTGACCTAGTTTTGACCTAGAGTTGACTTTTTGGACCCAGAGTTGACTTTTTGATCCAGATTTTACCGGTTTGACCCGTTTGACCTAGAACGACCCTAGAAGCCTATTTTTAGTTATTTTATGTCTGTTTAACTCTTTAGAACCCTGTTTAACCTTGCTTTTCGCATTAGGTCCTTGCGACACCGGTTCGGATCGCCAGTTGCTCAGGACGTCAGGCGAGTACATTCTCTGATAGTTTTTATTATCTGATGATTATTATGATTCAGCTTCTAGTATAGTATCATATGATTATTCTGGCACAACACGAGACACTGATTGGTATTTCTGGATTCATTTACTTGCGACACGTACATTTCATGTTTCTGGCCTCTATTCTGGAATCACTACTGGCATCACCTACAGGTATCACTACAGGCATCATTCATGTACAGGCTGGACTCATCTTGATTTGCGTGTCGGGTCTTGGATCCACTTGTATTAGTCGGGGCGGGGAAATACTCGAGTAGACATGTAAACATTCCTATCTGGCATCATCAGGCATCACTCCCTCTGGTCTAATCTGGAATGATAGCAGCCGCGCACCCAGTGCGCGGTGAGCCGTACTTACCCCTAGCCGTTTACATGTCGAAACAAGTATTTCAAAGACACCGAGTTCATTCTTTATAGTCTGGACTCTCATGCATTTCTTGACTTGTCTCACTTACATGTTTCTGGACTTGACTCACTACATGTTTTTCATGCTGGACTCACTACACGTTCATGTGCACGGACTTGATCTTAGCTTAGATTTCCTGTATATTGCAGTTATTACTATCTTGCTCTGATACCCATGCATCTTTACCTTTATGCACCAGTGATTTATATATTTCTTGTTTCATACTTGCTTCATTCTTCTTGCTACTGCTATAACTGTTTTATAGTTTTTATCATTTAAATGGAACTGCTGTTAGAGATGTACTTGCTCCAGTCCTGACTGGACATATTTTTCAGAGTATCCGGAGGATTGGTGTCCGACGTTTTATGGACCTGAGCCTGTCGATGGTGCAGACAGGGACCCTCTAGTTTAGAGGTGATTTTCGGGTTGGTAGCCGGGATCACTAGGATCTTGTTGTTGTTTTATTAGTTTTTAGTACCGGATTTGTCTCCGGTTTTGGATTGAGACCTTGTTTGTATATTATTTTGGATGATGTATTGTTGTATTATTATTTGATGTTGTGGCTGTTGTAGTAGTTGTTGGTGGTTAGACTTTATAGTTGTTAGTCTTCTTTGTTATCTATCGTGCTTAGATTCGTGATTGAGTACTTGAGATTATCTTTTGTTATTGCTCCTCCGTTTGGAGTTGAGATCTTGGCAGATTATATATATTGTTTGTGTGGTTGCCCTCCTTTTGGAGAGGTCATGCCCGATTTTTGTGTGAGATTATTATTTAGTTAGTTGTCCTAGACAGCGTTCTACCGCCGATGCTGTGGCGTAGGCTGGACGTACCCACGACTCATGCCCGATTTTTCGGGTGCGGGTCGTGACACAGAGTAGCACTCAAGAACAACGGGCGTTATACACACAACTCGGCGACCAATTTTAGTCGCATATGCCCAACCAAGTTTCTCGGCACGGAAGATGCAGTTTCAGCAGATTCTTGGCTCCAGGACTTCGAGGCCATCCTGGATGTATCTAAGACCCCAGAAGATGAGAAGGTAGCAGTCGTAAAGCCACAAGTGTCAGATCTTGCCCGAGATTGATGGACAACATAAGAAATGGCGCTTCCGAAGCCCATTGACAGAAGGACGTTCAAGGAACGTTTCCAGGAGAAGTATTTTCACACCACCGCGAAGTTCCAGCTCCAACAGCAGTTCATCAACCTCCGCCAGAACACAAGATCGGTCGACTAGTATGAGGCCGAGTTTTGCCGAATCAGCCAATTTTCTCCCCATATGGTAGCTTTCGAAGAGGCCCGAGCCAAGAGATTTGAGCAAAGGTTACATCTTGAGCTTCATTAGTTTACGGTGGGTCATAATTATACCACCTATGATGCAGTACTCAGGGCAGATAGGTCCCAAGAATTCGTTAGCCAGAGTTTAGTAGCAAGGACCGGAGGCCAGAAGAGGTTACACTCATCCATAATAGGCATCAGTATTCAGTCATCACCCCCAACACCAGTAGTCAGAACTTCTCGCTTGCCAGCACCTCCAACCTCCACAGTAACCTCAATGTAATCTACCAGACAGTCTGTATCATCAGGATGTAGCCACTGCGGCAAGCTAGGGCACACCAGTGATCAGTGTAGGAGGGCCAATGGCCAGTGTCTCGGATGTGGAGAATCTGACCACATGATTGGTTCGTGCCCTCTTTTGTACCCAAAGACGTCTTCAGTCTTACAGTTACCAGCTCTGCCTCGGACAGCGATTGAAGGCCCGCGAGGACCAGCATTAGCAGTTCGATCACTATCCCATCATCCTCTTCCGACGTAGACTCAGCAGTTCCAGCAGCAACGTCCGGCGGAGTATGCACCAGTCCAGCAAGCCCAACCAGCAGCAAGTTAGAGCCACAACCCCTAGACGTTGACCTGACGACATATTTGGCAACCTAGAGCAGTTGATAGCCGAAGGTGCTAAAAGTGTGGGTAAGATTTTCGAGCTCTCTTTAGCTTTTCTTATTCTTGGGTTATTGTCGAACAATCTCGTGTTCCGACGCATTCGAAATACGATAGTCGTTTCGATCGTTTCGTTGAGAAAATATGAGTTTTCATCCTACTCTTCCGCCCTCGTATCTCGTGGTACGTGATGTCTATCATGTGAACCGACTGTGAAGGTACGTCCTGGATCAGAGTCATATCCTTGATAAGATCGTTGTTACCGACTTACCTTAAGGCTTTTCTCTTGTCCATTTGTGTGAGTCAGCATAGGCAAGTGAGGATGAGTTCCTAATTGACTGATTTAGGAGTATATGTATCCATATGCCTCCATTTTTCTGTGTGTTTCTTCTGTGCATTTATTCATTAGTTACTTTTTGCAGTTATCTTTTATTTTTAGTTACTTGCTTAGTATAATCATTTGATTTGTGATGTGATTTTTGAGCTTTCTCATGTGTTCCAGCTCGACTAGCCTTGGTGAAATTCCGATGCCGAAATTTTTCTAAGGAGGGTAGAGATGTCACACCCGATTCCAGATTTGGTATTTCTTGAATTTCTAGAATTTAATTTTTTTGATAATGTATTCATGTTAAATTTCTCATATTTGTTCCTGTTATTTTATTTATTTTCAATTTTTTTTGTTGATTAAGAGAGATTACCCGAGACCAGTAGAATACTCATTAGCATTGCCATAGACCCGGTTTAGGACCCGCATGTAGAATGGATACTTGGTTTGGTTCGTTTGACTGAACCCATGATTAAACTATTTTTTTTCTCCTCTTAGTATATATATATATATGAGCTTTTCTCTCTCTTCTCACTTTCTTCTTCTTTATTTTCATTTCCTTCTTCCTTGCTCCCTTCTCCCTCACCTCCATGCACCTCCCCTAGCGAACCCTAGCACTGGACCTAGCTAGGAAGAGGTCGTTGGACTCTTTGGCAAGTACATCATGCTCCATGATAAAATATTTATTTTTAAATTTCTCGGGCCATCGCTCGTACTTCCATTCTTCCAATCTAGGAATTACCAAACTTGTCTATTTTTTAATCCAGAAATTTTTATACTGCCGACCCAACGGTTCCAAACATTTTTTCACACTTCTATCATTTTGCAACAACAATACAATCTTCCACATGTCTATGACAAACAAATAAGCAAGCACAATACACTATACGGAATGAGACGTTACATCTTTGGAAGATCTATACTACTATATAATAAGAAAAGTTTTTTTTTTTTGAATTCTTAGCATAACGCTCGGGACTTTGTGTACACTGCATTACATGCATTTGAGCCCACTGCCCCCAACTTCCACCATTTATAAATGAAAGGAATAATACGCCACCGTGGCTCAATCCACTGATCTTCTGCCATCCAGCCAAATCTTATACCGCTCCTCGGTAACCACAAGAGCCAATCGAGTTCGGTAGAATTTTTTTTGTTCCAAAATACTCTTATCTATGTTTCTAATTTTTTTTTTATTAAATTTAACTTTGATAGTTTGGTAATTACGTATAGGTAAAAGAAGGGGAGTTGTTGTTTGCTCTTTCTAAGTAGTAAAAAACTAAGGGATTTTGCTCTTCTTAAATAGTTAAAAAATTTAAAAGACTATTGTTTGCTATTTTCAAATAGTAATAAGTTTTTTTTTAATTTTTTTTTAACTTTTCTCTAGTAGTAAAAAATTCAAAGACTATTGTCTATTTTTTTTAAAGTAGTATCAAATACGTACAACGTAATAGTATAGTTCCAACCATAATGCATTGTTTATTATTGTGTTTCTCAGAATAACGTATGGAGACTCCGGTTGGAGGCTGTCTGTCGAGTCTGTTGACGTTTCGAGTAACGGATGAGCCGTTACTTGCCACGTCCCGGTTCCTCCCTTGTAATGATAAAGAGTAAATGTGTAATGACAACCATTTAATATAGGCAGATTCTATAGGCACTCCATATTTTACTTAGGACAACCCATTATTTCAAGATAACCCAGGTTTTAAAATTTTTACTCATGATAGTCCAAATTTTACTCAGGACAGTCCAACCCTAACCCCAACCCTACCTACCAGAGGAGGATGAGGAGGACGGAGGAGGCAGAGACGGAGGAGGAGGCGGAAACTGGAGGAGGAGGAGGAGGCTGCGGCGTTTTCCTTCGTACAGGGTGACGGTCATGGGGACGTTGAAGCCGTCTCTGAAGGAGACGCCATAGGAGAAGAGGTCATGGCGGAGCCCACCGTGGTGGAGGGAGAGCAGGGTGAGGGTGGGCGGCAACGTTCGAGGGAGGAGGGGGCATGGTGGGGGCGACGGGAGTGAGACGCTCGTACGAAAGCGCAACGAGCGGTTGCTCGCAGAGGCTCAATGCAGCATCTTGCGGGGTAGTAGGGGGGTGGGGGGGGGGGGGGGGAAACGAGAGGCGGGCTGCGCGGCCACCCTGCGCACGGCGACTGCTGCTCCGTTGCTTGCTTCTTCTTCTTCTTCTTCTTCTTCTTCTTCTTCTATCCTCCTCCTCCTTAGGACTGTTACAATGTTGACAGTCCTTCCAATTTGACAGTCCTTCCAATTTTGACAGTCCTTCCAATTTGACAGTTCTTTCAATTTTGACAGTTCTTTCAATTTTGACAGTTCTGAAAAAAAAAAATTGGACAGCCTGAAGCAATATTTTTGATGACAAACTTATAAATAATTAAAAAAAAATTTGGACTAGTCAAAATAAGTTTTGTAACGCCTACATAATTAGGCTTAATATATGATATATAACAATTAGCCTTAATATATGATATATAACAATTATGATACTATTACTGTCCATTATCTTTTCTTTCTCTCTCTCTCTCTATCTTCCAGAGAGTCCACGACACCCCCCTCTAGAATAAGAAAAGAAAACTTCGATGGAAGTATCCAACTGACCTTTCATCACTACAAAGAGACAGCAACCGCTCCGAACTCTGAGAATACAAATGTCGTCAGGTCCATTACCCCTACCTCCTCTCCTTCCCTAATAAATTCACTCCTTCCAAACTGTATCCCTAACCCTAATCAAAATCTCAGTTCTCAGGCTAATGGCGACGATGACCGCTACCCTCTCCTCGAAGCGCCCAACGTCGCTCCTCAAGCCTATCCGCCGCCGCTCTCCTCCCGCCGCGCCGTTCCGGAGATCGCTCGTCGTCGCCGCCGCGGCTTCCTCCGGTTTCGCCAACGAGAACCGGGAGTGAGCTCTTTGAATTAGCTTTCCTTTTTTTGGGGTTGATTTGTTGGTCTAATTTTTGAGTTTCTATGCGGGCTTTAGGTATGTGATAGTCGGAGGAGGGAATTCGGCAGGCTACGCGGCCAGGACTTTCGTCGAAAACGGGATGGCCAACGGAAAGCTCTGCATTGTTTCCAAAGAGGTGAAATTTCTACATTTGGCGAATGTCATTAAGAAAAAATATTCCATAAGAATGGTGAATTTTGAAATTAGAGCCAGATTGGTTCCGATTTGAAATGACAAATGTCAAATGGTGATCTCACTTGCGTTTGCCAGCCTTCTGGTCTTTTTTTGTACAGTGAGAACTGCAATCGGTGAGAACAGAGAACCATACAATTTTTTTTGCCATTTTGGCCCAGATGCTGACGGAAATGACTCCCATTTGAAACTTGTTTATGAAACCGCATTTTGTATTTTTGAGTCCAGCCAAACTCAGTTCTAAGTTCTAACTTAAGTATGCTTTCATGAAACTCGGTTTTGTAAAGATTGGTAGTTTGGTAATATGTTTTAGAAGTTCATAATAATAATAATAATAATAATAACAACAACGACGACACGACGACACGACGACAACAACTTTATTTTGGCTGAAATTCTCATATCTTTACCATTATAATGCGGCTTAGAAATAGCCCAAAAATGAGTATATCTATGCCGTATGTATATCCGCAATTACTAATATAATTTTTTTAAAAATCTTTTTAACTAATGCATATGTTATCTTCTCACATATTTAAGAAAAAATTAACAAACCTAAAATCCTTTTAACGACCTGAACATATAACAAATCCTACACTATACTCAATATTTAAATTATATTTAAACTAACTACATGATATTATCTAACTAAACACGTATCCAAAATTCTAAAAACATATTTTAAAAAATCCTAATTAAAATATATTCAAGTTATATTTAAAATATTTTAATATAATATAAATTTATACCTATTTTTTTAAAGTACGTGCAACTCACTTGAACATACTAGTGTTGATAGTAGTACTCCAAATTTTATATAAATTTGGCAGGGTATGGTCAAGTAATGATATTTCAGACATTTGGTTATGTAGGAAAATATGGAAAGTTTCTCCAGTATGCTTACTATTAGTATAATAACTTTGGATTTTCTTGGAATGGACGAGTAGTGGAGTTTGAGAAATATGAAATGGTATTTCATATACTTAATGTGATTTTGTAAGTCTTGGATTTTGATGCAGTGGGGGTGACTTCGATAAACAATAATAAAACTTGGGCTGCCAATTTTGGTGGCATATTTGGTTATTGGCAACACGAAGATATGTAACAAAACATTGGGGAATGTGGATATTGACGTATATAGGAATGTCAAATCGACGACTGTGAGTTACTAGGTGTGGCAAGCTTGCGACTCACCTAAAACTGTTACCCATTAGGTCTTATTGGACTTTGCTTGCCTGTTTTTACCTTTTATTGTGTTATTGGAATAATCTCCTTTTGTAATTGGGGACTTTCTTTGCTTATTATCTTTAATAAGACCTATGGACAATTTTTTTCCATCATTTTATCTAAAAAGAAAAAAAGAAATATATAGGAGTGAGCTTTGCTAGGAAGCACCAATACTACAAACTCGGTGTTGTATCGTACCCATGTCCATATCGGGTACGTAGCGGACGTGACATGAACACTCCAAAATATAGTAGGACATGTCAAAATTCGTGCCGTGTCTATGTTGTCGTGCCAACTACTCCAAAATTGTTGTTGTATTCTACTTGTGTCTGTATCGAATATCGTACACGGCATGGACACTCTAATTTACAATATGACAATAAAATTAGTGCCATATCCATGTTTTTGTGTATATATCATGCTATATCATATTCATATGCGAGCAACATAGTTATTGCTTGGTAAGGATAGTCACATTCAGTTGATATTGACCTGTATCTACAGCTAAGTGTTACAACTAAGTGTTATGCACAGTAATGATAGTCACATTCAGTAGGTGATATTGACCTGTATCTTCGCTCCACCAAGACTCTCCTGCATAATCCTATACAGACTGGGGTTTAGCTGGAAGTCTCTAGAATTCTCTAGAGTGTGTTGTAGTCTTCTTGAAATCTCATGAAGCTTCTTTGGAAGTTTTGGAATCTTCCATGTAAATATATAGGACCTAGAAACTTATTGTGAAGGACTAGTAGATTCGTGTAAGGTCCTTGAAAGTCTATAAATAAGTGAGTCTCATTTGCTCCTCACTGCCAAATCTTGTTTCTTTCAATATAGTGAAGTCTTTTAAGTTCTACTCTTGCTCCAAAATTCTCTTCACTTCTTAGCTCGCTAGCTAAGTTAATACGAGAAAGACTTGCACGGATTTTTGAGGAGAAAGTTAGTGTGACGCACTTAGTGAAGTGTAGGTAAAAATACAAGTCCGTAACAAGTGGTATCAGAGAGAAGGTTGATCCTCGTTATGTCGACATCCGACGTGTGATCGAGGAGCATTTCGAATCGCCCAAGGAGACATCTAAGAACACCATGAGGGCAAGTTCAAGAAGCCGAAGTGCGAGTTGGTGTCCCGCATGGAGCTCTTGGAGAAGGGCGTGACGAACGTGGAGTTACAAGTAAAGCAACTTACGAGGAGTTATCTATGGATTGGAAAGTGATTGTCAATGCCATGACGTTATTTCGAGAGCAACTTTATGAGTTGCAGGCTGAGTTCGAGGAGGAACGCAAGGTGACTCGTACGAAGATTGCAGAATTTCACGAGGAACTTAAGATAAAGACCACAATTTTCGATAAGGCTATCGCCAATGGTGGGTCTTCGAGTAGGAAGGCAGCACCAAAGGTGAAGTATCCCGTGCCAAAATCCTTTAACGGTGTTTAAGACGCGAATGAAGCATATAATTTTTTATGGAACATCGAACGGTACCTTAGGCTCTGCCCATCGAGGATGTGATCGATAAGGAAATACTATGTCCCTTTACTTTACAAATGATGCTATAGCATCGTAGGTGCATGAAAACAGAGAAATGTTTGTGCTCGATCGATACTTGGGAGGATCTCAAGGCCCAGTTGTAACCAGAAAATGTCGAGTCCGTTGTGAGGTAGAGCTTGCGATAACTCAAGTACACTGGGGCAATTAATGATTACGTTGCAGAGTTCACTCCTATCATACTTGCCATCGCTAATATCGGAAAAAAATATCGTCTATTTTTTTTCTTGACGGATTGCAACCGTGGGCGGCACAAGAGTTGTAGAGGCAACATGTTCAAGACCCGAACATTGTCGTCTCAGCGGTCGTGAAGCTTATGGAGTATCGGCGAAGCGATACTTCCAAGTCCAAGTCCAAGCCAAAGCCAAAGACCACCACCAAGGCCAATGGTGAGAGAGAAGGGCAAGAACGGAAAGAAAGTTCCGTCGAAGGACAAGCAACATACGAAGACCAAGACGGAGCGCAAAGTGGAGTACTTCATGTGCGAAAGTAATCACTTTGCACGAGACTGCAAAAACAAAGCAAGCGGGTGAACGTGGTCCAAGACGAGGAGGTCAAAGAACCACGGATGGGGGTCAGATGGGAGCTATACGCTTGCTCAGTGTCTTGAAGAGCAAGTCTGTTGCGGTCAAGGGCCCGAGTTGGAAACTCATGTATGGGATGTGAAGATCAACGACAAGATTTCTAGGGTGATGGCCGACACAGGGGATACACATAACTTTATCTCGAATGTGGATGTCCAACACTTGGGTCTGGTGTTAGAGGACTCAAGCAAGATGAATGCATTAAACTCGACGGTCGCTCCGTGTATGGGGTGTCCAAAGGAGTAAAGGTAGAGGTAGGAGACTGGACGAGAGTCACCAATCTCACGGCCGCACCACTCAATGACTTCAAGGGGATCTTAGGTATGGATTTTCTTACTTCCACTAAAGCAATTCCAATGCCACACTTAAGACTCGTTGGGTTTATGGATGAGGGCTTGTCATGTATGATGAATGTTGCACGAGATGAGTCTACGAAAGGGAAAACTCTCTTCGTCATCTAACTCGAAGGGTATAAACTACGGGTATACTACGAAGAGATGACCTACCTAGCGATACTCAAGATGGAAGAGGCATCCATGCACAGGGATCTTCTGTAAGAGATTAGTGACATTCTTACGAAGTTCGGGGACGTTATGTCACAAGAGCTTCCGAAGAGGTTACCTTCACGACAGGAGGTGGACTATGCTATTGAGTTGAAACTAGGCTCACAACTGTCCGCTATGGTCCCATACCACATGGCTCCGCCAGAGCTCGATGTGTTGAAGAAGCTCATCGAAGGAGCAACTAAAAGAGCTGTCCGATGCGAGGTTTATTAGGCCGTCCAAGTTCCTGTTCGGTGCACCGGTGCTTCTTCAGTAGAGTAAGCATGCGAGCCTTCATTTGTGTGTCGACTATCGTGCGCTTAACAAGGTGACCGTTAAAAATAGATATCCTATCCCGTTTGTGGTAGACTTGTTCGATCAATTGGGAGGGACGAGGTACTTCTCCAAGTTGGACGTGTTCAGGATATTATCATGTGCGGATAGCCGAGGGTGATGAGGCCAAGATAATGTGCGTCACAATGTATGTAGCTTATGAGTTTTTAGTCATGTCTTTTAGAGTAGAAAATGCTCCTGCAACGTTTTGTACTTTGATGAACAAGCTCTTCTATCCTTATCTTGATCAGTTCGTTGTGGTTTATCTCGACGATATTGTCGTGTACTCAAACATGTTGGACGAGCGTATTAAGCACTTGGAGATGGTTTTCCAAGTGCTAAGGAAAAATCAACTGTTCGTTAAGCGGAAGTACTCCTTTGCACAAAAACATGTGTCGTTCTTAGGGTACTGGAAAAGATGTAGCAAAATATGGATGGACGAGACGAAAGTCTAGGCCATTCAGGAGTGGAAGACTCCCACAATGCCAACAGAGCTGCGATCATTCCTAGGCCTGCCAAACTACTATTGGCGGTTCATTCGATGATGCTCAACTATAGCCGCATCTCTAATAGACATTTTGCAGAAGGATCGAGTATGGAGTTAACGTCCAAATGTGAGGAAGCATTTGATGCGCTGAAGAGAGCGGTGACGGAGGAACCTATCGTATCTTTGTAGGATTACTCTTAAGTCGTTCGAGGTGCATATCGACACATTCGACTTTGCTATTGGTGGGTTGTTGGTACAAAAGGGATACCCGTCGCGTTTGAGAGCCGCAAGTTAAATAACACATAGCGACACTATATGGTGCAAGGGAAGGAGATGCCCGCCATAGCGATCACTGGATCGAGGAACACTTGCGGACGTGGTGTGAATATCTCCTTGGCTCAAGTTTGTGGTGATGACGGACAATATCGTCACGAGCTACTTCAAGATGCAGAAGAAGCTATCTGCAAAGCAGGCAAGGTGCCATTACTTGATCGAATTTCATATAGAGATGCTATACAAGCCGGGTAAGGAGAATCACGTAGCCGATGCACTCAGCAAGAAGGCCGAAGTAGAAAAGACGTGCTTGCTCAAGGGAGACATACTTGAGCGTGTCAAAATAGGTACGAGTGAGGACTTGTTGACACATAGTTTGGTGAAGCTCGCTCGTGAAGGCAAGACATTGAAGATTTTGGCTAAGGGACGAGCTTCTCTATACAAAGGGCGACAAGGTTGATCGTGCCCAAGTGGGGTGGATTGTGTGGAGGGCTACTCAAAGAACGCCACGACACGAAGTGGGCTGGACACTCGGGTCAAAAAAGGACATTAGTGTTACTAGAGGCCGCATAATATTAGCCTCGCATGCGCGAGGACGTAGTAGACTATGTGCGCACTTGCCTAGTGTGCCAGCAAGATAAGGTGGATCATTAACGACCCGATGGTCTGCTTGAGCATCTCCCTGTGCCGAATCGACCGTAGGAGAACATTTTAATGGACTTCATCTCCGCATTGTCTAAGGTGGAAAAACTTGGGTATATTCTCGTAGTGGTAGACTGTTTCCCTAAGTGCGAGACCTTCATAGTTGCACCAACCGACTGCACCGCATAGGAGGCTGAACGTTTGTTTATATCGCATGTTGTGAAGCTTTGGGGCATACCAGAGAGCATTATTATTGTCCAAGACCCCGCTTCATAAGGAAGTTCTCGACGGAAGTATTCAAGATTCAAGGGTCGAAACTACCCTTCTCGACTAGTTTTCATCCACAAATGGACGAACAGACGGAATGCGTCAATTCCCTACTGGAGGAGTACTTGTGGCACTTTGTGAGTGCGAACCTGTGGGATTGGGTGCATCACTTGGATATTCCCATTTCTGCTACAATATTTAAAAGAGCGAGTCATCCACAGTAGCCCTTTCGAGTCGTTAATGGGTCGACAACCGCTTACCCCGCACACATCAAGTACGGGGACGTCGAGAAAAAGTCCTGCGACTCACCAGTTTTCCTCTGACTTCAAGGAGAAGGTGGACATTGCTAGGACATTTATGGAGAAAGTCGCACGTAAGATGAAGAAATGGGCCAACACCAAGCGAAGGCCTGTCGAGTACAAGGCAACAAGGAAGGGACTTGGTGATGATCAAGCTTCAACTGCAGTAGTTCGAGGTGTTCCGTAAGATGTACAAGTACGAAGGCCCCTTCTCGGTCCTTTAGAAACTGGGCAAAGTTGCCTACAAACTCGAACTTTCCCACAAAGTTGAAGATTCATCATGTCTTCCCTGCAAGTTGTCTCAAGCCTTATCATTCAGACTTCTTGGACCCACAACAAGGAGTTTCGAAGCGCCCCACGTCAACCATGACTACGTCGTTCGACAAGAAAGTGGAAGCTGTGCTTGACTCAAGGACCATTAGTTGGCGAGGCGTTTTCCTGTACGTTGAGTACCTTATCAAATGGAAGAAAATGCCACACATCGAGTCCATATAAGGCGTACTAACACGTTGCATCAATTCGAGGACATGATCCAATAATTTCTCAGCAGACGTGTGACGAGGACGACGAGGACGTCAACACAATAGGTGTGGGAGAATGTCACACTATATTTTTTGCTCCACCGAGACTACCCCTGGGTTTTAGCTGGAAGCCTATAAAATTATCCAGTATGGAGTCTTCATGAAATCTCATCTAGCCTCCTTAGCTTTCTAGAAGTTCTGGAATCTTCTAGGTAAATATTTAGGATCTAGAAACTTCTTATAAAGGACTAGAAGATTCTTGTAAGGCCATTGGGGGCCTATAAATAAGCGGAAGTCTCATTTGCTCCTTATCACCAAATCTTGTAAGCTTCATTTAATAAAGTAAAGTCTTTCAAGTTCCACTATTGCTCCACTTGTCTCTTCTCTTCTTAGCTCACTAGCTAAGTTCGTTCGGAAAAGGCTTGCACGGAACTTCGAGAAAAAAGTTCGTGCGCAACACGGAGTGAAGTGTAGGCAAAAACACTAAGTCCGTGAGAGAAGGCAACTGTTCTATGGAGTATGTATGATAACAAGCTATGTTGACAAATATTGATAGAGATAAGGTTGCGATACGGATACGGGATACATGTATTTTTCAAATATGTACAGTATAATCACCTATGTTGCATGGATACGGACACGATACAGATATGGGCACTGTTTTCTCGTGTCCGTGCAACAAAGATAACAAGTAACTGACAAGTTATGGTTGGAAGACCTACTTTCTTGTTCATCAAGTTTAAGCTCACGGATCTAAATTGCGGTCTTATGAAATTTTGTAAATTAAGAAAGAGGCTAGAGCTAGGGAGATGGACCTTTGTTAAGAGTGAATCACTTCCATTTCTGAGAGACCTTTCTTGATCGTGTTTTCTGATTATGGCTCTGTTTCTAACTAAAACTCTGCGTGATTTTGGTTTGCTTGTTTAGTTTTATGCACCACTTGCTAGGATTCTTTTCTTTTATCTTACTATTCATAAACTCTGATACAAGCATTGTGTTGCATGAAAATGATTATAAATACCACTTTCTTTTACTTCTAAGAATTAGGCATCTAAACATTTAAAGGGATAATATATTTTATTTCACAGTGATTACTTTGACAATTGACACTATCAAGTAGTGCTACGTGGACACTTTACATGGGAACCTTTGACAACTGCCAAAATTTTGACACAACTATATTATGATAATGAGTGCAAATGCATGAATGATAAGAACGTCTCACTTAACTGATTACTTCAAAATAGGTTAAAATGAATTTGACATTTTTTTATAGTCTACTGTATATTTTTCATGTTGAAGTGTCACCATTATAGTGAAAGAGTGACACATTTTATGAACTGAAGTGTTCATGAAGTGTTAAACGTGTCTTCTACCTCTGTGCTGAACTCATAGGAATCTTGAAATTTGGAGTGTCCTGGTAACACACTATTGATATGCAATCTGTTTCTTCAAAGTTTAAAATTGTGACTGGATTATTTTGCTTGTTCATTAATTCTTCTATACGCTGTAGCTTCAAAGCTTTAGTCCATATTCAAAAGAACATTAATGAAATTGACTGTCTCCTTGCAGGCTGTTGCACCGTATGAGCGGCCTGCTCTTACAAAAGCTTATCTGTTTCCTCCAGATAAAAAACCTGCACGCCTACCGGTGAGTACTAGCTAAAATTTTGACATTTTTTCCACCACGAGTTGCAATTTGGTGCTTGTGTGATTGGTCTTCAATTCTGGGTAAACTTCTAACTAAAGCACTGTGGTTTCTAGTTCTAACTTTATCTTTACAAGCTCCAGAAAAAACAGTCAAAGAGGCATATGATATTTGACTTGAAAGTCATATCAACTAGTTTAGCATCGATTGACTGTTAACCATTAAATAATTAGTCTGTAACAATGTTTTAATAGGCGAAGGTGCAGGGTGAGGTGTCTAGGCTCCCTCGGGGCGGGTCTTAAAGTCCCAAGACATGGGATGTAAGTTTTTCGGGCACTAAATTTTTTATTAAAAAAATTTCTAATATATTTAAGAATACTGGAAAAAAACGAGTGGAAATAATAAATAATAAAGCATAAGCTAAGAATATGACCCAAATACTAGAGGGTAGTTGTAAAACAGATTGTAGACCATTCTTTAAGAGTCATAAGAGTCCAAGACTAGAATATTTTGACAATAACTAAAATAGCAACCTCTTTATCAAGAAACCAAAAAAGGTAGTTAATGCACACTCCAAAGTGTCAAAATAACAAAGATTTGTTAGATCCGAGTTTTACACATCTACAAGGAATTAGCTCTATAGGAAAACAAGATTAAAAATAAATAGAGAAGGAGAAAAAAGTGTTTAAAAAAAATCTAGATTGAGGAATGCAATTGCGGATCTCGAGGGAGTGGGGCTCGGCGGGAGGGGCTCCTAGATCTAGTATCGATGAAGGGCGTGACGGTGCCCTAACTAGAGCGAGGGAAGAAGAGGTTTGGGTTTTTTTTAGCCTTAGAGGGGAAGAAAGTTTTGTTGCGATTTAGGGTTGTCTCGAGTAAGTAATCTTTGTTGTTATAAACAACCTTAAAGAAGCAAATTCCTATCTTTGTTGTTATAAACAACCTTAAAGAAGCAAATTCCTATAGGGTGTAAGTTTTCCACATGGGGCGTTAAAAATGTATCCTCTATGTAAGAAACTTACTCCTCAATAAAAAAAACGTGTTCCTAAGCATTTGGTTTAATCAAACAAGTGCAGGGACTATTTTCGGGTGCCCCGCCCGGAAATGCTCCCCAAACGAGTCCCGGTCTTGTAGAAGTTGAATATATTTGTCATCAAGTAAACACTTAAATGGAACTTGCTGACTCCATTTAATAGTTGGGGACTAATCTTTGTTAAATCTTTATATTTTTGCCATGTTAGGGGTTTCATACATGTGTTGGTTCTGGTGGCGATAGGCAGACTCCTGAATGGTATGAGGAACAAGGCATAGAGGTAAGCCTAATTTGTCCAAATTCGTTTTTTGACGGTTTCTTATTGCAAAAAACTTATATATCCCAACAGCTTCTTTCCGTACCAAAGAGTCCAGCATAGTTATTTGATTTTTTTTTTTTACATAGAACATATATGTGTTGCTTACACTTCCTCTCTGTCTTTAAGGTATTGTATCAAGATCCAGTAACAGGCCTTGACACCCAAACACAGACCTTGACTACATCTTCAGGGAAAATTCTTAAGTATGGATCTCTTATAATCTCTACAGGTTGTGCAGCTGTGAGGTACGATAACAACTTTGTTTTGAGATCTTAAAACTTGTTATCTTTCTTCTTTCTGGCATACCTTATTTCCTGGATTCATATGTTTCACATTTGCTAGTCCTAATTCAAGTTTCGATGGATTAATTTTATTAGAATGGAGTATTGGAAAATTCAGGAATATGAACAAGAGGAAGAAAGTGAAAAAAAATTAATTTTCAGAGAAAAAACAACAATAACTGTTCCATTCTTTGGTCTTTCGTTCCATGATGGAATCCTTGCATAAGAACCACACTTTTGAGCTGGTCCAGTTACCCAAGGGGAAGAAAGCATTGAAGAACAAATGGGTGTTTGGCAAGTCCCATTAGTCAAGCAATAAGTACTTGAAAGGAAGCCACCCCTGCTTTCCAAACCTTTCATTCATTACTGGTGGCTGCGAATGGGGTGAGATCAGCCTTGGGATCGACAGAACAGAAGCAACACCCTATTTCTACACGAAAAACTTGATTAGACGCTATACCTGTACTTACTTGTTTCTAGGGGCAGGATTTTTTGTGTTACGAGAGGGAAGGAACTCGGCAAAATGACCCCGTAACTTCGGGAGAAAGGGTGCTCTCCTATCTTTTGATTAGGAAAGCGGCACATACTGCCCACCTGAAAGTGACGACGGGAATTGAGTTGTGCGGGTGGGAAAGGATTTCAGTCTGTTCTTTCCGCTGTTCTTTCAGCTCACCTTGGAACTCCTTTCCATTCACTCTATATAGTGGGACATATAGCTGACTCGAAAATTCTTAGATAAAGGCTTTATTAACGTTGTGCAGTAATGAATAGGAAAATATAAAAATACTTCAGCTGACTATCAATTGGCAGTGATATACCATAGCAACTTGTGTAAGTTCCAATCATCATGTTGTGCCTAAGAAGCTGTGTTTGTAACTTTGTGCGAGGCTGGACAATCCTTAACATGTCATATCCTGCTATTGTCTGGGTTGCTGGTTTAGGTGGAATGTGGATTTATTTCAGTTAGCAGAAAAAGTGAAGCCAAACATGTTCAGCAATTCTGGACACCAACCTAATTTAGAATCAACATATCGACAATCAAGCTCACTACACGTGTATAACACGATTCAGCAAAGTAATATAAGTCGATGCACTTTATTTATCATAGTTCATTTCCCTTGTAAAGATTCACCTAGTAGCATGGACATAGGAAACAACATTTTACAGATGAAGTGACACTAACATGGATCAATTTTGGTGTGCCCTATGGTATAGTATGGCATGCCTATGTCATGTCCGGCAGTGGGATGTCATTAATTTTGGTGTATTCCTGCTTCCTAGTGACTCATTAATAGTTTGCAATATTCATGTAACTCTTTACTTTTTAAATCTTTTTATTGATTGCTTCAGCATTCAAATCTTCAAGCAATCCTGAATTATAAATTATTATTATTATTATTTACTACTAAGTATAATTCTACGCATCTGTTAAAATTACTCTTAGTGTAGTTTTGTGTGTTTTTTGTTCGAGCTTGAAAATTGCACTTGCTTCTAGCTACAGTAATTATATGCCAGTGACCTGTTTCAGGTTTCCAGAAAAGATTGGAGGAAACTTGCCCGGAGTCCATTATATACGTGATGTTGCTGATGCGGATTTACTAATTTCTTCTTTGGTATATATAAATATATACCACTTTTGTATTTTTCTTCATTCAATTCTATTTACCTGTAGTGTTCCTCAACTTGAACTTTTTTGCCCCTATTCCCATTTGTTTTTATTGTCATTCGTAGTTAATAGCTTAATGCCAAAGCACTAGTTTCTTTCTCTGATATTGGGCATGTTGTTGCATAAAATTGCTCTTTGCCAATGCACTCCAACTCTTGATATGTGAGGATGTTGCATCTTGTATTTCTTTGTTTATTTTTTGATGCAAGATAACCGTGAAATCCTTCAAATCCTTCAAAATGTCCCTAATCTGGGATGGAAATTCAAATTTCTAGCATTAAGGACTTGAGTAGGAATTGGAGATCTAGGGTTTTAAATTTTGGGAGTTTTAGGATCCTATAGATGGGTAAGTCTGTGATTGTAAAAGGTCTGGAGTGCTGTTTGTAGCAACGACTATTGAAAGAAATCGTTCATTAATTCAGGCTTCATTAGCATCTTTATCAATAAGAACTCACCTGACGCTATAGTAGTACCCAACAATCTGCGAAAAAGGATCAATTATCCTTTCTTTCTTGACCACCCTCATAGAAGAATGCCTTATGAACGAAAGTGAAAAGAACCATCACATATGAAGAGAAGGAAGATGCCTCCTTTGATCAATGGAAGTGCTTCTTTTTTACATTTACAAAGGTTGGAAAATCAGGATCAAGTGCGATTCCGACAAAGGGCGATTCCGACAAAGGGAAAGGGTGCAACAAGATGGAGTCTAGTAATGAGATGGGCGTTAAAGAAGGCTTCAGTCTAGTGATCCAGACCCTATGGGGTAGCAGGCAAGATTGAAAGAAATATCTTAGGGAATTTACCTACTCGAGTCGAGGCGAGCGTGAGGTTTTACCATTTTCTTCGGTCAATACGTGTCAGCTTAACAAGGCGAAAGCCCAAAAGGGAATTTGTAGAAGGCTATCAAATTCTTAATGTTGGGGCGTAGAGTTTTTCCATAGCTTATTAAGCGAAGCAAGTAAGGGCTAGCTTCTAAGCTCTCTTTCCAGAAGTTGACATACTGTTTTTAATCTTTTGAAAGATTTCTTAGACTTTGTACTTTGAGGAATAAGCTTATCTCGCATACTCGCCTAGAGCCAACCATCTGAAAGTTGTAGCATCTCAACTCAAGGACCAAGAGAGAGCAAATCAGTGCACAACTGTGAGTGAAGTAGCATTGGTAGTAGCATCTCAGTAGTAAGATACTGCTGGCATGACAAGACAAAGTAGTACATGTTGATAAATACTGGATTGTCGGAGTTGCTGTAACTTCACTGGTACAGTCGTTTGTACATGAGCTTTTCCAGGCATAGTTTGTTGGTGGAGGCTGTAGAAGTATAATGGAAGGCAGGCTTCTGGTAGTACAGGAAAGAGCTTGTTCTTGTTGGGTTTAGTTATAAGGTGAAATATAAGGCTGTTACAGGAGCAGCAGCACTAGATGGGAAACTGAGAGTTAGTTTGTTCAAGAAGGGCTGCAGGAGGATTGACAGAAGGGATGGGCAACTAAGAGTTAGTTTGGCAAAAGTATAGAGAAGAGAACTAGATGGGAAGGCTTCACACCTCTATTCTAGGATTTGACACCCAATTGCATCTACTATAAGCACAGTACAGGAGATCTCATGAAGTCAGGGGACACCAAATTAATTTTCACTATTCAATTGCTTGCTCTGCCTCATGTATAAACTATAAATAGGTTGTCCACCTCAAACTTTTATAAGATAGATCTGAACTAGTAATAAAATAAGTATTTGATACAAACTTTGCATAAAAATGCTAAACTGTTAATATAATACCAAAAATTTACCAATCCTCGCACAAATAGCGCATACTGTACTTATACTTTAATTTAATGTGAGCAGATTTTATATAGTTCTGAACCCTTTCTAGTATAAGTGAAGCAACATCTCTTGAAAAGTTCGTCAGGTTTAATATCTTTCTAATAAATCCAGCTGAGTGTGTATCTTTATTGCACTTGGATAAAGATATCTCCTCTGGTCATTTATTACACCAAGATATTTGTTTAATTCATCTAGTTGTATACTTAATTACTTATAGAGGTTAGTTTGTTTCAACTTGGCTCTTTGGGTTGTATTATGCCTTAGAGAGGAATGCTACTACCCTTGCCAAATGTTGTCGTCTTTCCTTAAGTCTACTTTTGTTTCCTTTTCCTAGAGAAAACAAGGTTTTTATCATAATACTTCATAACTAATGAGTTATGTTTCCTACTTGCTGAATTTTGCTTTACAGAGAACACTGTATCTTCCAAATAATTGCCCTAGCCAAGAATGTGGATTAGGTCTGTGAATCAACAGGATTGGGCTGGGCCTATATGAACCCAGGTTCATATATTTTTTGCTACTTGAGCCCAAGACGGCCTGTTTTATCCATCGGACTCAAAGTGAAGCCCGAGCCTATATTGAGAACACAATTCCAAGCCCATGCTCAAACCAGAAACATTAATAGGTAAACTTAAAATAATTCATGATCAGCAAATTTGCAGTGAGTTCTGCGAGCAAATTTTTTCTTCAAAACTATCTGAAGGGAGAAAGAGGGTTAGGGCCGGTAGTTCGCTCTACTCGCTCTTGTTGTTTGGGCTATAGAACACCATTCATGAGGGTATATAGGAAGCACGTTCTTTGGGTCTAAACTGTAAAGGATATGCATCACTATGTCTATATACATTATGTTGCACAGACACGAATAGGACACGGCAATATATGGACATGGTGACGTCCAGATGACATTGACTTTGACACATTCTAGTGTATTTTGGAGTGTTAGTATCATGTCCTATACGTGTCAGATACAACACGATACAGGCATGGCACTTATTCTCGAAGTGATGGGCTTCCTAGATATGCACATATGACATATTAACTAGTAAAGGCCCAATAATCTGAGGTTCACAAGCCCATTAGGTTGAGATCAAGTCAATGGTCTATCATACAATTTGATCAGCCTTTTCAATATGAACCTTCTATTGGTGAGCTCACTTTGAAGGGCTAGGCTTATGTAATGACTATGTTCAAGTATATATATATATATATATATATATATATAGTGGAATATACTCGATATGCTAGGTAGAACATTCTTTTGTTACCTCACTTCAGACATTATTTTTGAATTATTACCATCCTTCTGAGTTCTGAGACAATGAATGTATGATTTATGCTGTCCTTTACATCTTGATAAAACCTAGTCTATTTGTAAAACTGATCAACTTATTTGATTTTCATAGTGCTGCTGCTGTTTATTTTGATTAAAATACCTATAACAAAGCTAGGGTTCTTTTGCTTTTTATATTGATTTTGAAATTTCAAATTCCTATCATATAGCATCCAACTTCTTTTCTTTTTTCCTCGTATAGGCTTTGCAGTTAATAAGGGTTAAATTTTTGTCTGACCTCTTTAGGAGAATGCCCAGAAGGTGGTTGTTATTGGTGGGGGTTATATCGGGATGGAAGTTGCTGCTGCAACCGTTGGTTGGAATCTCGATACCACTGTAAGATTTTAGCATGCTGTATTTCTATATTTTATAGATCCTTAGGAAAGTAGTTATTTAACATGCAATACACATTTTTTTTTGCATCTAGTGGCCAGGGTTGTAAAAATCGCTAGGCGGCAGTCGGGGTTTTACAGTAGCCAACATTTATCAATGATAGATCAATGACTACAGTAAACTTAATGGCTTGACTAATGAGGACTATATCTGTATGTTGTTTTTGTACTTTACAAGTTTGCAACTCAAAAGAGAGATGACCAACCAAGCCATTATTTTAAACACAACAAAATAATGTAGCATCAAGTTGTGTGGCACTTGCATCTTCTTTGCAAGAGCTGAAGGACCCCCGAAGAGAACATGCGGACGCTACGTTTGGACCGAGTTAGAGGTCGGCCCAAGAATCCTAAGCCCATAACCGACCGGTGCTAAGTAGCATCAAGTTGTGTGGCATTAGTTACCTTAACAACTGGAGGCTTTTTAATTTTTATTATATTTATATTCATAGTTTCAAAGGTGCGCATGAGCCACGAGGCGCACGACGCTCCAGTCAAGTTGCCCTTTGTGAGGCACGTGCCTCAGTGAGCTTCATAGTGAACATCATCCAGTTGAGGCCTCAAGCATATGCTGCTTTTATATATATATATATATATATATATATATAAGCAGCATATGCTTGAGGCCTCAACTGGATGAAGCTCACCGAGGCACGTGCCTTACAATTTCATGTGAGTAGTGAACACTGGCTGATCTGAAAGATGATATCTCTTCAAAACTGAAAAGTCTCTTAACATCAAAATGAATTTTTTTTCCCCTAAACTCTCTTCCCTGTTCGGTATATCAAAAGGAAAAAAAGAAGTGCACATGACATATAGTCATGCCCGATAATCACTATGGCATGTCCATTTTCAACATTTATTACATATAGATATATATGATTTATAAATATGATTTTTTTTTACATTTAATAAATGTGTGCCTCGCCTTCACGAGGCTTGTGCCATTGCCTCACGCGTCGGTCTTTTACACCCTTTGTGCCTCAGTGCACCTTGCGCTTTAATAACTATATTATATTAAAGATTAAAGAATAACATATATTCATTAAGACCATGCAATTAGACTTGTCAAATAATTCATACGAATCATCTATATGGTATTTTTTGCAAACTGTGCGAATGCTGTAATACAATTTTAGCTTCATAAAACACCCAGCCAGCCAGTTGATATTCTGGAATAACTGGGTGGAGCGAGGGTTTTTTTTTTTTTTTTTTTTTTGTGTGTGTGAGGGGGGGGGGGAGCTCTCTCTTACATTCAGCTGCAATATGCTGAAAGATATATGGGGAAGATTGACACTGTCTGACTATTTCTCAAATAACTACTAGATATTCCACAAATTTAATTTGATGAAGAATCTTATAATAGGTCTATCATATCGGATAATGCTAACTCATCTTTCTACCAAAATATAGGATCCTGGATAATTCCTGACTTTATGCTTTCATTATTGTTAAAGTGGCCGTATTATTGTTCTGGGTACAGTACAGGAACTGTACTCTATGGTTCACTAGCTTTTATGACTGCAATGTGTTCTCACTTCTCACTAGTGATTGTATTTATGGATTGTAGTTCTCCATATCAGTACTCAATATGGGATTTGCTAATATTGTGTTCCATGCCCTTGAAGCTCTCTAATCATGATAATAAGATTCGTTCTTCTTTAAAAAGTTCTGATTGTTGCCTGTTTCCTGCACTTCTTACAATTTTCGTGAACAGATAGTATTTCCAGAGGACCATGTAATGCCAAGATTATTTACTACTCCTCTTGCTCATAAATATGAAGAGCTTTATAGTGAAAACGGCATCAAGTTCTTGAAGGTATGCTTTCTGTTTTGTTAATTATAGCAACATTGTAGTTATTAGAGTATTGATACCTTGTATATTTCATTCTTATCAGGGGGTTAAAATTGACAAGGTAGAAGCTGGCTCTGATGGCAGGGTTGCTTCTGTTGTCCTTGGAAATGGATCAATCATAGAGGCAGACACGGTATGACTTTCTCTCATGTCGTGGTCTCCCATACCGAGTTTCTCTTTCCTTATTGCCTTCTTCCAGTTAAATCATCTCTGGATCTAAGCTGTTAGTATCTTACGATACACGAAACATATCTTACTATACAATACAATATAATACAATTTTGTTACATATCGGTTGATTCGATAGAATACATATAGGCTGATAGGTAGGAAGTACCGGTTTTTTCACTTGAGTCATGTAATATATATAGGAATGGTGATTCTGGAACTAGATAAATATAGGCTGATAGGTAGGGAGTACCGGTTTTTTCACTTGAGTCATGTAATTAATATTTAAGAATAGTGATTCTGGAACTAGATAAACATGTAAAAATGAAACGGTTAATTTTTTATGAGAAATTTATATTAAATCATGTTTTCTTATGGATTTATTAGATAGACCTAAACTCCTAGAATTACTGTATCATACGATACACGATACACAAGCAAATCGGTACACAATATGATACACAAGCAAATCGATACACGATATGATACACAAGCAAATCGATACATGTCCTCTTGCTGCGAAGGATGTTATTTATTCTGCACTTTTTTTTATGATACATCCCTTTGATATTCTAGACCTGGTGTCATATATTTACATTATGTAGATAAATATACAGGTGTAGTTACGTGGCTCCTTGAATCTGCAAGAAAAGTGAATCTGGGTAGCCGAGAGGCTTTTAGGTTTCTCACATTAGTGTATTGATGTTTCTATGTAAAGTAATGCATGTAAAAGATACAAAGGTGGCTTTATGAAATATCATTAGTAGAATGAAGAAAATCGACGGTAGTGATAAAGTAGGAGAAACTTTGACCTTCAGAGGCCAATAGAGGCACCAATAAGGAATGCTAGGATCTTAGTTAAAGTAGCTTCTAGAACTAGAAGTAGGCATAGATGATTTGGACTGTGGCCACTAAGAGTCTCTGTATCAATTACTAATTTACTAGAGGAAATTGATACTTTATACAGAGAAGAATTGGAGAAATGGACTCATGTAGCTGAACCCGAAAATTCTGTATAACAGCTTTGTTGTAAATATGTGCATGATAGATCAGATAACCAAATTGTCCCTTTTCATTTTGCATTAGCATTTTGGTCAACCAGGTCCACATTTGCTCCATCATTGACTACGTTTTTTTTCTAAGAACTAGATGCTCTCACAATGAAGCAGAAGAATATGTTGGATTCAACAAACTCTAGTCTCTATATCATAACATCAAACTAATGCCAGAAAGAAAAGAAAAAAACTTGCAGTAATCACATTTGAGATCTGAATTTATGCAAGATGGTGCAGAATCCTATTGAGATGGGGTGAATAAAGGGCTTATAACTTGTTCCTAGGCGCGCTTTTGATGACTATGGGTAAGTCTGCCTACAATTCGACTTGCCAACAGTTTGGAAAGCGCCACCTAGGCGCACGCCCAAGGTGAGGCGATGAGGCACCTAGGCGTGCGCCTGGGCTCCTTTTGCTGATTTTGATTCTGTTGCTTTGAATAATGCACAAGGCCCAAACTCAAGCCATTTACATAACTGAGGGGGTTACAAGATCGGTTTTTCTCACACAATTGATTTATGACATAAATCCTTAAATTTGAGATATCTTGATCAGAAAAATTGACCGCCTTCCTCAAGGCCCTGCTGACTGCTGCCAACTGTCATTTGCCTCGACTCCCTATTGACTACTACTAACCTCTTCCTCTTCCAATTGCGACCAAAGCACCACCCTCCCCTACCAACCTTGGCGCCAAGCAACATTCTTCCTCTTCCTGCCACACCAACCTCGCATAAATGTTGGCAAAACGTGCTAAAAGCCTAAAATGTTATTAATACCAAACAAATTGACATCATATGAGAAATAGAACTAATATGTCATAAATATACATGTTTTTATACTTTGCAGGCACTTTTTTTTTCTTCTCAGGAAGTGCCTCGCTTTTGCGCCTAGACTTCAAAGGATTTTAGTGCCTAGATGCACTTTTCGCCTCTGACAACTATGGACTTGCCAAACATCAACATGCACTTGCTTATAGGGTTTCCGACTACTGTTCATACATTTGAAGTTCTATGCATTATGAGGGGTCACGGAAACCTTTTACATTAACCATAAGATAGTAGACAAGGTTCTATAGAATGTAACGTTTCAAACATAGTACCTTTCTGTCAGATTTTGTATTGTTTCTTCATCAGATGAAAATAGTATAACTTATTAAGGCATCAATGTTAGATCTGAGGACTTTGGACAGTTTAGAGCTAGCAAGATGTTTTGCTGAAATTTTATTGGATCCATGGGATTCAACTACACACCTCTACTGCTTGTGTGACTTGTATGACTGCGAGAACAGTGTTTAAGAAAGATAATGATATTGGTTCCCTCTGCCTTCTACTAAAAATAACTTTAGGAAGCAGAATCTCAGTTGCTCGCTAGAGCCACCAAGTCAGAACCACTATTTCTCAGTACACCCAGGATAGAGTGCAGTTATGTGGTTGCTTACATGTCTGCAGGCTGTATTCTGGGTGTACTGAGAAAAACTTAAAGTAGTTAGTGTTTTTCCTGTATGTTCCTATGGTTACTAGGATCTTGCTTTGTTGGATGCTTATCAATCGCTAAGGGAACCCATGCCCCAGCGTTTATGATCAAAGAAGTTCTGTCACCCATGACCCAAGTCACACAAGCAGGGCCTGGGCTGACAAGAAACACAGAGACTTTGCTTCAAAGCACACAGAAGAGAGCTTTATAGCTACATTTTTAAATGCTGTCTGCATTTTGTCTTTGAGGACCAAGGAGCAAAAAGGCATTCTGCGGGAAGAGGTTGGTATCAGGAGGTAGGAAAGGAGATAAACTACTTTAAATTTACCACATAGACACCGGGTTGGCATTGGATTCTCATATTATCTAAATGATCAGTCTTTCTATAGAGCTAAATCTCATATTGGTCCGTTTATGTCAGACTTTCAAATGCACAGCTTATGTCTAGACCACTTTGTAAAGGATTCTTATCATCTTATCTATAGAGGGTGTTGACACAGCTGAACAATAGTCTATGATCTTCTTGACTGAGTGATTCTGATAAGAGGATGATGCAACGTAGAAAGTTCAGCTGTATATGCAGAGGTGCTTGACAAAGATCACACGTTTATGTCTCAGCGTGCCATGGATTTTGTTTCGCAGATATACTTTATTCTAATATATGATCGTATAATCAAAAGTACACTTTTTTGTTGATGCAAAAGCAGTCTGACGTCTTCTTTGTTCATAGACCATTTTCTTTGTAAATTTTATATTTATCGAGAGTTTCATAATATTTTCTACAGATAATATTTTATGTTGATATATGAAAGCTTTATCTGCTAATAGATATGAGATTTTCTGACAAATGAAAGTGTACATTATAGTTAATTCCAGTAACTGTGTGAGAGACATGATGAAATTATTCCATGCAGGTTATTGTTGGAATTGGTGCAAAACCAGTAGTGAGCCCCTTCGAGACAGTTGGGTTGAACACAAGTGTTGGTGGAATTCAGGTTAGTTTTATGGTTGGAAAAAAGAATAAAGTATTTCCAGCATACTCGTTCATAATTCTCATATTGATTGCTCTTTTGAATATTTGTTGATCCTTGTCCTTTACGCTCCATTTTACACATTTCCCCATTTGATGTGGTGGTACTCTTTCCTACACCTCTTTTCTACACGGGTCTCTTATTCTATTATCTTATTGATCACCTAGCTAGTAGTAAAGAGAGGTATATAGTGCCAAGATGGCAGGCAAAACCAAATTGATCACATCCTATTCCGGACAAGATGTAGAGAAGATGTCTTTTAATATCTAAGATATGTTTGACAAATAGTAAGAGAGAGATCGACTGACAAGACGAGATGTCTTTGAGTATCGCAAACATGACACATGAATGATGCTAGTGGCATCTGGTCAATACTCTAATACAATTGCAATTATGAATATTTTGATAGTTAAGTATGAATTTTTGCAAATCAGAGTGGTAGAGTGATACTAGATGATTTTCTCCAGGTTGACAGCCTTTTCAGGACAAGTGTACCCAGCATTTTTGCTATTGGAGATGTAGCAGCATTTCCATTGAAGGTAGTCACTGCTGCTTTTTTTTTCTTCCTTGAAAAAACTATCTTGACCCTTTTCCTTTTCAGATGTATGATCGAATGTCACGAGTAGAACATGTTGACCATGCTCGGAAATCAGCACAGCATTGTGTTAGAGCACTTCTAACTGCCCATACTCACCCGTAAATCCTGTAGCCTCTCCTATTACTATCTGGTTTAGGTTCTTGGTTAGTGTTCCCAATGATTTACTATGCCATTCAATTAATCCAGATATGATTACCTGCCATATTTCTACTCGAGGGTTTTTGAGTATGAAGGAAGCACAAGGAAAGTCTGGTGGCAATTTTATGGTGATAATGGTAATGTCCTCCAAATGAAAGTTCATATTAACTCAAAGGCGACCTCTTTGTCGTGATTTAAATATCATTCACTGTAATTTCTTTATTTAAGCAGTTGGTGATGCAATTGAAGTAGGAAAATTTGATCCAAAGATTGCTACTTTTTGGATTGATTCTGGTAATCACTTGTCATATATTTCTGCCCTTTCGTACTTGTTGACCCTTATAGCTGATTGTGAAATTCTTAAATCAACAGATAGTAGATTGAAAGGGATTTTCCTTGAGAGTGGAAGCCCCGAGGTATGTTGTAACTTCTCCTTTACATGATTCTCTATAAGTTAAAATATCAATGAAATAACTTATACTTAAAAAATGGAATTATGCTTCTGATAAAGGTTGTGGAAACATTATTTGTCAAAAAAATATCTACATGGCCTTTTCCATCCCACAAACTGACCCCCATTATGCAACATGCTCTTACTTGATGCATGATAGTACCATCGGAAACAATGTGGTTACTTGGTCTCATGCCAGCTAACATTTCTCAGTTCTGATACTTACAAGCATTCCATTCTGATAGTTAGTGGGAGTGAATGGTTGAAGCTGATATTAAAATGTATTTAGATATCTTTTTATATGAAAAGGTGGCAATGGTCCACCTTGTTCCATTAAAAAGACAACAACAAACCATACAAACATTAAGGTCTCATTGTCTCCAGTGTACACATATTATCCAAAGCATCTCGAAATAAGCCTCACCAAAACAAAATACAAAACAAAACAAAACCTATGTATGATCAATGTCTCCTCCTTTAGTGTTCTTCTCTTTGGAAATAGAGATCCTCAATCGCTAACTCCTTATCTTTCACTCATATATGTTATTGCTTGGTTACAGAAAATCGTATAAAGTACGTATAAAACAGAAGATTACAACAACTAGTAAATGAAAGATTACAAGATTCTGAAAATGTCATAAAATTTTTGCAACTCAGTTGCTACAACAAGAATCAGAAGAAGAAGAAGAAGAACGAGACATAGATCATCACTAGAGTGATTAAAACCGCCGTTGCTCAAAGTAAGATTCGACCATTTTTCGTCGATCTGTTTCCAGAACCAGCAAGTTCACCGATAAACTTCTGAAACGCTCATTGTCATCTTTGGAATGGACGGACAACACTTGGACTCTCGGACAACACTTTGTGGCTTCTGGCTGCTGCTAACTCTACTCTCGTAGCATATATGTTCTATTTCTTTAACTCCAAAAAAAAAAGACTAGAGAATATATAGGGGAGTCAAGTTCCCCTAGCAACCACTACTCTCATAATGGACAAAACGAGTCTGGTTGTTTCTATGTAGAGCTCACTGGTTGGATTCTGTAATTCTAAAAGAAGATTACAATAAATTTAAAGAGTAAATCAACATTAAGTGGACGGTTACAACAGTAACCTCCACTAAGTGGACAGTTCCAGATACTGAAACGTACATGCTGAAGCACAAAGAACTGTCACGCTGGAGCACAATTTCTGCTGGAGCACATCCCCGTTGGAACCTAGGTTCCTAATGAGATGACTCATCGTTGGAACCTAGGTCGCATGCGACCCCGCGGAAACGAGCGAAGAACGGCACAATGACGCATAAAAGCGCCATCTCATGTCCGATGCGTACACACGAAGTGCAAAGTACGTCATCAAAGTGTTACTTTTCGTCCTTCATCCAGGTCCGAGTCGCTCCAAAGAAAAATTTCCAAAAAATGGGTGACAAAACAAATGTTTCTTGTAGGATTTGAACCTCGTCCTCTAGTAAAACACAACACTGTAACAACCACATGAGCTACCACTCCCTATGTGTGCAAGTCAATAAGAGAAGAATCTTATATTGAAATACACACTTGGAATTTGCCACATTGATGTGCGACCATTCCAAGAGAACAACTTCAAAAACCCTAACAATATATGCCGATGCCCATCCCCCTGCCCATGCCCATGCCCCTGCCCCTGCCCATGCTTCTACAAAAGTGAATAATCACTGAACAATATAGATAACTAACATAGATGTATTTAGACCTTTGGAAATGAAGCAACTAATATTTTGAAATTAACTCCCTTGTGCAAGGGGAAATTTTTCTTGCTGTTTATAGTTTTGAATGAAAAATAGGAAGTGGGTCAATTAGAAATTTGAAAAACGATAAGTAGGTTGCGCCATATTTATCAATGAGTATACAATAACGACGTATTTGATGAATCAAATATACATCGTCTAATAACAAAACGAAAGAAATAGTTGGATTTGAAGCTGATGCTAAATATTACGTATCGACTTATTATACTCCTACGAAATCATAGATACTGATATCTTGGCAGCATCCCTAGTAACTCCTCAACCCGGAGTTACTTCTGACGAACTGCAGGATTCTCCTGAAAGAGTTTTTGTGTGAATGCCAGGAACTCTGTTGTGACATTCAAATTACTGTTTGATGGTTGAGTTGTATACCTGTATGGGTAGCAAATTTATAGATGCTGAAGAGTAAATAACAACATTATACTTCATAAGCAAACAGACAATCTAAGATCTTTAACTGTTATGTATTTTCTCCTTTTCAGGAGTTTGGCCTCCTTCCTCGACTTGCAAGATGGCAGCCAGTGGTGGACAAGGAAAAGCTCAAAAGTGCGTCTTCTGTTGAAGACGCTCTTGATATTGCTACGAGTTCCCTTCAGGTTCCCATCTAGGGCACTGTATTCACCTAGCTTTTCGACGATATAAACCTTGGACCATATAAACTCTCTTAGCAATCAGTTTCAATAATATTGGTTCTTGAGCCTAAAAGTTCGCATTACTTCTTGTGAACTCGAAAGACTTTTTAGTAACCAATGAAATTTGTAAATATATAATGTTTGCCTCTCTAGTTTCTTTAGTGTAGAGAGCTTTGGTATTATAAATTTAGCCACAGGTTTGGGTCTGTTGCTTTGAGTGCCTGGAGAGGATCTAAGTTATCCAGATCACTTGATGGATGAGCTAAAAAATGTTTTGCACGATCTTAAGATGTAGATCATCTTTGACGTCTGCTAAAGTATTGGGATGGCCTGTCGATTGCTGCATAAGCGCTGTCCAAGTTCTAGTATGTACCGATAGTCCGTCCTCGCATCAAGGTTGTGACAAGTTTGGTTTGGTGCAAATTGAGGAAAAGGAAAAGGAAATCATGTAGGCGTGTTGATGTTTTGGGGATAGCCTGTGGATTGTGTGCATAAGCACTGTTCAAGTTCTAGCATGTACCGATAGTCAATGTCCTTGCATTAAGGTTGTCTGTTTGATCCCCCATTTTTAGTCATATTCCAGTGCTATAATATTCACGTGGCTAAAGTAGAAAGAGCAGTTCAAGAACATTTTTCAATACCAAAATTGATAATCATTTCTCATCTGATCCCGAATTTGATACTCGTGTAAGGCCTGATGGAAACTGATACTGTGAAATAGATGGCCAGGTAGTGGAAGGAGAGGGAGACTCAGAAGAATGTTTTGAGAGGAAGTTAATGATGAATTTGAACCTTGTGCACAAACAATTGAGAGTACTTCCGACATAGATCATAACTATAAGTTAACTGGAAAGCTTTTCATAGGAAATATAACTTATTTTGAAATCTTAACTATAAGTCATTTCTTGGGTCTTTGTTTCGTGTCAATGACCTTGTAGTGGGTTTTGCGCACAAATGCATACAGCCTCCGAACGAACGAACAAACTGCATCGGCCATGTCCAGCCGCTTCATGATATCCGTGGCGAGCTCAACAGGAAGAAAAAAATATGGGGGTGGTAGCCAAGTAGGATTTTCAAGGATTTTAAATCATTCAGGATTTAAAAAAGGTTTGATGGATTCAGTGGGATTCTACTAACGGATTCCAATGGATTCTCTTGAATTTCATACGTTTTTTTTCATATAGCTCAAATTAAAGTTATTATGTTCGATATAAACATTCTTCTCTCATAATTTTGTTTTATCATCCATTTTCAATATATTAAAATTGTTATACTTTTTTTATATATAAAAATAACTACTTTCGGAGTGAAAGTGGCTAAGATAAAATTTAATTAAATAATACCAAAATCAGCATTGTTCCGATGTTGTACTCAATTTAAAAATACCAAAATGAGCATTGTTCCAATATTTAACCAAAAACATAATTATAATTCTCTTCTTATGGACATTTCTCGTTTTCTAATTAAAATTGATAATTTCTCAAACAAAAAAAATTGTCTTCACTATTTATCAGAAATAAGCATTCCTCCATTCTTCTCCTTGCCCTTTCTCGTTTTCTACCATTTAACCTAAATGGGCATTACTCCATATCCTCTCCTTCTTGTCCTTCCTCATTTTTACGATGTCTTGGTGAGATTTATTTCGAGCTATATCATACTAGTGTACGGGCACATAATTTGTGTGTGCAACAATTTTTTTAATTTTATTATAATTGTATGATTGTACGTGTCAACACATTTCATGTGTAACATATTTTTTTAAAATTTTATTATAGTTGTATCATTGTAAAGTGTCAAATTTTAGAAAATGTGGAAGTTCAAAAATATTATCTTATCATTAATTTTTTTTAATTTAAATACTTGAATATTCAAAATATATGTTTTTTAAATTTAAAATCCAATTCATAAGTTAAACTATAATCAATTAATTGATATTCTCTTATCAACTTAGATTATTGATTATTTAAATTAGATTTTAAATTATAAATAATAGAGAAATTTTGACTTACCTTCCACTTTATTTATCCATATTAAGGATGCACCACACATTGTTTTCATAATGTACAAATCCACCAACTTTTGACGAAATTCTTCTAGTGATGACGATCAACTACTTTGACCAATTTTTTTTAACCAAAATATCCCTCATTTCTTCTTCCTCTTTTCCCTTACCCCATCTCCCATGGGCAGGCTGCCGCCGCCGCTCTCCCCCCCCCCCCCCCCCCCCCCCCCTCCCGCTCCACCCCCTCCCCGCCATCAGCCCCCCTCCTCGCCACTGCCGTCGCTCTCACCCCCCGCTCCTCCCCCTCCCTGCCACAGCCCCCCTCCCCCGACCCCCCAGCCAATAGCAGTTGTTGCTCGCACGCACCGTTGCGCTGCTCACACTCGCCATTGCGCTGCTCGTCGCTCTTGCTTGTCGCTGCTATTGCTGTTGTTGCTGCGGGGGAGCGGGGGCGGGAAGGGGGGCGGTGGCGGGGAGGGGGGGAGCGGGGGCGAGCAGCAGGGAGGGGGACGGTGGTAGGGTGGTGGCGGAGGCGGGGAAGAGGGGGAGGGGTTGCGAGTGACGGGGAGGGCGATAGCGGGAAGGAGTTGCGAGCGACGGGGAGGGAGGGGAACGGGCCTGCGGCGAGGAGGTGGGACGGTGGCGGAGAGGGAGGAGGCGGGAGCGGAGCGGGGACATGCAACAAGGAGGAAAAAAGAAGACGGATGTATTTTCGTCCAAAAAAATGAGTCAAACGAGTTGACCGTTAGGAAGAGACGATTTTCGTCAAAAGTGAAAAAATTTGTACATTATGAAAACAATACGAAGCGCACCCTGAATATGAGTAAAAATATTCAAACATATGGAAGTTCAAAATTGTTCTCTTATTAATATAATTTTTTTTATCTTTTAAATTTAAAATTCAATTCATAAGCTAAACCATAATAAATGGATTGATACTCTCTTTCTGCTCTTTATGAAGTGTAAGCTTCTCTTTATCTCCCCTGCTTCCTATTTTGTTAAGCATCCTGATCTCAATTCATCTCATGCCTAAAAATTACACCAACAATGGCATAACAAAACTTGTTACAAATATAAGTAACACCATCCAACACAATACTTTTCATATAGAGTTCTTTTCGCAAGTAATCCATATAAGAAGGGATTAGATTAAAATGAGAATATGCTGTACAGTTATTTCAATATATTTGTTGTCTTGTATACTATATTTATTAACTTAGTTGAGTTATCGGAGCACAGGATCGGTTCGGCCTAGGAGAACAAGGGTACATGTGTTGATGTACTAGCACGAGTGATTCATGAATTTTTAGTGGGACTCGCTACACACGCTGAAATGATCATCGTCTAACCAAGCTATTATCCAGGATGACTTGTGGTACCAATGATCTTACATATTTAAGTTGTTTAGCTAATAATGTCTTATTCACATGGAAGAACATGGTAAGTTCTGTTGCAGAAAGGAGAATCGGCTGTAGGTAAGAATCACCTTGGATGACGCATATTATGTTGTTACATTTTCTGTCGTATGATATGTAAATTGAACTAAGAAAAAGATAAAAAGATCACCATATATAATAATATTTGTCTTAGATGATTATTGTTTTGGGTTTGGTGAGTTGGATTAATTCGATGCTCACCAGTACATGATAATGTACTACGTCTCCATAAGGTGCTGTGAACCAAGGAGGCGTAGCGAGGAGCTGAAGGCTCGTCTCATCCAGCCAGAGCTTGTGTATATTTTTTTTGAAGCTTGTGCATATTTTTATTGAAGCTTCCAAAGTTACTTTTGAAGACTCCAGGCGAATGTGTTATATTTCTTTTGATTCTAGTAAAATGATGTGATGTGTGTAACGATGTATCTCATTTTGTTGTTTAAGTTATAAGTCTGTACGATATTCTTTACTCAGTTGTTCCCCTCTCTTCCGGCTCTTCTATTACGTCGTTGCCGCTGTCGCCGCGCTGCTGCGGCTGAAGAAACTTGTACAATTATAACTGAGATATTAAGTTTTCTAATTTTAAAACATCCCAATGAAGTTCGAAGACTATACATGATGTGGAGGCCATTACCAGCAACCAGTTTTCTCACCAACCAATGGGGTCCGGTCATATCTGGATCCCACACAACATGACCCGCTAGTAGCTCTATGTCGGTACATGTAGGCTCGTTACCCAAACTCGATTGGCCAACATGGTCACCAAATGAGAATGTTCAGACCTCCAAATCAATGGGAAATATTTTAAAGCATAGTGCTTATGGTTCACATCAACGTGCCAGCCTTCCATATAATTGCACAACAAACGTCGTGTTTGCATGTTTATGAACTTGAGCAATGATACTACTCATATAACATATATAAGAACCATAACATATATAGCCATTTCCATCACCACACTATAGGAAGAAGAAGAAGCAGCAGCAGCTCTATGACTCCACTTCTTCCTAGAAGAAGATATGTCGAGTCCCACCAAGCCATACCACACCCATTCCTCTCGACGCAAACGCCACAAAAGTCCGGCTTCTTCTCCATCTCGCTAACATTCATTCTCCTCCTCTTCCTCACCGTCTGGTGCACCTCCTTGTTCCTGTCCTCCTCCTTCCACATCTGCGTCTCCTCCCGTAAGCTCGACCTCTACTGCATCTCCGGCGGAGTGAACCGCCACGAGGCCGCTTCGATCCGCCTAGCTACCACCACTACCCTTACCAACGACACCACTAATGTCGTCCCCGACCCCCTCCGTGTAGTCGAAGAGAACCCGAACGATGACTCGGCCGACGACGAGAGAGCCAGGGCTGTCAAGGTAGTTCAAGAGCAAGTGCAGCTCATCCGTTCCCGGGCCTCTAGAACCACCAGCAACACTAATGCCAGCGAGTCGTGCCACGGCCGAGGAGTCTTCGTCTACGACCTCCCTCTCAAGTTCAACAAGGACCTCCTGAGCCACTGCAGCGACCTCCTCCCATGGACCAACCTCTGCGACTACTTCGAGAACGAAGGCATGGGGCAGCCCATTCCTCAATTGGGCAAAGGTTGGTACCGAACCCACCAGTACTCCCTCGAGCTCGTCTTCCACTCGAGGATCTTGAACCACCCCTGCCGCGTCTCGAGCCCCGACGACGCCAAGCTCTTCTACGTGCCCTTCTACGGCGGCCTCGACATCCTGCGGTGGCATTTCAAGAACGTGTCGCTCGACGTCAAGGACGCGCTAGGCGGCGAGCTCGTGAAGTGGCTCGACGGACAGAGGACATGGCAGCGGAACGCCGGCAAGGACCACATGTTCGTCCTCGGCAAGATTTCCTGGGACTTCCGTAGGCGGGACGACGACGACGGGTCCTCGCCGTCGTGGGGGAGCAAGTTCTTGTCGCTCGATCAGATGCAGGCCCCGTACAAGTTCATGATCGAGCGGCAGCCGTGGGAGCCCAACGACATCGGCGTCCCCCACCCGACTCACTTCCACCCCAACGGCGACGACGATATCGTCGGGTGGCAGGCGAGGATCGCCGGTGCGGAGAGGAGCAGCCTCGTGAGCTTCGCGGGAGCCGCTAGGCCGGGATCCGCAGGCAGCATAAGGTCGACGCTGATCAAGAATTGTGTGACCAACCGTGAAGCTTGCAGGTAACGAATTTTTATCATTTAGAAGCTCGGGCTGTTAAGTGGTGGTAGATGAATAAGAAAAAGAAAATAATATTTGGACCATTCAATGGACGTGACCGTTCATTGACAGCGCTGCGCGATGATCTTCTATTGACTCCCCTACCAGCACCGGTACCCCTCCAATGGAGAGCCATCACGTGGCACGGATAGTGGGCGGAAGTTTAGCTTGGGACAAATCATCGTGGTCACTTCCATTGGGCGTCGCAAACAAGATCGTCGATAAATAAATCGAAAATGATATTTGGACCGTCCAATTGACGTGACCGTCCATTAACAGTTCCACGTGCATGGCGGCCTCCTATTGGCTCTCCTGCTAGCACGGGACTACACCATTAAATTCCAGACCCACCCTCCAATGGGAGGCGGTCACGTGGCACGGACAGCGGACGGTCACGTCCATTGGGCTGTCCAAATAGCAGCGTCATAAATAAATAATCTAAGTTTTGTTACTTGTTGTTCAAGTTAACAGGTTCCTTGATTGCGGCACTGGGAAGTGTGAGAGCCCCGAGGCGGTGATCACAGAATTCATGACGGCGGAGTTCTGCCTGCAGCCGCCAGGAGACAGCCCGACGAGGAAGTCGGTGTTCGACAGTCTGGTGGCTGGATGCATCCCGGTGCTCTTCGACCCGTTCACAGCGTACTACCAGTACCCGTGGCACCTGCCAGAGGACCACCGGAAGTTCTCGGTGTTCATCGACAAAGAGGAGGTGAGGGAAGGGAGAGTGGACGTGGTGGAGAGGTTGAAGAGCGTGACGTTGGAGGAGAGGAATGAGATGAGGAGGTACATTATATATGAGCTCATGCCCAGCCTTGTCTATGGGGATTCGACCTCCAAGTTCTTCAGGTTTCGCGATGCTTTTGGTGTAGTCATGGACAATGTGATGGGTTTAGTTACCAAGTCATCAAAGTAATCAAAGTATATCGAGTCATTGATTTCCAATCTGTTGAATAACCTGTCTTTCAAAGTTTGCACCTCATCTAAATTTTGTACAGGTCAATGTATCCCTGTAAAGTAATGTTCAAGTAAAACCTTTTAAAAATTTATATTCATCACACAAAAATTTGGGTGATACCATCTTTTATTATTTGACAACTGACATTGCAGTTGACATAACAAATTTTAACATTAACATTATAGTTATAATTATAATGAACGTTAAAATCAATATTAACATTAACATTAAAATTAATATTAAAAAAATTTGGGTGATGGATTTTTATGGTTAAAATTTGTTATATCAGCTACTATGTTAAACGAGTCGTATCAACATGCCTATTAAATTGTAAGATTGTGCTTTATTTGTTTCAACTAACCCACGATATAATTCAGTGGTGGTGGTCATATTTTGAACTTTGTGCGGTTCAGTACATGAACTTTACAGTGCTCCAACTGACCTTTCAAACTATGATAGAATTATAGGTCCAAATAGAACTTTATAGTAGAAGCACTGGCCGTATACCTGATCCGATATCCATGCTACGATGTGAGCAGAGAAATTTTACTTGATTTAACTAGTTGACCCTAGATCTTGACTTGACTACTTGTATCCGTGTTGATACTCCTTAATATCGCACCGAGGTGCTATAACTTGTATTACGCACCAAGTGTGCTATCTTGCTCGCGCACTGTGGTGCTACATATACACTGTCGTGTTATGTTATAAGTATATTCTTGTTTCATGCTTGTTAGTACTAAAAATGAGGATTGCACGGAACACTTGTAGCTAGTCAGAATAGCGTGGTTAGATTACTTAATTGATTGTAGCATTATGCTCAGAATGAGTCCAGATTGGAACTGTAAGAACCAATGCGGATTAATTCCTAGTGTACCCGTACCAAGGTACGACATCTAGGAGGATAATTGTGTGACCACGACACAAGATTCCAGATAACCATAGGGTTAATTAGGTAACTAAAAGTTGTAGCAGCATTGAGAGAAAACGGATCCTGAGATCGTGCATGACAGCCACGTCATAGATATATTAATCATGGGGTGTAAGGCTGGCCATTAGGATACTGTATATCATCCGCACTAGTGGAGTGCAGTATCCGGCCACTAATATTATTATAACCGAGCTAGTATCCCACTATAGAGGAGAACTGTTACTGATTTTTAGCACAGCAGCCTTGCGAGAGACTAGTGCATTATATTTTTATTCATGTTGTATATTATTGGTTCAGCTAGCCATGTTCGGACATAAGCACGATTTGAGGATCCAATTATATTGCATTACTGGGTTACCCAGACATCACCTAGCAAGTCGTAGGATTGATTGGCCGTTTAATTAAATTATGTTTGATTGTGTATTGCCATCTGCCAAGTAGCTTAAGGACATGGACTGTCGTAGCGCGATGATTCAACCATTGTCCATGTTTGGTTGTAGGGTTGCGTTGTTGTGTTACAATAAGCCATGGACCAAATGTACATTTCATCTATTACTCGATCAAAACTTCGGGACAAGTTTAATCGCCTCACTCAAGGCAACATGACGGTAGAAGAGTACAATGCGAAGTTTATCCGTTAGAGCCACTTTGCACCTACACTAATTCCGACAGAAGAAGAGAATTCTGAAAAATTCTTTGACGGACTAAACTTTGAGCTACAGAGAGATTGGCTATGTCGCACCTACTTCCTATACGGACGTCCTTACTGCAGCTCGACGTATGGAATGCGTCATCAGGAGAGAGTCCAGCCAGAAGCGGTCGCATGCACTAGCACCAGACCGAGTGCAGCAGGGAGGACCTGCAAAGCGACCACAGATGAATCCATCACAGTGAGCATTTACACCACTAGCAGTAGTCCTTCCTACTTGTTATTACTGTGGCAAGATAGGGCATATTGAGAAGGAATGCAGACGCAAATGGGGATTATGTTTAGCTTGCGGATCCAGCCAGCATTCAGCTAGGGATTGCCCTGAGCGTCGAGAAGGAGCACCGATGGTTAACCGACAAACTTTACCAGCACCGGAAGGATATCAGTTGTCACATCCCGATCTTCCGCAGGCTAATCGGCCGTTCCCGCTAGGCGAGAATCACTGCTCCAGCGCTCTCGCAGAACCATCGCTTTGACCCATCCGGGCGTGATGCCGCACAAGCGTGAGCCTCACCCGTGCAAGGCCGTGGTTCATTGGCTGGCGGTAAGAGGCATAAGCCACAGGATCGCACAGATTGTATGAGTGCAGCAGAATTATAAACGCATAGGCGATTGGTAACAAGTTCACTGAGTCAACAATAGCGAAAGCATTGAATAACACAAGTTGAAGTAAAACTTTTTATTGATATAAAAAAGTGTTACAAGCGGCGCTTGACCGAGATTACAAGTCGCTCAAGCCTCTCTCTCTAAAACAGTAAAAGCGTGCCAAGTGGCTACAATAGTAGAATGATGTACAGGCGATGTTCAGGTGATTGTTCCAACATTATGTCTTGTATAAGTGCTTCAGTTCCGAATGCACGCTCCAAGGCTTCGGATTTGACTCCACGCCTTAGCATGCACGAAGGAGGCATCCGTACCGAACGAGGTTCTCCCGTACCCTGCAAACAACCTGGTGGATTATCAGTACACGAATGCACTGGTGGGGAGGCTACTCGCCCGCTCGACAACACGTAATATAGGTTTCGTGCAGCAACTATTATGTTATCTTTCTAGTTTTCTTAGGATTAGTTTCATGGCAATGTTGAATAGCCTAACTCGTGTGGCAGTGTGCCGTACGATATAAGAGAAAACATGACGAGACTTACCAACTTACCATTTGTCCTTTCCTGTCCAAGACAAACATTGTTAATTCAAGCACGGGCAGGTATAAACATTCAGGGGCAATAACATATGCAAATACAAGTGTTTGGATACGAGATTCATATCGTTAGCTGATTCAAATTTCTCTTTGATGCGGTGCAATGACTCACACGTGGATAGCTGCTAAGCGAGGATGACTTATCTATATGAACGTTTTTCGCTGGCATAGCCATAAAGGACCATAGTCATTGACGAGGAGGGTATGCAACGAAAGTACGTGGTGCGCTGCCAGCTACCCTGTCAATCACGTGAGACTATAACGTTAGTTCCATCCGGATTGGAACGGTCCCAGTGTCCCGGTGACCGCCCGTGGAACGATGCCTCATTTTTGCGTTGTCCGCGACATGCAGGTCAGGGTCTTTCCAAATCCATAACTTGATATGATAATCCATGATTCTGTTTCTGAACCGATCGTTTGCTCCACGAGCTGGGATTCTTTATTTACGTGACATGATTCTCATTCAGATATAAACTGGATGTGATTATCATTCAAATGTAAACTTGACATAATTTTCATTCATTGATTCAACTTGCCTTGATGCATGCCCCCTGGTTCGGGGATTGCCTTGGTGACCTAACGGTCCCGGAGACTTGCAGGTTCAATTGCGTAGAAGGATTATTTGATAGTCTCCTGGCTGACTCAATGTATGAATGATATGCGAACGTGTTACTTGCTTGTAACATGATTTTGTGTGGAAAAATATTAAGGCAAGGCAACATTAAGAACTTAAGCAATCGCGTTGGCTCGGGCCCGAAGGTAAGCCGAGGAGTGAAACCGTAGGGGACTTTCTGAGCTACATGATCTATGATAACATGCGAGGGTCTGAATATAAGCAATGTTTCAATTCTATGTTCTACACAAGTAATATAAGTTGGGATTATTCTCTTAGCTAGGTGCGTTGTATTCTTATTAGCATGCATGGGGTGATTCACTTAGCGACTAGCATGTATCGTTCCATATTTTAAGTGTGCTGGCTAAGCAAAGACAAGTTCACCGTAGCCATCCACCTTAGCGATGATTCGCCTCGGTTGAGCGATACGTCGAGCGAGCCTCTGAAAGCCTAAGTCGAACCCCTGAGGGAACAAGTCTGGATATCCTTTGCCTCAAACGAGTATTCTGGCCTGAGCAAAGTGGGTCAGGACATTGCACTATTGCCGTTTGAATCGGCAGTCCGCTTGAGCGGAACGAGATGTTACATCAGCCGAGGCCACCCTTGGCACCACAGGCAGCACTCTTTCAGCAGGCCCAGCAACAGCAGAGGGCACTACCACAGGGACGTGGACAGGCTTTTGCGATGACAGTGGAGGAGGCACAGACTCGAGGAGTAGCGAATATGAGTAAGATTTAGTTTTATCATAGCTAGTTATATTCCTAGTAATAATTTAACCTATGCCTGTTAGTTTTATTTCCTAGCCTATACCTAGTAGTTGTTAGTCTAGATAAGTAATATGTCAGTGGTACCCAAGTTTTCATAAGCTGTAGTTGATCCTTGCTCTAATCAGACTCCTTTACTCTTGAGTTACTTATCTCTTATTACCTAAGAATTTTTTTTTATTCCTTCCCTACGTGTTCTGCTTGAACAAAACTCTCACCCTTTCTCTCGATTTATCCTTGTTTATGGTTCCTTATCCTTTGTGTCGTGCTTCAACAAACATGTCTTCCCACCACGTTATCTCTTCTGACTGATTATGTTTCGTTTCCTTAATTGCGAGAACACAATTCTTTTAAGGTGGGTAGATTGTAAATACCCTAATTTTTAAATTTTAATTTTAATTTTTATTAATTATTGTTGTAGAAATTTTTATTATTTTTAGTTAATTATAATAAATATTCTTCATGGATTTATATTTTTATATTAAATTAATTATTAAAATAATACAAAAATTATAATTTTGGGTGTATAATTAATAATAGAGTATTGTATAATTTTTTTGGAATTTATTAGGCTCAAAAATTATTTTTTTATGACCTATATATAATAAACCAACTCAAACCAATTCCAACCAACCCAAACAAACCCAAACCAACCTAAACCGAACCAAACTAGACCAAACCAACCCTACTGGACCCGGATCCTACCCAAACCCGCACTCGTACCTGACCCGAGACCCGAAACCTATTTTTCCCTCTACAGTAACTCCCCAACCCCAACTGACCCCGACTCCTCCCTTTCCCTCCCTAAAACCGACGCCGACACTCTCCCTTCAGCTCCCCGTAACGCCCACCTCGACACCCTATAAAATCCCTATCCTAGCCGAACCTCACCACCATCATCTCCGCTTCCACCACGACCAAACTCAGCCTCCAACGACATCCGGAACGCCACCGACGATCGCCGCAAGACGGGCCGCCCAATTCCGAGCAAACAGCAGCAGTAAGGTACTCAACTTCCCAACCTCGTATCTTCCTGCACAGTATCCAAATATCGATCTGTCAAATCCTGTGCGAAGACCACATGACCCTCTTGAACCCTATGGAATTAGTTCGGGGTATCGTGCCATGTGTCAGTCGTAATTCGTGACACAAAACAGAAAAAAAGATCCAATTTGTAGTTCAGAAAACTGTTCCAAACACCCATGTTCATATCCAGTCAGGATTGGAGCGAAGTACAACCCAAATAGCAGTTCCAATAATTGACAGAAACTATAAAATATCAATAACAATAAAAATAAATGATGAAAGTAACTGAACTAGCATATATTACGAGAAGAAGCATCATGGTAAATAATGGCAAGAACTGAGAACAATATGGTGAAGAACATCAATGTAATAAACTGGAATAAGGAAAATAATGTATATAAATGTGCCTTGAAATATTACTAAGATAATGTGATCGGCTTGGGCCTAACACGGGCTATATATAAAAGGTGGGCTAGCGTGATCACGCGTGAGTTGCATGATCTGCTAACTATTACGGGCTATACTAAATTCCGGACTATAAGGTATGATCATATACCCACTAATAATTTCCCAACCTCCGACTAGTACACGGATCCAAATTACGACACGTTATAACACGTATATCACACTCACGGTCTATAATACCATGCACTATGATCGCGGTTTATATAATCACTAAGATATCACGATAATCACCGAGTAATCACGAAGCACGACACGACGATCACTAAGTAACCACGACAATAATATCTCATGACCAAGATCCATGTATACCAATCCTGAAACCATCGTGTCAAGAATCAAACATCTCAATACTAAATACATGAAACATAGAGGCTATCAAATAAGAAAACTATCAGAGAATATACTTGCATGTGGTCCTGAGCAAATGGTATATCTCGGTGTCCGAGCCGGTGTCACACACCTATATATGAGATATCATGTCACTTGGGTGTAATGAATATGAAATGAGTTAAAATGCACTGATATGGTCTAGGCCATTTCTAGGTCACACTAGCCCAACTAGGTCAAATCTAAGTCAAACTTGATCAAACTAGCCATTCCTATGTTGTATTAGCCCATAGTTATGCTATTAGGTTGGTATCTACAATATACAAGTTATATTAGTAAAAACTAAGCACTAGGCTACTTATGATATCAATATCAATAATTACCTACACTAGTTATTAAGACTAAGTAATAGCTATACTCATATACCTATATCAGCTAGTATGGTATCAATATCTCTATATAGCCTATACTAGCTAGCATTAATATAATAAGTGTGTATATACTCATGTACTAACTATAACTAGTATTAATACCCCTTAGTATCAATATCAACTACCTTTGATAACCCAACACTAATACTATACTAACATTTGTTATCACCCACTTCTACTCACTGTTAACCACTAACTAATATATATATATATATACATATACTTAACTAATTAATACTTGATATCTTACTTGTATTTGAAAATATTAGTAATTTCCATGTATAGGTATTCCCTTGTGTCATTCTCTATTTAATTGCATTAGAATATCTATTCTATTATTATTCATACTATATTTGGTATACTAAGTGTGTTCTATACGTTTTGGTGGAGTATCTTGGTGATTGGAGTATGTATCAAAAGAGTATCATGAGTTTAGTGTGTATCACAGAGTGATGCACACTAGGTGTTTGTTGTATTGATTGTTAGTGTGTGTGTACGTTTAGGTGTAGTGTTTATGGTGTGCGCTGTGTTAGGGTGCAAGGCTCGGGTAGGGGCTGTTCTTAGTGCAACAATTGGATGTTCTGGTGGTTTTGAGGTATGTTTCAGTAGGCAATGCAGTGCAGTCAAGTATATTGAGGCTCAGTTATGGGGAGAAAATTTCACAGTAGTGCAGGCAGAAAGAGCTCCAGTAGCAGTTGTGTGATGTTGGTTGGTATATAGCTTTTGGAGTAATGGTTCCGGAGCTAAAGCAAATGTACATGACATAATGTTGGAACATCGTCTATGTTATCATTCCGCAATTGTAAGCCGCTTGACATATTTTATTGTTTAGAGAGAGAGAGAGCTTGAGCGACTTGTAATATCGGCCTAGCGCAGCTTGTAATACTTATTTTATTATCAATAAAGAGCTAATTTTTGTATCCATACTTGTGTTCATTCTATGCTTCTGCTATATCAACTTTGCGAACTAGTTATTGAACGGCCGTTTACTCGAGTCGTTCAAATATCCGCTGCATTGAAGACTATCTGTGCGACTCTGTGGCTTAGTTATGTTCGGACCCTGGCCTTGCGCGGACGCAACTTATGCTCGCGCGAAATCACATCCTGATGGGAACGATCGTCCTGCGGGAGCGCTGGCGCGGTGATTCGCGTCCAACGGGAACGGTCGATCCTGTAGGAGATCGGGGCGTGACACCCGCCCCGGCGACCACCGCCCCCCTCCCAGCCTAGACGACCATCCCCTACCCACGCCGCACGCCCCCCTGCGCGCTCGCCTGCTCGCCCCCCCCCCCCCCTCCCGCGCTCGCACCCCCCCCCCCTCCGTCCGCCTCCGACGGCTGTCGTTGACGCTTGTTGCTGTGCCCCCTCCCTCTGGTTGCCAGCGCCGGAGAGGGAGAGGGGGTCGCTAGAAAGGGGGGGTTTTGCCGGAGAGGGAGGGGGGGGGGGGAGAGTAGAGAGGGATAATTTTGGATAATTAAGGGTATAAGTTAGTACCTATCAAAATTAAAAGATCAAGTTAAATATTTTGGATAATTAAGGGTATAAGTTGTAATTTAACAACATTCATGAAAAAAAAAAAAAAAATCAGAAAAGGTCAATATCAAATCAACATATACGTGGAATACAATGCCATTCCTCAATCTCCCTCTACAAAACATCGGATCCGGAATTGTATCACCGTTTCCATAATATACCATTCATATAGTATTCGTGGGCGGCTGGTCACTGGAAAGACTCGGTAGAGGCGTTTGGTCAATAATTTGTTTTTCTTTTTCGAATCGCCGATTCGGAAACTACCTGCTGATTATATTTCCAGGTACGAAACGTAATTTCCAGGTACGAAACGTAATTTCCACGTACTCCCGAATCTAGAGATCCAATTATCCGGGGTCCGCTGCTGAAATTTTGGTAAGAAAAAGCGTAGATCCGAGCAATTTCATGCTATTTTCTTGTTTATTTTGCTATGCCTGAAGTGTTTGTTGCTTGCATGTTGTTAATTTGTTGTTAATTTGTTAGATCGACTCTTGTTTGCTAGATAGTATCGATTTTCCGCAAATTTACTGGTCATAGTCGAATTTAATGGTGGAAATATTGTCTATTTTGGTGATTTGATGATAATTTTGTATTATTTGAGTTAGATCTGATTGTTTGAGTGAGGTTTCGGAGGTTGACGTTCTTGATTTGTTAGTTCTGCTGTTAGTTTATGGGAAATAATCGAATTTTATGATGGGAAAGCTGTTAATTTCGGTGAATTGATGATTATTTGTGTTATTTCGTCTAGATCTGGTGCTTATTTTTCTTGTTAGAGTTTTATAGTTGTTTTCTTGTTTGATTTTTTAGGCTAACAATGTAAAAAAGCTTTAGTTTGCATAGGTTATCTATTCTACTTGGCTTTAGATTAAATATGTAGAGTATATACTATGGTTCTTGAGAATTCAACGTTTAAATAACTTGTGAATTGGGACGTGGAAGGAGACTTGACGAGCTTTAGCTTTATGTTATATCACTAGAGGGCATATCATGATTATTAAGGATTTGACGGATGTAACAAGGCGTAAAATCTTGAAACTCTGGTGAGGCTTGAGGCTTGATGACATTGTTTCAATATTTGAACAATTGGAAGTTCCTTCATATGAATCATATCTAGGAAGCATGGACACTTAAAAATTTATGTCGTGTCCGTGTTGAGTCCACAGTTTGTTTTATCGGCATACCGATCCGATACGACCGATATCGATATAGTTCGGCATTTTTCGATTCGATACTGACTGATATCGACATTGTGAATCTCTTTTTCAGTCAATTCAGCAAAAAAAAATTGAATGAAAAAGATCAATCGGCAATGGTGTAAATAGTGTTCTAAAAATCGGTGGCCCGTCTAAGAATAGGCTGGAATTGCTCCGGTGGTCGGCCAACAAAAAACCGGAGAAAGGCGGTCGTAGGCGGCTAGTAGGCCGCCTGATGGTCGTCCCCGACTTTCACAAACTGCTGCCTAGGTGGTTTTTTTTTTTTTTTTAGTACAGCAGGATGAGATAGCAGCAACAGCAGGCGAGAGGGTGAGTCTTCTTCTTCTTCTTCTTCATCATCTTCATCTTCTTCTTTTTGGCTGAAATTTTTGAGGAGAGCAGCAGCAGGGGCCACTTTAAGAAGAGTGAAATTTTTTTAGAAGAGTGATAGGAAGTTTCTCTCTTCTGCTAGTTTTGAGAAGAGTGAACTGAACATGACTGCACAGTGCCACTTGCCCACTTTTGACCGAGTGATGTTTTTTTGCCTCCACAGTTTTAAGAAGAGTGAATTTTTTTTAATATAGAAACATGACTGAGCACTGCACATTGCCACTAGCCCACTTTTGATTGCTCAATGTTTTTTTTTTTCATGTAATGGTGAAATGGGGCACAATGTCCACTTCCACTCCTTTTTTTTTTTCTCACTGCACAGTGCCACTTCCATATAATGAGAATTGGATTTTTAACTGAGTAGTGCTTCCAGTGCCACTTCCATATAATGAGAAGTAGGTTTTTAACTTAGCAGTGCTTCCAGTCATTTTTTCTTATTATAGGATGCTAAAATACCAAACTTTGCCCACTGCACAGTGCCACTTTCAGTCATTTTTAGGATTCCTAGATTTTTTTTTCCTAAATATTTGTGACTACCGCCTAGAATTAGGTGGCCGCCTAGACGGCCTAGGCGCTAGGCGGTGGGTGGCCGCCCGCCTAACGCCTAGCGCCTTTTACAACCTTGGGTGTAAAAGCATAGTAAGGTTGTAAAATATCACATCCCAGAACTAGAATACTAGAGAACGGGGACAGACAAAGCCAGCTACGCATACCAGAGTACTCTATATCCCGAAATACGGTCACGGCTGGCTAGACATGTGTTTTACTCTACAATCCATCAAGCAATCCTGGATCAAGAATCCTAGGTGTCTCAATTTCAAGCAAGCAACAAGTTTACAAGATGTATGATCACCAACATATAATAGTAAGATGTCCCAAACTATACATATCCAGATGATCATGAAGCTAGTACAAAAATGAAGAACAAGCATGAGTACAATATTACATGATCAGCTCTAGCTATAGTCTAGAATATGTTTTACATGTAGGCCCGCGGGCTAGAATGTCAAGCCCCAAAACACGAGCTAAACACGTGTTCGTGGTTAAACGCCTCAAAAAAAAAGTGCACAAGATCAAGTGGGTGAGAAAGAAGAAACCCACTCATATCCTTGGGTTCATGTATTCACCATCTTGAGACGGAAAGTACGGAAGATTATACGGTCCTGCTTCGAAATCTGTAACGACCCGTTCCGTTCAAGCGGACAGCCGATTCAAACGGCGCAAGTGCAACGATCCGACCCGCTTTGCTCAGCGAGAATACTCGTTTGAGGCAAAGGATTTCCAGACTTGGTCCTTCAGGAGTTCAGACTTGGACTTTCTAAGGCTCGCTCGGAGTATCGCTCGACCGAGGCGAATCATCACTAAGGTGGGTGGCTACGATGAACTTGCCTTTGCTTAGCCAGCACACTTAAAATATGGACATGCTGGTCGTTCGGTGAATCACCCCTTACATGCTAATAAAGAATACAACGCACATAGCTAAGGAAATAATTTCAACTTGTATTGGTTGTGTTAGAACATGGAAATAAAATTTGGCTTATAACTTGGACCCTCACATACTAACTTTGCTTCGTGCAAGTAGACCCCGCTATGCCTCGAGCAGATCGATATATATTCTCCGTAGTACACTGTTTCACTTGTTTACACTGAACGCCCATAGATTATGTCGCTCGATATGTCCCTTACGGTTTCACTTCTCGCTTTACCCTTAGACCCGTGCTAAATTTAAATGCTTATGTTCACACAAATAAAATGCTTGTCTGCTTATATGTTCACTTGTACTCGTCTTGTTTCAATGCTTGTCACATAATCTATGCCACGATCAAGTAACACTATCCGTATCGTGCATGCATCTAGTTAGTCAGAAGACTATCAAATAGTTCTTTTGTGCAATATGAACTTGCAAGTATCCGGGACCGTTAGGTCACCAAGGCAATTCCTGAGCCAAGGGAATGCATCAAGTCAAGTTTAACTCTGAACGAGAATCATGTTAAGTTAAGCAAAGAATCACAGCTCGTGGAGCAATGCTCGTTTAGAAAAAGAATCAAGAATTATCATGTCAAGTTGTGAATCTGGAATGACCCAAGACTTGCATGGTCACGGATAACTTGTGCACGAGGTATCTGCTTTCTCGGACGATCACTGGGGCGCTGGGATCGTACCGGCTAGGAGGAATGAATGGTGTATCGCGTGCCAAATTCGGTTATGGTATGCGACGCCGTCTTTGGGGCAGGACAATACTCGGGATTCGGGCCTTGGTAGAGCATACTACCTTGGACTAGCCGTCTACCGAAATGATAGTCGTTTGAATCAGCGGTATGACGTGCAATGGCTCTTCTGTACAACATGTTCGCCTTGAATTGCTCGTCTTGTATCAAGCGTTGCACCCCATTCCTTCATGAGACTATAAATCGGTCCTTTATGGCTAAGCCAGTGACCTCATGTTCATATAGATAAGTCATCCTCGCTTAGCGGTAATCCGTGTGCGAGTCATTGCATAGCATCCAGTAAATTGGAAACACCTGAACGAATATGAGTAAAAGAGAACTGTACATAACTGATCAATTGAACATCTTCTGCAACACACCTGAACAATCCGTGTAACTCGTGCACCTGGAACAGTACCTCGCACATGATACTTTGTTTGCTTATGCTATTGTCCCTGGATTTCATTATAAATGTTTGTGCTTGGTTTAACTTGGTTTACCTTGGACAAGGAAGGACGAATGGTAAGTTGGTAAGTCTCGCTGTATTCCTTTGTATATCGCAAGACGTACTGCCACACGAGTTAAGCTTTACATCATTGCCATGAAACTGATCCTAAGGCAAGAATAGAAAGATAACTTAATAGATTGTGCACGGAATCTATATAACGTGTTTGGATTTGTCGAGCGGGCGACAAGCCTCCCCATCAGTGCATTCATGTACTGATAACCCACCAAATTGCTTGCAGGATGCGGAAGAACTTTGTTCGGTGCGGAAACCTCCTTCGTGCGCGCTAAGGCATGTAGTTCGCTCTGGAGCCTTAGAGCGTTGCGTCCGGAACTAAAGTACAGATACAAGACATAATGTTGGAACATTGCCTATGTATCATTCCACAAATGTAGCCACTTGGCACGCTTTTATCGTTTCAGAGAGAGAGAGGCTTGAGCGACTTGTAATCTCGGCCTAGCGCCGCTTGTAACACTTGTTCAAGATCAATAAAGAGTTTGTTTTACTTCTATACTTGTGTTATTCAATGCTTCCGCTATTGACGACTCTGTGAACTTGTTACCAATCGCCTGTGCGTTTCTTGTTCCGCTGCAATCGGACTATCTGTACGACTCTGTGGCTTAGTCATCTTACCACCTGTTCGGATCATGGTCTTGCACGGGCGCGGCTTACGCTCGTGAGGCATCACCGCTAGATGAGAACGATCGTCCCGCGGGAGCGCTGGCACGGTGATTTGTGACTAGCGGGGACGGCCGATTACTCGCGGGAGATCGGGGCGTGACAAAATCTGGTCATATAAAACCAGTAGGGTCAGACCCCAAAACAGCAAGTACCACAAGGGTGCCAAACTTATGAACTAAAACTAACATGCAGACAAATCAGTAAGAAATAGCATAAGAAATAGTTAAATAAATGCAACGGGTAAGATAACTGTTAAGCAGTTCATGAGTAATTAAACAAAGACATCTGGAATCAGTACTCTGGTTACCATTTCTGGATCAGCTGCTAATGAAATCAGTCATGACTAGACTAGACTAGACTGAAAATCAAACGATCACAGCCAATCATGTCCTACGACTTGCTATCATTAGCAAACTAGGGTTATCACGGACCTAGTTACTAACACATGCAGTTTGAGATTCCTTACAGCCACATGTCTGGCAGACTATTCTGGTTATCCAGACGAACATGTACATAGTATAGATTTACCAGGTATAAGCATTTGTTATCTTTTCTGGTAATGCGACACGTCGGTGTGCTGGAAGTGTCCCTCACGACGGAGAGCTCCAAATCCATCAGGTGTCACTGGGATACCGTAATTGCATGTAGCCAGAAAATCTCTCTAGATGTTTTTTAGATTATTATTCTAGTTATTAGCCTAGACAATTATCAAGAATTTTCGACCGTGGTGCTCAGGAATCTGTCTTAGACAAGATGCAAGACAGGACAATAACTTGACGAGTACAATCAAAATCAACCACGGGGGTACAGGTCATGCAATACATGTGCTACTAATAGCCTTGATCAGGACAGTTACAGGAATTCTCAAGTCAGGAGTGCGCTACGTCGAGTCACTATCAGGATTATCAGGATGGTTCGCTACGTCGAGCCACTACCAGGATTATCAGGATCAGGAGTATCAGGGTTACCAGTACATGATCAAGATTATCAGTACAAGATCAGGAATATCAGTATAGTGTCAGGATTATCAACACAATGTCAGGATTCAGGAGTTCATTTATAATGTACAATCACTAGATCATATCAGGAAATCAAGATCAATATCAAGAATGTCATGCTCGAAAAATACCCAGGATAACTAAAATAACGGGATAAAAGAGAACCAGGGAATCATCAAGAGTTAAGCATGTTAAAGAGAATACTGGTATACAGGTGCATAAATTACCAATTCAGGGTTGACACATAAAATCAGGCAAAAAAATAACATCCGCACACAATGGGTCAAAAAATACTATTGACGCACAATGGCCAAAACGGGTATTGGCGCACAAATGGCCAAAAACAATTTTGGCGCACAAATAACTAATTCAGGCAGTTCTTGCGCACTTTGATACAAAAGTGCTCCGAGCAAAGATGGCGCACAATTATACTAAAGTGTACTTCTAGGATCTTGGCGCACAATGATAGAAGTGCGCGAGCCAGGAATTTGGCGCACAAATCTATCATTGGCGCACAAATGAAAGTACCCAAGCCACGACTTTGGCGCACTTTCATCAAGTATGCCAGTAGTGAGGTTTGATGCACAAACAAGCGCAGAAAGGTCTATTAAAAGACAAAACACAAGTTCCAAGACCTGGCACAACAGTCGATACGACCCTATAGTCAAGAACACAATTCTCGAGAATGGTCAGAAGTCTTTACTTAATCATTAAGTAATTACGAAGGGCTACAAAATGCGCCGTCTCTGGAGAATGCCACATAGTGTGTCACACAACAAAGTGCGTCATTCTCCAGAAGCGACAAAGTGCGTCAGTAAGGAAAGTTCATCAAAGTGTACCAACTCTGCAATATCTGTAAAGTGCGCCAACTTGGCTATTCGAGCAGTGGCGTACATTTTTGATGACTTGCAGACCCATTCCAAAGTGCACCTAAGTGGGATTGGCGTACTTTTGAAGGAATTGTCTTAGTACAAAACGTACGTAGTAGTAGAGAAGTGCGCCCCGAATACTTAACAAATCTTAGCGCACTTTCTAAGAAATTTGTGAAACACACACAAGTGCGCTCATTGTAACTTCGCTTATGCGACAAGGGTTATCTACTTACTTTTTGCATGCATTCTCAGACCAACTTTGCATTCTCCGACTTGCTGTTCTCGGGCTCTATGAGCAATCCAATACAAGGAAAACAAAATCATTAATGAGACAAGTTCTAAGTGTTATCCAAAAATAAAACCGATCAAATGATAAAACAATCTATACTAAGAATCAAAGCAAGATCCAAGGTTCCTTCGGTTGGCAAGACGTACTTGCCTACGGTCAAGTTCTAGCCTAATATCAACACTACCAAGGTCACCCACGGCCAAGGCCAAGCTCGGCTGTTGTTCTATGCTGAGGAAGAAATGAAGAAAAGAGAAATGAAAGGAAAGAAAAGTGAAGGAAAGAGAATGAGATTGATTATATAGCCAAGGGATTGATTATAGGCCATTGGATCATAATTCATGTCTCTCATCCGGGTTTATCACAGCCACCGACTAAGAAAACCAAGGGACCAACGGTCCAAAGCATGCAAACTAAGAAAAAACTTACAAAAATAACCTAAACAATGCATGAATGGCATAAAGCAAGATGTAAGCCATTAAACAATAAACAAGCTATACATGTAAAATACGCGTATATCGGATATGTATACTAGAACAGTGAGACGAGTCTCACATAAAAAAATGTAAAAGAAAAAAATATTCCAGATAAACCATTCCGCAAGGGTGAGTACTATTTCATTCAGTTTCAAAACTACAAAGAAACAACACAAGAAGTACTGAAAATTATGCCTAAATATATAAATTATTTTTTCTAAAATTTAATAGTTTATTAATAATAATTTATTTTTTGATACAAAAAAAAAATGATATTCTGATTCGAAACCAATGATAGTGCCAATACCTACAATAGGACATTTCAAGGTAGGTGGCAAATCCGGTTAACTTTAGATTGTACCTATCTTTAGATTTTACCCTTTTCTTTCACAAGTGGAATTGCATGATTTTTTTTATTGCAGGACAAAATTAGCAAACATATATATATATATATATATATATATATATATATATTGATGGAGAATTTTTGACTGGTACATTTGTGGAATGTCATACATAACTTGGCAGATTTTTCTTGTAAAACCAAGATGCATAGTTTGCAGTATCGGCCGACACTAATACGATTTGACATGTCCCGATTCGATACCGAGTGATACCGATACTGACCGATACCGATACTGGAGGTCTCTTTTTCAGACAATTTGACAAAAAAATTGAACAAAAAAGACCAATGAACAAGGGTATAAAAATATAATAAGGTTGTAAAAACATGTAAACGAAGAAAACTTATCTATCGCAGATAAATCAATCGACAAGGGTGATACTATTTCCAGTCAATTCCAAAATTACTAAGACAACACATAAAATACTTAAAATTATGCCTGAATGTATAAAATATTTTTTCTAAAATTTTAATAATTTATTATAATTATTTGTTTTCCGATACCAAAACATTCTATACTCCGGTCCGAAATTGCCGATATTGCCCGATTCCTATACTTATAGGAAGTGTCCGATATCCAGACTGCAAACTTTGCCCAGATGTTGTTAGTAGCATGGCACAAATCATTTTCAAAATTTTGATTTATATGTAGCAATTGTAGCTTACATAAATTGCCTATGTCGAAAACCATGATTGCGTCGTGCTTCATGAATCTTGATGATGTATTTAGTTTTCTAAATTTGATTTTGTAATATTTTTCTTATATGGATGACTTCGTAAGAATAACATCAAGGGAGCGAAGTGCATAACATGCTGAAAGGACTCATGCCCGACTTGAGGAAACAAGGGGCCAAGGGCATAGTAGGGGTCTTGTATACGGTCCCTTTGAATTTGGCTTTATTATCTTTGCCATATATGGATGTTTGGATACTACTTAATGTCGAGATAGAGAACTTCACAACACGCTTAAGAGGATATGGGCCTTAGCACAATTTAAGTGTTGGGGGTTATTCAGTTTCTTCCTACCGGAATATGGAGGTACCAAATGGGTTGTGCAGGGTGAATGTTAAGTAACTTGGACCAGATCAAAGGATATCTTAGAGCCAGACGTGCTCAAACCAAGGTTTGCAGTATCGGTCGATACGTATCGATATTGTCCAGTTCGGATCGATTTTGAGCTAGTTCGATCCGATATTGATTAAAATTATCGGTTTCGGCCGATACAGTTCCAAAATTTATTGTATCGGACTGTATCGGCTGATACGGACCTATGCAAGACCTAAATCGAACGATTCCAGCAAAATTCAAAAAATCGAATCTTATGATTTCTGACAAAGCAAAAGCAGATTTCCGACGAAGCAAAGAAGACGTCAAATCCAGTAAAAAAGACGTCAAATCCAACAAAACGAGGAATCAACAATTCACATTGCGACAGTTAAATAATTTTAAAAAATTGAGACTAAAATGTCTATAAATCAGATGAAAAATCATATAAAATTCAGAAAATTTGTTGTACAGAATTTTTTTTTAAATAAATTAACTAAAACGAAACTATTTTAAAAAAATTTGAAGTCAAGAAAGCTTTCGCCATCTGGGATGGCGAAAATATGATTTTTTTTATTTTTTTATCTTTGTCAAATTTTCGGATTTTCGGCAACTGGGTTGGCTAAAATCTGACGGAAGATGTTTTTGTCTTTTTTTTGGTTTGTTTTGGTTTTTTTTTTTTTTTGGGTTTGGTTTTTTTTGTTCTAGTTTGTTTTTTTTTTTTTAAAAAGAGTGCTTTTGTTTAGTTTTATTTAGGTTTAGTTCTTTTAAAAAAAATTGTTGTAGATATAATTTTTTTTAAATAAATTAGAAAAAAATGAAATTTAACATCAAAAATAAAATATGCTATCATTGAACATCAAAATTCTGCCGTAAGAAAATTACGTCTGCCGTCGAGCAGACTTCGAGCGACCATAACTATTTGTTTGGAAATCGGTTTTCGTCAAACAATAGGTCGATTTGTACGTTTTCGACGAGAGTACCACAATTCGTATAGAAATAATTTCCATCCGAAGCAAGACGCATATGTTCCAAGTAAAAGTATAAAATTTAAAACTTTAAAATATGATAACTTTTGAGTGAGAGATCGAAACAAGGTCCAGCTTGTGCAAAAATGACCGTAACGAAATTTTTTATAGGATAATCCGTATCACCGTTTGACGGACTTTGAAAAATTTTAGAATCGCAAAAAAATGATGTTTCGATCTCCAAATTTTACTTTCGGTCATTTTAGAATCGCAAAATATATTGTGAATATATTTTTATTTTTTTAACAATAAAATTATCTATTTATAAATAATTTACTAATCGTAATAAGATCGATTTAACTTTCGATTACGGTAGAAACTTTTAGGGTCTGCTTGGCAATTGTGAGAGTAGCGGTTATGAGGTATTTTTATTTCCAATTTTTTTCATTTTTTCTAATTTAGTTAAAAATTATAGGTATAGCAAATTTTTTGCAAAAATAAATCAAATTAAAAAAAACCAAATAAAACTTAAACCAAATCTACACAAAAAAACCCAAACAAAAAAAAAACCAAAAAAAAAAAAACCATAACTAATAAAAAAACCAAATTAAAAAATTATTTTCTGTAGAGCAAATTTCTCAGGAAAAAAATATATTTTCTGTACAAAAAAAAAAAAAAAATCAAAACAAAAAACCAACAGAAAACCACCCGCACCCATGTCTTAAACCGGTTAAACCGGAGTTGCTAAACTTTTGCCAACCCAGTTGGTGACGCCAACTCAGTTGGTAAAAATATGGCATGTATTAAAATATGATTTTTTGAGTTATGGGGATATTAAAATATGATATGTTGACTTTTCGTCATCCCAGATGACAAAAGCTTTCATGATTTCAAATTTTTACAAAATAGTTTCCTTTTAGGTAATAATATAAAAATATTATCTGTACAACAAATTTTTTGAATAAAATATACCTCAATTAGATAATCCACAATTTTCAATCGAAGTCCTAACAAGCCGCAAATTTTCAAAAGGTAATCGCTTCGACTTCCGAGATGCCAACCGCAACCCCTTTCTCCTCCTCCGTTGTCGCTGTGCTCAGGAGGAACATCCAACAGTAGCCCCTTCTCTATCGTCGCCTGTGCTCGTTGAGGAAAAGAAGGTGGGGAGGCGGGGAGGCGGAGAAGGAAGAGGGAAGTAGAGGTGGTGAGGAGAGAATCGGCCTTCATTTCTCTCCTTTGTTGTGTTCCGAAGAATAATAGAGACGACAGGAGAGGAAATGAGACTCTTTCTCTCTCCTCTAGATTTATTAGGCTAGGGTTTGGTTGTTGGGTCGGTTTGTTAATGGATATTAACAAAAATCAAACCCAATAGCTGCTTAAAAATAAAAAAAATGAACAAAAAATATAAATTACCTTCCTATCCTCTGATTTGAATTAATAGCCATACATGAACATAATAGCTTATACTTCCTTCTAGCCACAATGGTACTACATTTTTTGTGATATATATATATATATATATATATATATATATATATATTAGCAATTATACATTTTAAGGGAACACTACAATATACATTTTATTATGTCCAAAGTCTGGTGGTGCGAGCCCAAATACTACACACACAAACACAATTTATTATTGTATGTAACTAAATTTTAGCAACTAATAGTTTTATCTTTTTTATATGTTCCCTTAAAATGTATATTATAGTTTATCTGTTTTATATGTATATTTTTTTATATATACCGTATGGATGACGAACATGTTGGAGGATCTAGCCATTATGCGTGCCTACTCCATCAGACACTTACAATAATACATATGATATTTCATCTACAAGTTATTATCCATATAGCACTCCAGAAGTAGAGTAACATTCAACATTTGATGGTGCCATGACAATTGTTTTTTAAGATACAGATATCAGTCTCTATTACCCTCATTACCAAGAACCATATCGGGACGATGCTGATGATTATGAACCATTTTAAAGTTAACCTTAGTGATATTTTTATTTTGTTCATATTTGTATGTTTTATGTAGTTCGTACCTATTGTAAAAAAAATATTATTCATGAAATTTAAATAAAGGGATAGGCCAGTGTCCCAATGAATTTTTCCGGTCAAGTGGATTTTTTGTAGGACTTTTAAATTCAAACATATAAATCTTGTAGCTAACTATTTTTTTTGGATATATGATTAAACAAAATAATTGGTGCCATGGTCGCATTGTAACGGTTTATATCCTTGCATAGGTCTTAGCACACAATAATTCAAATTGAGTTTGAATTTTTAAAAATTCGAAAGCCCATTACAATTTAGGCAAATTCTATATTATATTCACTCCCTCAATATCAATTCTAAATTTCCTTTATATTCCAAAGTCCATTACAATATGGGCATATATTATTCAAAAGCCCATTACAATCACTACCTGTAATCAAATGGGTAATAAATACATTTGTCAGTCATATTAAAGAAAGAAATATATGTTAAGCTTTACCGAGTATTCATTAAAGCCCAAACCCAGCCCCTTTATTTTTTTCACATAAATTTTAAAAGAAAACATCTGGACAAATATATTATGTGTCTTGTGACTCGTCTCGTCCTCCAATTTGCATTGCTTCTCATCTCTTGAGCATTAGGTGTCTTATGCCTCCCTCTATGTGTCCTAATTCGGCAAAATTGAAACATATAAAACAATGGAAGATTCAATTAGTAAGAATATAATGAAAAAATCACAATGGTCAATAGTTTTTTGTGTATGATAGTAAGATTGTAAAAACATGTAAAGGAAGAAAACTTGTTTAACGCAAGTAAACCAATCAGCAAGGGTGATAATTGTTTCATTCAGTTACAATAAAAACAACACAAGAATACTTAAAATAATGCATAAATATGTAAAAAAATCTAAAATTTTACTAATTTATTAACAATTATTTAATATTATCAATATTGTTGATACCAAAAAAATCAAATATTCCGATATGATACTGCCGATACTGTCAGTACCGATACTCATATAAAATGTCCGATATAAAACCGAAATTATGAACCGTGGCTCAAACTTCCATAATATCCCGTGACCACAACTTGTTTCAGCGGTTATCACTGATTCCTTGGCTTGTATTTTTTGCTCTGTTCTAAAAGACGACCGTCTAGGCGCTAGGTAGCTGATGTCTGCATAGTCCCCCCGACGTCTGACTATGCATATTATGGGATTTTATGGACTTTTTATGCAATTTTTATTATGTTTTTTGAATTATTTTTAATATCTTTTGAACCGCCTACATCTAGGCGGCCGTCTAGGCGCTAGGCGGCGGTTACCCGCCCGACTAGCGCCTAGCGCTTTTCACAACCTTGATTTCCTGAGATGTTGGGCACTTCTTCCTTTTGAAATTGGCCTGCGTATCCATGTCCAACTCTTTGAATTTGTCCATGACTTTTACACACTTTATTAATTTGAAGTACATGCATAAGATGAAGTATGTTATACTAATTTCCTGGCTAAATTATATATTGTTTATTGCTTTGTGCATTTTTTCTCCTTTAAGGTTCTTTCGTATTCATTATATTAAAACATTTTTAAATATATAGTATGTATTTCAGAATGCACATTTTGCTGTGAATAATTCTGCTGTGTCCGATCCGTTGTGCCACGTTTGTGTTAAAAGACTCTTTCGTCCATGTCGATCTATCATAACTTTGACATTTGCTTTTATTGCTGTATAATGTGCTGTGCTTGTGTTGGAAAAAAGGATACCCATGTCCATGTCTACCACATGATAGCTATAACATTTACTAGTAAGTTGTGTAAGTTGTTCAGGAGTACCTCATACTTATCTGATGGTTGTCTGTATGACGTCATCAGTTCAAGGTTCAAGTTATCAGCCATGGAAGATGTGGAAGTAATTGAATCCAAAACTACAGTAGGTTTAAAATGAAATCTAAAACAGAGAGAAATTGAAAATAACTATTATGTTAATTCTGTAGATCGTAAAGTAAGTTTGATTCTAGAGCAATTATTTGTACTTTTTACGTTCATTATACTTCAAGACTAAAGGATAGTCTCCTCTCTTTGCAAACAGGTAGATCGGTTATATCAAGATGAGCCGGCCTCATGATGCACAACGGAGCTCTTTGCCTTTTGGAAATCCCTTCCGGATGATCCTTCCCAGAGGTTCTTACTTATCACCAAAGCTTCTCACCTTGCTGAATTCTTTTGAGCAAACATTGGCAGAGAGCTTGGGAAAGCTCAAGCCAGAGAACACTTCTGATGTCCTCAGCTTATCCTGGATGAGGCAAGCTATGAAGTCATTGTGTGACACCCACATTAACATCAAAGCATTGACAACCGCTCTTCACTTCCCCGTTTCTGATTGGGATGAGAGGTGGATGGACATGTATTTGGATAACAGTGTGAAGTTGCTTGACATTTGTATCGCATTAATGTCTGAGATCTCTAGATTGGATCAGTGCCAGATCTTGCTCAAGTATGTCCTACATATTTTGGAATGCTCTTCTACTTCCCCTTCATCTGAGCAGCTGAAACAGGCCCAATCATCTCTTCACGATTGGATGCAGCAAATTAGAGCTAGGAGCCCCAAGCTTGATTGCTTTGCCATCTTAGAGGAGCTTGCCGGCACGCTTCATTTGGTCAAAGTTAAAAATTCAGCCAAAGGGAAGGTATTGATGAGAGCCTTGTATGGTGTCAAGGTTGAGACTATATTTGTCAGCAGCGTCTTCACAGCAGCGTTGTCAGGTTGCTCGAAGCCGTTGCCAGACTTGCAAGTTTCTGGGGATTTCTTATGGGCCAATGCCTTTAATGACCTCCAAGTTGCAGTGAATGGGGAGGTTAGGAATCTCTTTTTGCATGGGAAGTCTGTTGTATTCAAAGAGCTTGAGGCAGTTAATGCATGTGCGGAGAAATTGCACACTTTGAGCATTATCCTTGACAAGGAGGAGAACAAGGAGAGCGAAGACATGACCAACGGTCAAGAATCAGCCTTGGGAAACCCTACTTGGCAGGAAGAAGAACAGTGGAAGGAACCTGCTTCAAATTTGGCCAAAACTGCAGATAGTTTTGCTCTTGAGCTTGATCTTCTTTCGATGCAAGTGGATGAATTTTTCCAGCTTGTTCTGTCATCGCGTGATGCGTTGCTTTCTAGTCTAAGAATCTCTGATGCTTAGTTCAAAGGTAATGCAGATCAACTTATGTATCTTAAGTTGCATTAGTGTGTTATGTCGTTTTGCCTGAAGAAAAAATGGAAGGCTGGTTGTGCCTCACCTGTACTCCTATCATTTATGTATATGCTTTCCAATTTAGTTAAGTGGTGTTCTTGTAGCTTCTTGTGCTCCTCTATTTCCATCAAAACTTGCTTTGGGTTGCTGTTGATTTTTGAAGAAGGAAACAGTGAAGTTAGCTATAGAAGTAACAAGTTAAATAAAATTAAACATGTAACCATGAACAACTAAGTTAGCACCATATATTTCTCCTAAACTTTCATGATAATATCTTTTTATTCTAAACAAGCAACTATCATGAACTGAATCTAGTTTTGGTATGATTTGGCATCAAATCAAACACTTTAAGAGGATTGGGGAAGAAACTAACTATTGCTTGAAGCCTTCAGGATAAAATCTGACGCAGGATGGATTTGATCATGTGTTGAGATCGGCTTTTTTAAATCACGTGTCGAGATTGACTGTTGTCTGTTTGTCACCATACGTGTCAGACTTGGGCTGTTTGTTTGTCTGTCTAGTTAATTGTCGAAATGGGAGAAATGTAATATTTGTCATTTTGATGATCGAATTTTTTTTTTTTTTTTTTTTACCGAAATGGTGTATGAGTTTTGTATTTTGGTTCAATTAGTGCATGAAGTAAATTTTGTTGATATTTTTGGATAAAAATCGATAAAAATGGATATGTGATGGTTACGTGCTATATTTTTAATTGTTATTTTGTCAAATTTTTAGTTTTGACTACTATTTTTATCCAAACAATTTTTTTCAAATACTAATATTTTTCTGAAAATGATAGTCGAAAACAAAAAATTTAACAAAAAAAACTATTAAAAGTAGAACACATCATCACATATTCATTTTTATCGATTTTTATTTAAAAATATCAACGTAATTTACTTCATATACTAATTGAACCAAAATATAAAGTTTATGTATCATTTCGGCCAAAAAAAAAAATTTGATTACCAAAATGATAAACATTATATTCTTCGCGTAGGGATGTAGGAAACTAGTTAGGAAGTGCGCACTTGAAAAAGATAAACGAAGTATGAGGTTCCTATTTATATGAAAGGTCAATGTTTCCAACAATTTAAAAAGTATATATATATATATATATATATATATATATATATATATATATATAACCGTTGGATGGCATGGGTTATTTATTTAGATTTGCACTCCCTTAATTGACCAGAATTAGAGGTTCACGCATCCAATGGTTAGAATGGTTAGTCAGATCAACAACAGTTGAAATCGTAAGGGTAACTTGGTATTTGAAAAAATAAGCGTGGAAAATTACGTGTTTTTTACACGTGAGGGGTAATAATGGTCCGGAAGTGGAAAAAGTGTCAGACTAACGATCAACCATGGTTGATTGTGAATCCCCACTTCACTGGATTTGAAGTCTGGGAATAGGCTTTCGCTGTTTGGTAGACTCGGGGGAGAGAGACATGAAAGTTTCTCTTCTGACAGGTTCAATTTTTGTCGGCTGAAAATGCGGACCTTTTTCTCGGCAGCCACATCCATTTTGACCAACTGGATGTGGACGGATTCCACTGGTTTTTACTTCTTTTTTATACGAAGATTCCATTTGGCAGGTACAAGTCTTCCGTACACCGGTCGGTGCGTAGTTTGTTGCGGAGGCTGTCAAGAAGATCGTTTAGTGGAGCAAGACAAAGAAAATGGACGGAAAGAAGATTACCGCATCGCCGCCATCTACTCTTTCACTGTTACATACTCCTTCTCCTACTGGGTCTTCCTCTTCCTCCTGCTTCTGTCTCCTCTACTGTACCATCGTTACTCTTTTTCTGCGCTATCCCTTCCCTTCTGCTTCGCTTCCGACCTTTCTAGCTTCCTCCACAGCCGCGGATGCATAAAACGAAAGCATAAAACGGATGCCAAATAGCATTATTTTTTTTATAAAATAAAACATCGATACATACATATTATGTTTCAGCTGTTAAAACATGAATACATATATAATTCTTTTGTTCTTTCAACAATATATATATATATATATATATATATATATATATATATATATATATATAATACATGTTCTTTCACTATTAAAACACGGATACATAATTAACAATGTCATCACAAAACTTTTTTTTAGCTCTATTAAAATTTTGTTCTTTCAACCGTTTACATTATGTTTAGTAACTAATTAAGGCTAGTTAGGAATTAATTAATAAATTAAGTAATATGTTTGGATTGAATAATTTATAATTTTCTTATTTTATTATCTAATTAGTTAATTATTATATAATTAGGATAGTTAATTATTATACTAATTTATTAAACTTGTTATTTAATTTACTAAATTGTATGTAAATTAATTATAATTTACTACTTTTATAATACTCTTTTACTTTCCACTTTTTATTTTTCTATTTCAACCAAACACATTTGTCTATTTTACACTTTCCACTTTTTACTTTTCTATCTCAATCAAACACATTTGTCCCCTACTAGAGGGACAAGAAAGTGAATTGATTCCTACATAAAATTCATTATTGAAAGTGTAAATCCAAAATTTTCAACACTTACGGTTTATCAAACATGTCCTTACGTTCAAAAAGAGAAGCATTTTAAAGGCACATCAGAAGTTAGTCAGGATAGTCCAAATTTTTTTATTTTATTTAAAAGTTTGCCATCAAATTTTTTTACTCGTGACTGTATAATTGTAACGCTCCGCTCCGCGTCGGCGTTATGTATCAGGTGAGTGGGCAGAACTTCGTTATCTGATTCTTGCACGCCTTAATAATAACCTGAGTTTTTGCTTGCAATATTTTCTTAAGAGAATGATAGAATCTGCCTTGCATGTTAATGAACGAACTCACCTAGCTTGTCTTTGAAACGATATGTCTGCTAAACGAGAATCCTGAAACGCTTGCTTAGAATGCATGAACATGTTCACTATCGTCTATGCTTCGAGAGAACCATACTGTGCCTGAACGTGTTCAAGTGATAAGTCGGATTGCCCCGCAACAACGATTGTATTCTGATGGTTCGTCTCGTTTGCATACTAGAGTTTATTTGATAGTGTTCCATGCATTCGCATGCGGTCGGACAATGGCTATTGGTGGAAAGCTTAGCTGCATGTGTCACGGCTGCTACAGAGATAGTGGAAAGCAACCATGAGCCACAGCTGCCTCTAGCATCAGATAAAGAGTCATTGGTATGCTGTACAACCAGCTGCCGATCCTGAGATACTCGGGGACCGCCCTGCATATAGCTAAGTCATTGTGTTGGCTTGGATAGTGACTGCCCCTAAGATCGTGCATTGTGTGTCTAGCTTTGCATCTGACCCTGGAGTCGCACAAGACACGCTGCGCACACCCTGGAACATGAACGGTTTGCTTGCTTGCATATTCAATATGAAACTATGTTTCCAAACATGTTTTCAAACAATGTAATATGACTCTGCTAGCGAACTGCATGAAACGAACCTAGGTAAAACTAGAAAGATCACTAGTAATGTAATATTTTATAACATGATTACTTAGTGCTTTGTTTCAGTGAATGCATGTTTCTGTTCAGTTGATTTATCTCACCAGTACTTGTATAAAGTGCTGACCCACCAACAGTTTACTTGCTTGCAGGTACTGGATCGTCCGAGGGAGCGATAGGCGTGCCACAGTCCCGAAGACCCGGAATCCTGGTTTCGATTATTGCCCCGAGAATGCTATCGTATACGGGGGCATAATGTATGGAACGAACGTGTGCCTTTGCTAAAGGAAACCCAAGTTGCCTCGATTGTCCCGAACACTCAGTTGGCTAAATGCATTGCATTGCAACAAATTCCTTTCCGCTGCTTACTCGATTGATGCGATGATAGCCAACTATCAACTTAAATGATTGGCCTTGCACGGGCGCAACCCCAGGCCCGTGCGGCATCACGTCCCCCGAAAGCTCGAACGGGCCATTCGCATAGCTCCCTTCCTCCCTCGCACCCGCGGGACGGGCGCGGTGATTCGCGTCTGGCGCGCCGAGGCACGGTGATTCGTGTCCGGTTCGTTAATCCCGGCCGTACGGGGCGGGGCAGGGCGGAGCGACGGCCCGGGCGGGTCCGGGGCGTGACAATAATTTTTTGACAGTCCTCGACAACAATGATTCTCCGCCGATGATGGAAATCCACGGAGCGGTGTTGGTGAGCGTGACGGGACCGGGGTCGGAGTTCTCGGCGGAGCAGGCAACGAAGATCCTACACTGGACCGCGACAAAGGTTTCAAGGACGATGGGGGTCGCGGAGGAGGTTCGGGGAGCTCCCGCCTCCAAGGGAGAGGGAGAGGATGTCGATGCCGAGGAGGCTGGCAAGCGGGTCCATGCCTCAGGCGAGGCCCTCGTCGCCCTCGTCCTCGCCGCCGCTACGCACGGTCGGTCCAGCTGGAGCAGCGTCCTCCTCCTCTCCTCTGGGCGATGGAGCCTTGGACTCAGGTCACGACGAACGTCGACGTCGGCTATCGCGTCCGAACGACAAAACAAATACGGATCGGTTATGAAGTCGCCGCCGGTTCTTGAGAAGAAGGCGAAGGTGGTTGAGAGCGGCTCCAGCGTTGGAGGAGATTGCGGGGAGGTGGTCGAGGGCAACGAGTACAAGGGCGAGGGCGGAATAGGGGTCAAAGAGGCCGAGGACGACGACGACGACGGGGTTGGGATCGCAGGAGATGGGGGAGGAGGGCAGCCCATAGTAAGTTTTTGATTGTTCTGAATAAAAATTATTTTAATTTGGACTAGTTCCAAAGAATAAGATGTCCTTAGCAACTTTTGATGTGCCTTGATATTTGGTCATTGGGAAGAAGTTGACAGTCTAAACTATCCTTGTTTTACATGGGTTTTATTGTTTAGTCTTCTGCAGATAACCCCATAATACTTGTTTGCTTATTAGGTTAGGAGTTAACTAGAGCGATGATATAGACAAAATCTCTCGCAAATATTCACTGATTTTTTTTATATTTTTTGGATTTTGCTTAATCAGCCCATATTACTTGTTCGGATATAGGTTAAATTCTAATTCGAGCTCATGAAAAAGTTTAACAGGCTCGCCGGCCCACGCCGCCCGACAAACATATATGTCATCGTGTTCAAGTATTGTGTAATAAATAAACCATGCTGATTTAAACAACTCTGTTACAAAGTCAAAGTTTTAGATAAAATTATTGATCACTTCTACAACGGAAACATTGTAAGGCCAATTTTATTACATCAATGCACGTTGCTTAGAACGACTTGCTTGCTTGCTGTCTATCGCATCCATTAATTCCTGGTCATTTCATTCTTCCCAAACATCTTCAACTCTTCTCCATCAAAAAAGAAATGGAGGCTTGGGTCCTCTTCTTCCTCGCCATCTCGCTCGTCCTCTCCCTCAAAGTCCTCCTCCCCAAGCTCAGCCCATCCTCCCACAACAAGCCAACCCTCCCGCCGGGCCCGCCAGCCATCCCCTTCGTCGTCAAGACCACGCTCCAAAGAACCTCATTCTTCGAGCTCGAGTCCGTCGTCCGCCGCCTCCACTCCAAGTACGGCCCCATCGTAGCCCTCCGCATCCCCTTCCGCCCGACCGTCTTCATCAGCGACCGCAACCTCGCCCACGAGGCCCTCGTCCACCTCGGCGCCGCGCTCGCGGACCGGCCCTCGTTAGTCCGGGGCCCCCGGTCCATCGTCAGCAACCACGCCGACATCACCTCCTCCTCGTACGGGCCCCTGTGGCGCTCCCTCCGCCGCAACCTCGCGGCGGAGATGCTCCACCCCTCGCGCGTCAAGCTCTTCTCCCACGCCCGGGAGTGGGCTCTCCGGATGCTTCTCGACCAGTTTCGACACAAAGCCGAGAGTGGAGACGGCGGAGCGGTCAGCGTCATGGAGAGCTTCCAGTTTGCCATGTTCAGCTTGCTAGTCCTCATGTGCTTCGGAGAGAAGCTCGACGAGAAGGCGGTCGAGGAGGTCCAGTCCCTGCAGTACTACTTCCTCCGCCTCTTCGTCCAGTTCAACCCCTTCGCGGTCCTCCCGGGGATCACGAAGCACGTGTTCCGCCGGAGGTGGGAGGAGATAGCAGCGGCGCTGAGGAGACAGGAGGAGATCTTCGTCCCGCTGATAAGGCAGCGGCAGCAGCAGCAGCAGAAGCTCGACGGGAGGAGGGAAGAAGGGAGCTTCGCCTACTCCTACGTCGACTCCCTCCTCGACGTCACGCTCGAGGGGGGGCGGAGGCTCCGCGAGGACGAGATAGCCAGCCTGTGCCACGAGTTCCTGAGCGGCGGCACCGACACGACGTCGACCGCGCTGGAGTGGATCATGGCCGAGCTGGTGAAGAACCAAGAAGTGCAGGGCAGGCTGTATGAGGAGATAGAAGCAGTGGCTGCCGCCGGCCGTGAGGATGAGATAAAGGAGGAGGAGCTGCGGAGGATGCCGTACTTGAAAGCGGTGATAACGGAAGGGCTGCGGAGGCACCCTCCGGGGCACTTCGTGCTTCCGCACAAGGCCACGGAGGACGTCATACTGAACGGGGCGGGGGCGGGGCAGTATTTGATACCGAAGGGCGCGGAAGTGCACATCAATCTGGCGGAGCTGGGGTGGGACGGGGAGGTGTGGGAGGAGCCGATGGCGTTCAAGCCGGAGAGGTTCTTGGAAGGCGGGGACGGGTCCGGGGTGGACATAACGGGGAGTAGGGAGATCAAGATGATGCCGTTCGGGGCCGGGAGGAGGATGTGCCCCGGCTTCGGGCTGGCATTGCTGCATTTGGAGTACTTCGTCGCCAATTTGGTGAGGGAGTTCGAGTGGAAGGCTGTGGAGGGGGAGGAGGTGGATCTGTCGGAGAGGCTAGAGTTCACCACTGTCATGAAGTATCGGCTTCGAGCTCGGATTCGTGCCAGAAGGGAGGGACAGCTAAATTAGGCCTTTGATTCTGTTCTAGTGTAGTAGTACTGTCAACTGGAAGCTACCTATAATCGTGAGTTTGGAAATAATCAAGTTAGTAATTTGGTCACATACGTCTGTTCAATGGTGTAGAATTTTTTTTTCTCGATAACGAGTGAGTGTCGTCCCCACAACACTAGCTGCTGCATTTGCGGCATTCTATTCCAAGAGATTTCTAATTTTGTAACATGAAAATTACAAAAAAAAAAAAAGATTAATAAATAATAACAATGAACTTGTTTGTACTATTTTACAATATCCTAAACGATCATGCTATTTGGATCCTTCTCGTTACACCCGCGGGTGCGGGGGCGTCGAAGGAGGAGGCACGCGCATAGTACTCTTCTCTCCAGCTCTCCCCTTTCTCCTGTTCCGTCGTACAACCTTCCGGCGGCCTCCGTGGCCTCGTCGGCACCTGAATGTGCACGAGAGGTATATTGTCGTTGTGCCAGTTCGGATGACTGAGCTATTTTGGATTTTTTTTTTTTTTTTGGAGGGGGGAGGGGGGACGTCGAAGGAGGAGGCACGCGCACAGTACTCCTCTCCGGCTCTCCTCTTTCTCCTGCTCCGTCGTACAATCTTCCGGCGGCCTCCATGGCCTCGTCGGCACCTGCGTGTGCACGAGAGGCATGCACGAGGCGAATGTCAAATAGGTTTTTCTTATTCTAAAACATAACTCAAGTCCTAAAATGATTCCTAAACAAACTAAAAAATTTAATACCATCCAAAATAGCTCAGTCATCCGAACCGGCACAACGACAATACGCCGGAGGTATGCTGTGCAAAACAACAATTCATACATTCACATCAAGCAAGCAACGATTTGACTGCGACAAACCAACAACATGCCATCAATGGCCAAATTAAAAATTGGGTCGGGCCTAATTTTAACATCCGGCTTTAGACTCATTCTCTTGTAGAAAACTTGATCCAAGTTCTTCCTTCTCCATGCCCGAAATAAGTACCTCATCGTCCGCATGACCAACGTAAAGGCATGCTAGGTTGTATTGTTAATAAAATTTTCATCGAACCCGGTAAATCTATCATCTGGACATTCTCATCAATTTTCTACTGTTAGAAATATTGTCGTTTTCTTATTGAAAAATTTGTGAATACAAAAATAAAATGAGACTGATGTTACCGGCCTATGGAAAAGTCGTGCACGAAGCACTGTCCTAAGAGTTGATTCGGGATCTGTGTGCAGACGTTCCCGAAGCTCCTAGTGATAAAACCCCCGCACTACCGGTATCTCGTTGCCGCACACGACTTGGAGAGAACGACCAGGACTTAGCTCTGCCCAGAGCTTGGAGACGATGAACAGAATGTTGGCAGCAAAAGTTTGGAGGAAAGAATTTTTTCTGATAGAGTTTACAAAGAAATCGGTCCAATATATAATACTCAAATGTAACGGTCTGAATTAATTTTCCTATTAATTCAGCCGTTACACAGGAGAAATAAATAATGAACCTGGACACAAAAAATTATAACGGTTCAAAACAGTTTGTAACGGAAGAAATTAATTTCCAATGTTCAGAAAAATAACTGAAAAAGTGAAGAGGAGCAAAAAGAATTTTAGGGTCCCAGCCCGAACCCGAAGAGAAAATCGAATCGGCATTCGGCGCCCGCAGATGTGGGCCCGTACCCGCACCTGTTACGCGCGCCGAACCGAACCGAGCCGAGCCGGGCCGGGCGGTGGCGGCGGCGCGCACGTGTGGCCCAAGGGGTTCCCCTCACAACAACTTAAGAGAGCAAAGAAGAGAAACTAATATATGTACACAAGAAAGCTTTGCCCCATCCGATGTGGGACTAAAGAAAGGAAGAGGAAACTTGAGCTTTTGAAAGCAAAGTAAAGCCAACAATCCCCCCCAAAAGGTCAAGTTTCGAAACAGAGATAAGAGTGAAGTAAAATAGAGAGAGAGAGAAAGTGAGAGAGAGAGAGCATCTGGACAGTAAAATACTATGCATAGATGAGATGGACTACAACCTTGAATCTTACGTAGTGACTATTGCCTTAATCTGAAGAAGTGCTTGATGGACTATGCCTTGAATCAAACTTCTTGAACCAGATTTAGAAAAATAGCACACATAGTACGCTAGAGGTCCTTGGTCTATCGGGTGGCGCTTTTAAATGGCCATGCGCACTTTCCACATTCATGAGAGTTGTCTGGGATCGTCCTGTCCCATAGTCGCGGCCTTCACGACCTCTCATATAGGTAAGTCCTTAATGGTTGGTGATATGAATCAACCCAGCATTACAGCTTGGACCTATTAAGAGTTTAACCTCATCCTAACCATATCACACAGGATCACTGTCACCATAGGGATGGGGAGTCATTGTACACATGTACAGCTGCTTGGGCTTTATTTTAATGAGACTTTTAATCTTGAGTCAGTGTTCCATAAAGTCACCTAAGTTCAGCTTGTTTCTACCCATTGAACCGGCTTCTTGGGATCTCCAGTCAGACTCGGTTGGGTTGCCACTGCTGGTGACTAACTTATGGGCTTAACCCCATCCCCCTCGATGATTCTAGGATCAAAGTCCTAGACAGACCCTTCGTCAAGTGATCTGCAAGGTTCTTTTCTGACTTTATATAGTCAAGAACCACATATTTGCCTAGTAGGCTTTTTATTGACTTGAAGCGTAGCTGCAGGTGCTTGTTCATCTTAGCATTCACAGAATCATGCTTTAGTAGTTCAATAACAGATTTATTATCACAATTTATAAAAATTGCAGGAACTGTAAACCCCCAGATTTTTCAAGAATTTTAAATTGAGATTTTTCACAATTTTCTGGAATTTTCTGTAATTAAAATCAGGGTTTTTAATTATTAATTGATTTTAATTGATAATAAATAATATTAAAATATTATAGAAATAATATTTTTGGGTGTAAAATGGAAAAACTGGACTTAGGGTAATTTTTCTGGATTTTTCTGGGCCTCAGACCTATTTTTAATTACCTAAAAACTATTTATTTAATTATTTAATTATTTATTTATTTATTAACTATTTTATTATTATTATTATTATTATTATTTTTATTATTATTATTTTATCGTTTTGGGCCGGCCCGGCCCAGTGGACCGGCCCAGCCCGCCAACCCGGGTCGGGTCGGTCAAACCCGACCCGCCGCCCGGATCCGCCAACCCGTCTCCTCCATTCCCCCAGCCCCCGAGTCCTCCGGCCGTGCCCGCGTCCGGCGCCGCTTCCGCCGGCGAGCCGCCCGCCGCCTCCCTCGGCCCCACGCCCCGCGGCCCTGCCCTTTAAATCCCCTCTCCTCCGCTTGCCGCCACCGCAGCTCCCTCCTCCGCCACCTCCTTCTTCCTCCCCTCTCCTCCGGCTGCCTCCGGCAACGACGAGCTCGAGCAGCGGCCGCAGCAGCAGCCGGCCACCGCCCAGCGCGCCTCCGGCTGCCCCGGTCTCCTCCTCCCTCCCCTCTCTCTTCCACGGCAGCTCCGCCGGACTCCCGCGCCGCCAGCGCCTCTCCCCAGCAGCCGACGTCGACGACGAGCCGCCCTCGACCCCGCCGTCTCCGACGCCGCCGCCCAGCCCCGGTCGGCCTCCCCAGCAGCGCCGCTCAGCCCTCCGCCGGCCGGCCGTCGCCGGAATCCAGCAAAACCCTAACCCTAATTTCCTAATTCCCTGTGTCCGACACAGGACACAGTGTCCTGTGGCGTGTCGGACACGATTTTGCCTGGGTTTTCAGGTCCCCTTCAGGTGCGTATAACTTTCGCCTCGTAGCTCCGTTTTCAATTCCGTAAATTGCGTTGCGAAGCCTGTATGACCCTCTCGGTGTCCGGACAAACTGTTCGGGACATCGCGTCCTGTGGTGATCGCACACCGCGATCCAAAAACAGGAAAAACCAGACCCTGTTTTACCCCGGAACTGAGTCCGCCCCGCCAAACGGGACGACTTGGTCGCGTGCGGTCTTCACAGATACGTACGCATCATCGATACGGACGTGTGAGTTTTCGTGGAAGCTGATTCGGGTGTGCGTGCACACCGAAATCAACGCGTATCCGCGGACATCGTCCCGTATCCGCCTTTTCTGTAATTTACCCTAACTTCGTGTACACTCGTCAGATCGAGACGAAACTTGCGCCATCGGACTCGTAGCGATACGCTGGTCCTGTGGGTCAAGTTTGGTTCGATTCTGAGAACGTTGACGAAATCGCGTGTCGTGGGCCCCACAGGCCCCGCTCGACGGGCGATTTTGTGTTCGGCTCATCGGAATCCAAATCTGGAAGTTCCGTTGGGTTCGTATCAGCGTTCCTGACCTGTTGACACTAAGTTTGGTGAATTTGGAGACCTTTGACCCGGACACGTTTTTCGGTGCAAAGCGGGCCCACCGGCGGACTCCGTTTTGACCCGAAATTGCCGTTTTTGCCCTTGTCTCCAAATTGGACCCAAGGACAGGCGTTTCTAGCTATTTGACATCTTCTGAGCGTGATGGTAATGTCTATTTCAGCATTTGGACTCATCTCTGGATATTTCCCCGAAGAACTATTAATCGGATCCAAACAACAGGCAAGTACCTGCACTTCAAGTTAATCTTTATATATTGTGATAATTAATTTCCCTGCCTTACATGTACCCTTGATGATTACACCTAGTATTAGAAATGCTAGATTTCATGTCTTGAATATTGGAAGTTCCTGTCTTGTTTTTCATGTCGGGTGGGAGAATACTGAAAGGCATGTAGTTTACCCTGACCCTTGCCAAGATTAATAACTGTTGGTACACGACTGTCCATCAGCCGGATCTCGATTATTCCTGTCTAATAGCCGTCTATGACGGCCGGTTTAACCTTATAGACCCCTACATGCCAACTAGGTATTCTAAATACACAAGTTCACACACATAGTTTCTTGTCTGGTTACAGTTCCTATTGTCTGGTTGTAACTCATTTTCCTGTCACCTTGTTCCTGTTTTACTCATATCCCTATCTTACAGCAATTAACTCTTAGTTATTGTTACTATTTATTTATGCATATTCTCAACATGATACCTGTCAGTTCTTTTTAATTGTCATGAATATTTAGTTTAATCTTGTTGTGCATTGTGTACTTTGCTCCTTTCCTGACTGGATCCGTTGTTTTAGGCGATGATGAGGACTTTGCCCCTACCTATTATGGCCCCTATGAGTTAGCAGGTGACACATTGAGGAGCCGGTTCCCACTCCGGAGACTACCTTTGAGGAGGAGTAGCCAGTTAGTTATTATTTTATTTCCTTTCAGCACATACTCGGGTTTGTCCCCGATTTATCTTCTGGCTTGTATTAACTGTGGATTGGTTGTCACAGATTAAATATTATGAAATCTTAGCATTCCTATTTCCTGTGATTATTCTTACATGTTTATTATTGTGGATGAGATAGATGCTTTTTGACCCCAGAAATGACCTAGACAGCGTACTACCGCCGACACTGCGGCGTAGGCTGGACGTGTCCACGCACTCGTGCCCGAATAACCGGGTGCGGGTCGTGACACGTTTTTGTGGTGGCCTATGCAGGTCTACGACTAAATTGTTCGGTTTCAACTTCGGGACCGAACAGGCCTGCAATAAAGATTGAGGATTTTAGGAAAAGCTCATCCACTTGATTGAATCGTTCTTGATATCCATATCGACTTTGAATTATTTTATTGACTTGCATCCTGCCTTGATTCCTGTGCGTCTTTATCGTTTATTTTGGATGCAGAGTAAAGGATCTACCAGCAAGCGACGAGGTTCCTGCAAGATCACCACTAGATGCTCTACCAGCATGACCGTGGAGAACGCGCAGACTCTTGGAGAAGCTAATGCGCGTAAGTGATTTGTAGATACCGTTCCTAGTATTGTTTAGCTTGTGCCTATTGGTTCGTGACCTCAGCCCCAACCTAGAAATTTTAAAACTTGCTAATAACCTGGAATGCTTTCTGATAACTGTAGTGATTGTAGAATCTTTTGTTATTGTGCTTAATGTAGGTTGTTTTGTGAACTTAAATAATTTGTACCTCCTTTCATCACCATCTAGCGCACTTAATTTTGATGTACTTGACTTATGCTGCTATTCTATAGCCTAGTTTTGCAAGCTTACTTTTTATCAAGCTTGTTCATGACATATGTATTAGTGGGTCGACACACTAATACAATTGTCTATTCAGAATCAGTGTATTACGGTCTGATCAACCTTAGTGCATTTTGATTCGCCCTTCGCACCACTTTACGTGAATTGAGATATACAGTTGACTAGTATACCTGCCCTAGACTTGTCTGAGCACAACTGTATTAATACGAGCATTCAATCCACAATCGCTCGACAATTCCCACCTGGATTCTTTAAAACGCCTTGACCCCGATATTTCTATTCTATCACCCCACCCTTGAATTCCGTATTATTGATCTTCGTCTCCCCTATTTCGGAAAGACGAAATCTCGTGCTGGGTATAAGCTTGATACATAGATAGTACTAGATATGCCACATAGGCCGAACACATACTTGAGGTTTAAACTTTCGTAATTGAGGACATATCATAGGTGATATGATCGACGTTGAAGTTTCGATGATTTGAATTACAAAAAAAAAAATTGGTGGTTGGACTACCTAGTTGGATTATTGAGGATGTGAATAAAAAAGTTGAAGCATACAGGTAAATGGGAATCCTAATGGACTCGAATTACTTCCAGAAGAAATTACGATCGTGAGGTAAATTCATAAGCACGTGCAAATCTGGAAGATGTTATATGGACTTAATTTAAATTTTACCTGTGGGTAATTTGAGGAAGTAAGAAGTAATAACCATAGGTTAAAAATTTTGATTGGAACAAGTAGTCACCTTAATCATGAAGTGATTGCAGTGGACATGATTAGGATTTAAATTTTTTTTGCAAGGAGATTGCGATTAATGTACATGAAGGATTAACAGAATATGGCTTAATTTTAAATTTCGAGGACGAAATTTTATAAGTTGGGTAGGTTGTAAACCCCCAGATTTTTCAAGAATTTTAAATTAAGATTTTTCACAATTTTCTGGAATTTTCTGGGAATTTTCTGTAATTAAAATCAGGGTTTTTAATTATTAATTGATTTTAATTGATAATAAATAATATTAAAATATTATAGAAATAATATTTTTGGGTGTAAAATGGAAAAACTGGACTTAGGATAATTTTTCTGGATTTTTCTGGGCCTCAGACCTATTTTTAATTACCTAAAAACTATTTATTTAATTATTTAATTAATTATTTATTTATTAACTGTTTTATTATTATTATTATTATTATTTTTATTATTATTATTTTATCGTTTTGGGCCGGCCCGGCCTAGTGGACCGGCCCAACAGCCCAGACGGCCCAGCCCGCCAACCCGGGTCGGGTCGGGTCGGTCAAACCCGACCCGCCACCCGGATCCGCCAACCCGTCTCCTCCATTCCCCCAGCCCCCGAGTCCTCCGGCCGTGCCCGCGTCCGGCGCCGCTTCCGCCGGCGAGCCGCCCGCCGCCTCCCTCGGCCCCACGCCCCGTGGCCCTGCCCTTTAAATCCCCTCTCCTCCGCTCGCCGCCACCGCAGCTCCCTCCTCCGCCACCTCCTTCTTCCTCCCCTCTCCTCCGGCTGCCTCCGGCAACGACGAGCTCGAGCAGCGGCCGCAGCAGCAGCCGGCCACCGCCCAGCGCGCCTCCGGCTGCCCCGGTCTCCTCCTCCCTCCCCTCTCTCTTCCACGGCAGCTCCGCCGGACTCCCGCGCCGCCAGCGCCTCTCCCCAGCAGCCGACGTCGACGACGAGCCGCCCTCGACCCCGCCGTCTCCGACGCCGCCGCCCAGCCCCGGTCGGCCTCCCCAGCATCGCCGCTCAGCCCTCCGCCGGCCGGCCGTCGCCAAAATCCAGCAAAACCCTAACCCTAATTTCCTAATTCCCTGTGTCCGACACAGGACACAGTGTCCTGTGGCGTGTCGGACACGATTTTGCCTAGGTTTTCAGGTCCCCTTCAGGTGCGTATAACTTTCGCCTCGTAGTTCCGTTTTCAATTCCGTAAATTGCGTTGCGAAGCCTGTATGACCCTCTCGGTGCCCGGACAAACTGTTCGGGACATCGCGTCCTGTGGTGATCGCACACCGCGATCCAAAAATAGGAAAAACCAGACCCTGTTTCACCCCGGAACTGAGTCCGCCCCGCCAAACGGGACGACTTGGTCGCGTGCGGTCTTCACAGATACGTACGCATCGTCGATACGGACGTGTGAGTTTTCGTGGAAGCTGATTCGGGTGTGCGTGCACACCGGAATCAACGCGTATCCGCGGACATCGCTCCGTATCTGCCTTTTCTGCAATTCACCCTAACTTCGTGCACACTCGTCAGATCGAGACGAAACTTGCGCCATCGGACTCGTAGCGATACGCTGGTCCTGTGGGTCAAGTTTGGTTCGATTCTAAGAACGTTGACGAAATCGCGTGTCGTGGGCCCCACAGGCCCCGCTCGACGGGCGATTTTGTGTTCGGCTCATCGGAATCCAAATCTGGAAGTTCCGTTGGGTTCGTATCAGCGTTCTTGACCTGTTGACACTAAGTTTGGTGAATTTGGAGACCTTTGACCCGGACACGTTTTTCGGTGCAAAGCGGGCCCACCGGCGGACCCCGTTTTGACCCGAAACTGCCATTTTTGCCCTTGTCTCCAAATTGGACCCAAGGACAGGCGTTTTTAGCTATTTGACATCTTCTGAGCATGATGGTAATGTCTATTTCAGCATTTGGACTCATCTCTGGATATTTCCTCGAAGAACTATTAATCGGATCCAAACAACTGGCAAGTACCTGCACTTCAAGTTAATCTTTATATATTATGATAATTAATTTCCCTGCCTTACATGTACCCTTGATGATTACACCTAGTATTAGAAATGCTGGATTTCATGTCTTGAATATTGGAAGTTCCTGTCTTGTTTTTCATGTCGGGTGGGAGAATACTGAAAGGCATGTAGTTTACCCTGACCCTTGCCATGATTAATAGCTGTTGGTACACGACTGTCCATCAGCCGGATCTCGATTATTCCTGTCTAATAGCCGTCTATGACGGCTGGTTTAACCTTATAGACCCCTACATGCCAACTAGGTATTCTAAATACACAAGTTCACACACATAGTTTCTTGTCTAGTTACAGTTCCTATTGTCTGGTTGTAACTCATTTTCCTGTCACCTTGTTCCTGTTTTACTCATATCCCTGTCTTACAGCAATTAACTCTTAGTTATTGTTACTATTTATTTATGCATATTCTCAACATGATACCTGTCAGTTCTTTTTAATTGTCATGAATATTTAGTTTAATCTTGTTGTGCATTGTGTACTTTGCTCCTTTCCTGACTGGATCCGTTGTTTTAGGCGATGATGAGGACTTTGCCCCTACCTATTATGGCCCCTATGAGTTAGCAGGTGACACATTGAGGAGCCGGTTCCCACTCCGGAGACTACCTTTGAGGAGAAGTAGCCAGTTAGTTATTATTTTATTTCCTTTCAGCACATACTCGGGTTTGTCCCCGATTTATCTTCTGGCTTGTATTAACTGTGGATTGGTTGTCACAGATTAAATATTATGAAATCTTAGCATTCCTATTTCCTGTGATTATTCTTACATGTTCATTATTGTGGATGAGATAGATACTTTTTGACCCCAGAAATGACCTAGACAGCGTACTACCGCCGACACTGCGGCGTAGGCTGGACGTGCCCACGCACTCGTGCCCGAATAACTGGGTGCGGATCGTGACAGGAACAGGACTAAGAGAAACAGGTATATGCATAATAAGATTTTTAAGCCATTCAGCTTCTGTGCAAGTTGTATCTAAAGCTATCATTTCGGAGTCCATTGTACTCCTAGCTATGTTAGTTTGCTTACAAGAGCCCCAGGAGATTGCAGCTCCTCCTAGAGTAAATACATATCCATTAGTAGATTTTATATCATGTGAGTCGGTTACCCAGTTTGCATCTGAATAACCTTCTATGATATCAGGGTGCCTAGTAAAATGAAGTTTGTAATCTAGGGTGCCCTTGAGATATCTAAATACCCTATCCAAGGCAGTCCAATGTGACTGATTTGGGTTACTGGTATATTTGCTTAGTCTCCCAATAGCAAATGCAATATCAGGTCTTGTCCTGTTTGTTATATACATAAGGGAGCCTATCATCTGTGAATATTTATGTTGTTCCAAAGGTGATCCTTCATTCTTTTTTAGTACAATACTACTGTCATAAGGAGTAAGGACAGGTTTCTTATCAAATAACTCAAACCTTTTTAGCATTTTTTCAATTGAATGTGTTAAAGATAGAGTATAACCCTCTTTACCTTTGGTCACTTGCATTCCTAAAATTAAGTTGGCTTCTCCTAGGTCTTTCATATCAAACTGGCTAGATAAATAGTTCTTTGTAATATTTATCAATTCCAGTGATGAACCTAGGATAAGGATGTCATCTACATACAAGCATAAAATGACACAACTTTTATATGTACCTTTAGAGTATATACATTTGTCATACTCATTTGACAAGAAACCATATTCATAAATTACTTTGTCAAATTTATTGTGCCATTGTTTGGGAGCTTGTTTCAAGCCATAGAGGGATTTTACTAGTCTGCAGACTTTCTTTTCTTGACCTTTAGCAATGAAACCTTCAGGTTGGTCCATATAAAGTTTTTCCTCTAGATCTCCATTCAAGAATGCTGTCTTTACATCCATTTGATGGATTAGCATATCATGAATGGATGCTAAGGCCAAGAGAGTTCTAATGGATGTGATCCTAGCTACAGGAGAGTAGGTATCAAAATAATCTAACCCTTTCTTCTGGGTAAAATCCTTAGCAACTAATCTAGCTTTGTATTTCTCTATAGTACCATCGGCTCTGAGTTTCTTCTTGAAAATCCACTTACAACCTATTGGTTTATTGTCTAAAGGTAGATCTGTTAGAAACCAAGTGTTATTCTCCATGATGGAGTTGTATTCACTGTTAATAGCTTCTTTCCAGAAGGGAGCATCAGGAGACGATATTGCTTCTTCATAAGTTGAGGGATCACCCTCTATTAAAAAGGTGAAGAACCATTCTCCTAAATTTTTCTCAATCCTATTCCTTTTACTCCGTCTTGGTTCTAAGTCTTGTTCAGATTGTGAGCTAGGTATTTGGACATGAGAACTAGTAGAGGGTATGGAGGAAGAGATTGAACTTCTATCCTTAAAAGGAAATATGTTTTCAAAGTAAACTGCATCTCTTGCTTCTATAATGGTATTGTTAGAGATTTTATTTACTTCTGAGTGAGTCACTAGAAATCTATTGGCATAGCTGTCTAAGGCATATCCTATGAAAACAGCGTCTACAGTCTTGGGACCAATCTTCCTCTTTTTAGGTTCGGAAATTCCGACTTTAGCAAGGCATCCCCAAACTCTAAGGTAATTAATCCTAGGAGCTCTACCTTTCCACAGCTCATAGGGAGTCTTATCTTTTGTCTTACTGAGAATCCTATTAAGAATGTAACAGGTAGTTAAAAGGGCTTCTCCCCACAAGTTATCAGGAGCACCAGAGCTAAGAAGCATGGCATTCACCATATCTAACAGAGTGCGGTTCTTGCGTTCAGCAACTCCGTTAGACTGAGGTGAATATGGAGCAGTTATCTCATAAATTATTCCATGTTCTTCACAGAAGTTAATCATTTCGTTTGAGGTATATTCTCCACCACGATCAGATCTAAGGATCTTAATCTTTCTTTCTAATTGATTCTCAGCTTCAAATTTGTAGACCTTAAATCTATCTAGAACTTCATCTTTGGTTTTGAGAAGATAGATATAACAATACTTTGTAATCATCTATAAATGTAACAAAGTATTTTCTACCGCCTCTGGTCAAAATCCTATTTGAGTCACATACATCACTATGGATAAGTTCTAGAAGGTCAGAATTTCTTTCTACATATTTGAATGGTAATCTAGTGTGTTTGGCTTGAACACAGATTTCACATTTGTGTTTGTCATCTATTGGAGTCTTGGGAATAAGATCTAAAGTCATCATTCTTTTAATGGAAACTAGGTTCACATGACCTAGTCTGCCATGCCAAACATTTGAAGATTCTATATTAGAGACAATGAGAGAACAATAAGAAATTTTATTCATTGTGCTTAAAATGAAAAGACCGTCTTTTACAAAGTATTTTCCTATAAAAGAGTCATGCTTAGAAAATACGACTTTATTAGCCTCCATTACAATTTTGTATCCTGAGGCTACAAGTAGGGATCCACTAACTAGGTTTCTCCTGACAGACGACACATGAAGAACATCATGAAGAGTTAAAAAAATTTCTGATGTCATCTTCAGGTCAACTTTTTCTCTTCCAATAATTTGTGCCGTTGAGCCATCTCCTAGGGTCACACCTCCTCCACTTGATTCCTAATAGTTTGAAAAACAGGAACGATCAAACGAAACATGAACATTAGCTCCAGAATCCAACCACCAATCATCAGAATGGTAAGAGAGGTTAATAAAGGGTTGAAAGCTTACAGACCTGAAGGAACTCGAAGAACCTTTGTGAAGCATGTTCGCTTCTGGTCTAACTGAGCCCTTTCCTTTGTAGGAGTCTGGACAGCTTCCTTCTTCCTATAGTAGCAGTTGGTGGCCATATGGTTTGTTTTACCACACACAAAATAAAATCTCTTCTGATCCTGAGTCTGACTGAAGTTTCTAGGTTTTTTGTTTTGGTGGTGATGGTTTTGGTGGTTAGGCTGAAAGTTTTTCTTCTTCTTGAAGAAATTCTTCTTGGATTTATAAGAAAAATTAGACTTGGGTTTTCCTTGGCCTTCTACAAGGTTTACCTTAGCTTTAGATTCAGTCTTAGGCTTAGACCTCAATCTAATTTGTTCTTCGGTTCTAATTTTCTTTAGGACTTGATTGTAGGTAAGATCTCCTTGTGTATGGATAAGTTCCTTAGAAATATCAGACCAAGAGGGAGGTAGCTTGTCTATTAGGCATGCTATTTTATGCTCATTGGAAAGATGTCCCTTTGGCTTGAATATGCCTAAGGTATTCTTGGAATTCATGGAGCTGGTCATTCATAGGCATGTCATCTACCATGAAATACATGTTAAAGGTTGAAGAATTAAACATTTCTATTCCGGCATCATCACAACTGTATTCATCTTCCAAGGCTTTCCAAAGTTCTTTAGCGCTCTTGTATTCAAAAAATATATCATACAAGGATTCAGATAGTGCGCTTAGAATTCTATGAAAGCAGTAGAAGTCTATCTCTTTAGGGGTTTTCGGTTTCGAGGAGGTGGACACTCCTATGTCAGACTCAGTATCATCAGAATCATTTGTGATGGGTGTGGACCCATCAATGGCAGAAATAAGACCTAAGGTCGTGAGCCAAAATTTTATTTGGCTCTGCCATCTTTTAAAGTATGAGCCATCAAACTTAGCAGGTTTTGCAGTAGAGTATTCCTCCTTACCAGTCATGATTGCAGTCTAAAAAATATAAATTTATTTAATAACAATGTCTAAGATAATAGTTTAGATGGTCTTTGCTAATCAATCTTAAAATCTTTAGTTTTTCAAGTGTTGATCAACTCAGGTTAGCTGTAGGGGCCGGTTCCCAGCTAGCGGCGGTCCGAAGACTCTTAAGTACCGTGTCGCTTAGGGCTATTTACACCCGGTTGATAGAAGGACCCTTTCGGCTTGTGCCCGAGTTTGTCTCTACTTTGAAACTTTAGATTTGAAGATTTTATTTGCAATTTTTTTTTTACTAAACTATTTTCTTTTGGTCCTAGATTGCTTCCAAAAAGGTAAGTGATTAAAAATGAAGCAAATTGTATGTTACAATTGAAAGAAATTTTGTGATCAAAATTGCAATTGACAAAATTATTAAATGTGCTAACAATTTTTAAAACACTTTAAGCAAATTTGCAATTTGACAGTATAGTAAGCAACTTGATAAGTAAACAAATAATAAGAAATTTGCTATGGTAAATATTAAGCAAATTGAAATTTGTAGAAGTTTTGTAGCAATTGAAATTTCTAGAAGTTTTAGCAGCAATTGTATATTAAAAATATTAAGCAATTGACAAAATGGTATATTAAGCAATTTTTTCCAGAAGTTTCACGAAGACCAAGACTTGCATAGATTTACTTTAGTATAGTAAGCTGTAACTAATGGTATATATATGCAGGAGATTCACAACAGTATAGTAAGCAATTTTTCTTTTCTTTATTATTTTTTCTTCTTTAGCAGTGAAAAAACTAATGGTATATTAAAAAAAAATTCAGAAGTATTCTAGCAAGTTTTAGAGAATCAACTCTTAGATTGTTAGAAATATTGTCGTTTTCTTATTGAAAAATTTGTGAATACAAAAATAAAATGAGACTGATGTTACCGGCCTCTGGGGAAGTCGTGCACGAAGCACTGCCCTAAGAGTTGATTCGGAATCTGTGTGCAGACGTTCCCGAAGCTCCTAGTGGTAAAACCCCCGCACTACCGGTATCTCGTTGCCGCACACGACTTGGAGAGAACGACCAGGACTTAGCTCTGCCCAGAGCTTGGAGACGATGAACAGAATGTTGGCAGCAAAAGTTTGGAGGAAAGAATGTTTTCTGATAGAGTTTACAAAGAAATCAGTCCAATATATAATACTCAAATGTAACGGTCTGAATTAATTTTTCTATTAATTCAGCCGTTACACAGGAGAAATAAATAATGAACCTGGACACAAAAAATTATAACGGTTCAAAACAGTTTGTAACGGAAGAAATTAATTTCCAACGTTCAGGAAAATAACTGAAAAAGTGAAGAGGAGCAAAAAGAATTTTAGGGTCCCAGCCCGAACCCGAAGAGGAAATCGAATCGGCATTCGGCGCCCGCAGATGTGGGCGCGTACCCGCACCCGTTACGTCAGATATAGACGTCAGATATTTCCATAATACTGCGACGTCAGATATAGACGTCGCTATTATTTTGCAATACTGTGACTTAAATGATATAACGTCGCTAAAGTTCGTTGTTATTAAAAAAAGTAGCGACCTACGGCGACCCTGGGCGGCGTTATTTCCATAATACTAATTGTAGTCTCTAAACGTCGCATACTATCGCAAACAACGACGTATTGCGACGTTGTTTCTGTTTGTCGCTAATTTCTATAATGTTAGCGACGTCTTATCTTGGAGTCGCTAAAGATGTCGCTAATTTGAACTATTTTAATGGTGGACCTTTTTAACTCTAGTCCATGATATCACTATACCCAAGACCATGCGAGAGAAATACTAGTGATCGAGTCAGTCCAAGTCTGAATCAAGGATCAAGCTAGCAAGTCTCTAGCGTGTATGATACCCAAGGTACAACACTCACATAAAAAGCTAAGAATCCATGACCAGATACACGAAACATACAACATGTACTAGGCAATTAACCATCTAAATAACACACAAGTTATAAGTCCTACAATAGAAACTCAATGATACACAAAAATCTCATACTTCAGTTATGAGCAAAACGCTAACACCAAACCGTGTTAAATCTTTAGTGAGGCATAGAATAAGTGCAACTAAAATTGTTTTAGGGTTATCCTAAGGCAACCCTAAAAGCGATGCAAAAATGTTTCGTTTGAAACTCAAAACCATCCTGGCTGCTATTAGAGCCGACAATATGTCGCTGGTATGCTTTCGATATATTGTGGGGCTGACATTTATCATAATTTTATTAAATTATCAAAGTTGAACTTTAAAATACATAAATAATTGTTATTCTCAAAATATATACACAATTTTAATCATAAAATATGTATAAATTGAGAAAATTTAATAATTGTATAAGTTTTTCAGACTGAACCGAATCTCTTATTAGATAAGATTTGCTTAGGTTCTCGGTGCAAAACATAATAAAGGTCACAGCTAGTAATGGGATTTTAATACAAATGACTCTAAAATATTTTATTTTTCATGCCCTATATTCCCGGGTAATATACCCGAGTATGTAATACTTGGATCATGGCTCAAAATTATTCTAACATTCCCTCCTAGGAATCAACTTAGCCCGGAGGGGATTCTTCATGACAACAGTGAACTCCGACTTCTCAGTCATGTCGACCTCCTCTCCCTCCACCACCGTCCACTTGAAATCCCTCACCAAATTCGCCACGAAGTACTCCAAGTGCAGCACCGCCAGCCCGAGCCCGGGGCAAATCCTCCTCCCCACGCCGAACGGCATCATCTTGATCTCCCGGCTCCCCGTTATGTCCACCTCCTTGGTCGGCTCCCCGGTCCCCGCCAAGAACCTCTCCGGCCTGAACTCCATCGGGTCCTCCCACACGTTCTCGTCCCACGCCATCTCGGCCACCATGAAGTTCACCGTCGCGTGCTTCGGTATGACGTACCCCTCGAAGTCCACCTCCTCCGACATCTTGTGCGGCAGCACGAAGTGCGCCGGAGGGTGCAGCCGCAGCCCCTCCAGCACCACCGCCTTCAGGTACTTCACCTTCTGCAGCTCCTCCTCCCTCGCCTCCCCCTCCTTCCCCACCACGCTCTCGATCTCCTCCACCAGCCTCTCCTGGATCTCCGGGTGCCGGACCAGCTGCGCCATGATCCACTGCAACGCCGTGGACGTCGTGTCGGTCCCGGCGTTGAGGAACTCCGCGCAGAGCGTCACCATCTCGTCCTCGGTCAGGCTCCTCCCCCCGTCTTCGGGGAGCTTGACGTCGAGCAGGGAGTCCAGGTAGGAGTACACGAACCTCTCCTCGGTGTCCCGCTGCTCCTTCTTCTTGTGCTCCCTCCGCGCTTTTATCAGCGGGAGGCAGAGCTCCGTCTGCTTCCACGCCATCTCCACCGCGGTGTTCCACCGGTTCCGGAAGATGTACTTGGAGACGGAGGGGAAGAAGGCGAGGACGTTGAGACTGCTGGCGTAGAGCAGCAAGGTCCGATGCGCCACTTCGATCTCCCTAATGGCCTTCTCGTCGAGCTTCTCCCCGAAGCACATTAGGACCAGCAGGCAGAACATCGCGAACTGGAAGCTCTCCATGGCGACCACCACCCCGTCTTTGGAAGACCGGGACTGGGTGCGGAGGTGGTTGTAGAGGACGTTGAGGACCCAGCTGCGGCTCGGGGCGTAGATCTTGATCCGGGAGGGCTGGAGGATTTCCGAGACGAGGTTGCGGCGGAGCACCCGCCAGAGGGGGCCGTACGCCGCGGAGGAGACGTTGTGCTGGTTGCTCGAGAGGAAGCGGTTGGCGGGGAGAGGGACGGGGCGGTCGGAGAAGGCCGTGCCGTACTCGAAGAGGGCCTTGTGGGCGATGTTGCGGTCGGAGATGAAAATGGCGAGGCGGGAGCCGATGCGGAGGGTCACGATGGGGCCGTACTGCCGGTGGAGGTCCCGGAGGACCGGCTCGAGGTCGAGGACGATATTCTTCCGGAGCCAGATGAGGTTGCCGATTATAGGGACCGCGGGAGGGCCCGGCGGGAGCCTTCGCCTCTTGGGGAAGAGATGGAGGAGGAAGTAGAGGGCTATGCATGAGAGGATGGAGAGGAGGATGAGAACCCAGAGCTCCATGATTGCTTGCTTTGGATAGAGCTTGCTATGGCTTGATTCAGAATCTACTTGCTCTTTTATAGTAGCAATACGTACTGGCCTGGCCTGGCCTGCTGTTGATCGATGAGTGTAAATGTCATCACAGCTCATGCATGGAGAAAGAACGATCAGAGCACATGTCAGGTTCGGGGGGTATTTAAGAATGTACAGTTCGTTAACCATCCATCACCAAGAGAGAACCAGAACCAGAACCAGAACCTGTGTTAAAAGAAGGTTCTTACTCTTTCACCTAGCACGGATGTATGTATCTACTGTGCTGGGAGAAGAAAGCTTCGGATATATATCAATGCATGGTTGGATCAGCAGCTACTGGGAGACCAACAACTTACTCTTCTTGTGTAGGAAATTAATGTTGGTGTTGGGTGGCCTTCCTAACACATTTAGAGGCGGAGCAATCATTCATTTTAGTTTATCCTCCAGTGAACTTAAAACGTTCTATATTTTTTTAACAAATGAATGTTGTTTTACTACCGTCATGTCCATATCTCATTGTGTCTATATTATACCGTGTCCAACATATTCAAAGATGGGAACCTAACAATTTTTTTAATTTACCAGATAGACTATTTAGACATAAATTCGAATACTAAGAGTCTTGGTATCCTCTTTCACCATCAACAAAGAATATGCAATGTGGCAGAATTCGTCGAGGGTACGAGTGTTCGGACGGTAAGGAAAGTATCATCGACGGGACTTAACGATGTTGTTGTTGTAGCTCGTCCTTTGGCATGTAAAAAGGACATAAAATGGAGTAATGGGTATGTATTTACTGTTGAGTGCTAACTTAAAAGGGCAAGGGACCCTAGAGAGTGGCCGCTCCCAAGTCTTTTAGACATCCAATATGGCAAGCAAAGTATATATCCTAAGAAGACTAACTAACATATGAACTATAAGTGAGAACAATGGATATGGTCCAATGTGATCTCGTTTTTGTACGGAAGCAAAGTTGTCCTATATTGAAGTTCCTATGTAGATGGAAAAAAAGAAGAAGGTTTTTTGGGTTGGCTGTGGGGGTTGACACCCCCAGCCAACCAATAGATCTGCTCCTGATTTAGAGAATATCTTTGAAATACGATTAACGTTATACGTGTGTCAGATATTTTCAGAGAGTCCAATGCAACAAAATAATAATAATTTCAGCATTAAAATTAGAAAACATCAATCTCGTCGATATACTATCGATATACCGACTATAATATATCGTCGATATATCATTTTTGTTGAAGCTTCTGTTATTAGTTTCAGAGACTCTAATTTGTCGATTTAATATACCGTTTGTATACTGTAGTATATTTTTGGTATACCATTTTGCGTTTCAGAACATTTTTATTCGTCGATTAGGTATACTGTTGTCAGGAGCTGAAGTCGAATTACGATGTTTTATTTACACCGTTGGATCCCATCGATAGTCCAGATTGTTGCCGACTTTAGGAGGCTTTAAATAGGAGTTTCCTAACTCTATTTCTATATCACATCTACCAGAGAGAAAAATCAAAAGGGAGGTAGTTCTCAAATTTGCAACTTCCGAAAAAATAAGGAGGGAGTGGTGGTTATTTTGAAGGGAGACCGTTTTGGGTGATTGTTCTAGTCATCTCCGTTTTTCGGTAAATTATGTAATATGTTTTCATTATTTTGAGTAGTTGCAGTGATCCAGTTGAATCGGTGGAGATGCATGTAGAGAGTGTATTCTTACAATTCATTAATGAAGGCTTTTTCAGGGTTGGACTCCGATCGTTCTGTGTAATTTTTTTCGCAAATTTTTTTTATGTCAAAATCGTTTGTGTTTGTATTCGGTTTTGTATGTAATTTCGGCAAGTTGATTTTTGTACGATTTACTTTGGTTCTCTTGCAGTCTCTTAGTTTGGGAGAACACTTTTCTCGTTTTGTTCCCATCACTTAATCAGTTTCATAATTACATTACATAAGCATTCTCGAGCTTGTTCATAGAAATCTCACCAAAAAAGTGCCGTGTATTTTATAGTTGTACTCTCACCAACATAATAAATAAAGCAATATTTTACTTAAAAATGTGTATTTGTCAATTAAAAATGTTCATTCACTAATATGTTGGTGGAAGTATCCATATAAATCTATGGGTTATCATGTGTCATTATAATATATTAACAAAAAATTGCGTATAGAACATCGAATTTTGGTAAAATTACGTCAAGGACATAGAAGTTTTTATTATTCCAAAAAAAATATAGAAACGTCATTAAAAATGGCATTTTTGAACATTTGCTCAAAAATGCCCCTTTTAAGGACGTTTGGGAGCATATGTGAATATTTAAATGTTTGGGAGAGAGAAAGTAAATGAAGAAAAAAAAAGAAATCAACAGGGAAAGAGGAACAAGCAGAGGAGAACTTGCTCCCAAACGTTTGGGAGAGAGAAAGTATATGTAAATATTCAAATTTGCTCCATAACACCTTTTTAAGGGCGTTTCTGAACAAATGTTTAAAAATGTCATTTTTAATGACTTTTCTATGCTTTTTTCAGAATAATACAAACTTCTATACCCTGTACGTAATTTTACCAAAATTCGATGCTCTATACGCAATTTTCTGTTATATTAACTTAACTCTCTTATATAGATCTCACATGGCCAAATCATTGTCCATCTAAGCATGTGTCATCATTAGATACGTGATATATATCCGATCGCCATCTGTGAAATTCAGTGGTGCATGAGATAGAAATCATAACACGCAGATATAATTCAAAGACTTCGTCGACAATAACAAACTGAAATGAAATTGTGCGTACGGAGTCTAGATTCGTTATTCCAACAACTTTTTTGTGAATGCTTACCATTCTATTAAAGAGTTGTCACGTGTGAAATTAAAACCTCAATAGTTTCATCTTGAGTGGCTCGCAGAGGATACCAGAATTTATCGAACATCTCATTCTTGTCACTATATTTTGTATTATTCCCCATATATTTATTTGTACTTAAATTAGTCATAATATTCTATTCATCCGCTCTGACATACAACTTATGATAATTCCATTTACGAGCAATCAAATAGTAACTATTAATAGAATTTGCTCCATTATAAAAACGATAAAATGGGTGGTTTCATCGAAAATTAACATAATGAGATATCAGCTCCAAGGGAAGAAGAGAGAGTGAGAGTTTTGAGGAAGATTCGGAGTACTTCTAGAAGTTCTTGGCAACGGATTCATGTTGTCGGAATTCACATGTGGGTTCATATTGCTTATTCGGTACCTCTTGTATTAGTTCTCATTTTATCCTTTTTATTTTTTTTTTCCTTAAACGTCTGATGTAACGTTCGAAATTTTGTACATAAAGAATAATACGTTTTCGTTGTTCGATTCACTAATCTTTCGCTATCTAACCAAAATCTTATGCCTTTTTTTGATAACAACAAGGATCAATCGAGTTCGACTTATTTTTACTTGTACTTATTTCTTTTGTAGTGTAGTTAGGTTGTGGGAGAGTTAGAGGTTTTTTTTATTTTTTATTTTTTAGAGATGACTAGATACCGGTTGTTGAAATCTCTATATTCACTAGTGAATTTTTTTTAGGACTGGAGTGCTAATCTTTCGTGATTTTCTTTCGATTTGAATTTTCACGTAAATATAACAAGTGTTTGTTTTTGTAATTAATTAGATTATATTTGCTCTCCACTCTTCATAGGTTTTTTGTTAGCCGGCTAGTTGAATCGGCGTTTGCGGAGGATTCATCATCGGCACTCAATAGTAACCACATGTGGATCGCTTTTAAACTCCACTAACTGAATTTGAAATATTAATTCAATATAAAATATACAGACCTCCCTCCTCGCCAATTAATTGTGTAATGGCAAGACCCCCATGCACATATTAGAATAACCATGTTCAATATTTTATGGATAGATTTTACAGAAGAATGGTACTGTTGCGTGAATTCCATCATGCAAAAGCTCCAGAATTTTGATACACTGAGAACTAGAAAGGTTTAATTTAGCAATGATTATTATCCATATCGATGGCGGACATTGTGATGGATTGATATATGATTTCATTTTTGTTCAACCATTAAAATTAAAATATTTGTTAACCCTCAACTAAAAAATAGATGTGTCAAATTAAATATCGAATAAAAATGATAAGTATTAATTTTTTAGTGGAGAGTGAACAAACACTCTAGTTTTAATAGGTGAAAAAAAATGAACTCATTGATACATGTAATATATACTTTGATTTGTAGGGCTCCGAAGAGAGTATCCTGCCAACTCTCTCTCTCTCTCTCTCTCTTTCTCTCTCCTAACATTTGTGAGGGAAGCATGCATTTTCGTTGTTCAATAATGCTAAGTTTACTACCAAATGCTTACAATTTTCTTACAACCCTCTCATCCTCCTGCTATGTGGGCCACCTTCGGTCCCATCTTTTCTCCAATGAATGACCGTTACATGACATTCCGACCACGTGGCGACCATCCTGACAGTCACCGGGTCCCACCTCTTTTTTCTCCTCCAATGGACGGCCGTCACGTGGCTGCCACGTGACGGTTGTAACAGGATTGTAGGCATTTGGTTGTAGTAATAGCATTCCTCTTTCGTTGCTAGAGAAGCATCAATAACTAACCATCTTATTTTTACGAGACTCATGTGCAGGGATAGTATATTATATATAGGTAATTGTAATTGTTAAGTTCTTTTTTTTTACAAATATTCACAGAATTTTAAAATTGGTTATTAAAGTTATCCTTAATTGATAAGGGGAGTTATACCAATTTTATTTTCAAAAATTGTAATAAATTAAGGATTGTTTTGATAATCTACCTTTAAGGTCTGTTTGGACTGAGAAAAAAAAATAAGTTGAGTGAAGCAAAGTGAAGGGGAGTTAAGTGAGGGAGAGAGGAGTCGAAACATATAACTTTAGAGCATCTCCAACCCTATTGTCTTGTTTTGTGTTGTGATTTATATGTGGCTCACGGTCACTTTCATCTGTAAGGAAGTCTTTAGCTCGCTGGCTGCGGCACAAGACAATGTCTTTTCTATGTGGCAAGATTATATTCACACAAGATAATGAGATAGAAAATTGATCTCCAATACAAAAGTATTGAGAAGACAATAAAAATTATTTTTTTCCAACTTCCAAGACAACTTTTACACTTCTTCCTTTTTTTTTATAAATATTTTTATTCATAAACGATGATGTGGAATAAAGTCATTGTGGAGTCCATTGTCTAGATCTAGACAACCAACTTCACATTGTCCTTGTCATTTCATTGTCATGTCAACTTCACAACCAACTTCACATTTGCATTGGAGAATGATTTTTGAAATAATAAGTTGTGAATCATATGTGACAACCATTTTTTGCAAACTCACAACAGGGTTGGAGAGGCTCTTACTTGGATCGGAGGAAAAGTTAAATGGACTGTGTTTAATAACTATTGGTTGAATTAGAGGTTTTTTTTAGTTAACTTTTAATTTGAGAGTTAAAAAAAAATGGACAAAAAAAATCTAAACAACTCTGACTCAACCCTTATGACTCCTCCTAACTCCCATCGTCAAACCAAGTAGATTTTTTTTTCCTCCTCTCTCTCTCTCTCTCTCTCTCTCTTAGCCACCCAATCCAAGCATATCCTGACATTTCGAAAATATTGTAAAAGCAAGTTTGGCAGTTACAATTTCCTTTTTACATAGTGCCATTTGACTTTCAACTTTGATCATAAAAAGGGCTAGAAGTGATAGCGAGCACTGCCAACGAAATTAACACTGAATGATCATCACCAGGTCGGTTGGGTCACATTGAATGATCACAGTCGGAAAGAGATGATATGAAGTGAAGGGCGGGCAGGTGAACGGTTGCAACCAACACATTAAATTGCGGCATGCAAGCTAATGACAGCTGATGGCTTGACCACATTTAAAGATCCATACAGTTTGTGGTTGGAGCTATATTTGATATCCTTTAATAGAAGGGACTACTCTCATTGATAATAAGAACATGCATCTCTTCACTATATCAAGCACTCTCTTTTAACCCATCTCCCCACCATGCAGCACGCCGCCTCCCCCACCACAAAAACCACTCACCGACAAAAGGAGATCTACAAATTATAAAGTACATCAAACTATAAGAATGTATATCTATATTACTATACAAGGACGGAGCTAAAATTTTACTCTACCTTGGACTGAACTTAAAACATCACAATTTTTTTTAACAAAATTAATATTGTGTTAATATTGTCATGTTCATATCTCATCGTATACATACGTATCGTGTCTGGTCAATGAAGAACCGCATCTAATATACTAAAAAAATAAAAAAATTGACAAAAACAATACCATTTATCCGTGTTCTTTCTATAGGTAGGTTCAGTCAACTAACAATCATGAGTGAAACCATTCAACATAATACAAGGTTGGTCTAGTCTGCATTATATATATATATATATATATATATATATATATGTGTGTGTGTGTGTGTGTGTGTGTGTGTGCGCGCGCGCGCGCGCCCTCTCTCTCTCTCTTATTAAGTAGTGGACTTAATAATGAGAATATTAAGCCAGTATTGTCATCTTTTTTATAGTAAGGAATACAATAAGCTATACACAAGTAATTAAAAGCTATAGAAAAAGGCCTTGTTGTAAACAAATTCCAGGATGGGTTCTTATAGTGACCACAAACTAAATTTAGTCCACCACAGTAAAAAAAAGCATATGCATCAATACGTATCATACTCTTCAGAAAAAAATTACCCTCCGGAAAGAGTAAAAGGGGCTATCGTCGGTTTAAAATGAATGAACAATAATTTTAGACACCGGTCGAAGACTATACAGGATCATCATCAAACTGAACAATGTACAATATTTCTTTGTCAAAAAATATTACAACCCTTCAAAAGTATACAAATATTATGTTGAGAGCTCAAATCCTCATATCTACAACAAACAACAACTGAAAAATAACAACTCCAAAAAAATGCAATTGAGACCTCAAATTCTCATATCCCAAATTTGTAAATAATAAAATAATTTCTAGTTGTTACTATATACTCGTATATCACTTCATCTAAAATTTGACCAGAAGCTCAAAAAAATCAACTTGAAAATATTTTGGTTGAGCTCTCCTTTTTTTTTCAAAATAAGAGGAGCTAATGGAAGGGGTTAGAGTGATAAAATATGATGGCTTAAAATTTTGGCCGAATGATATATGTGCTCCAACAACAACAACAAAAAATTGGGTGGCTCAAAAATTTGGGGTGGGCTGGAGCCTACCCTAGCCAACTAATGGCTCCGCCCTTGCTACTATATCTATACTACTATATAATAAAAATAGCGAGACTTCACGTGAAAGTTTTTGTCCCTAAAATACTCTTATCTATGTTTAGTACTTAAATTGTCCACTAAATTTAATATGGGTAGTTACGTAATGATGTGTGATTTTTTTTTTTAAAAAGATTGTTGTTTGCTCTTTCCAAGATATAAAAAAAAATTTGCTCTTCTCAAATAGTAAAAAAAAAAAAAATTTAAATTATTGTGTATTTTTTCCAATTAGAAAAAATACGTACAAAGCACGTGCATATATACTAGTATATATTAATGATAAATATTGTGAAACCCTTTTCCATAATTTGTTAGGTTTCTCCTTATTGTATATTTTTGAACCAATTAGAGTCGTTTAGTTTGCCACATTAAACACCATAATGTAATTGACATTATGTTGTAAATCTAATTCAAGTATTTGGTTCACTACAAAAATACTATTAAATAGCGACGGATCTCAGAGACGAAAAATAATCCGTCGCTGAGTAAGCAACGAAAATTCGACGAAAAAACGACTAAGTTATTTATGTAAACAAAATATATTATTTTTCGTCAAAAATTCGTCGCTAATCCGTCGCTGTTATTTCAGCGACGGATTAGCGACGAAAATATCCGTCGCTGCGAAAACTTAAAATTTTCAGCCGCGTTTCATTTTCCTCAATTCTCAATCTCTCTCTCTCTCTCTCTCTCTCTCTCTCTGGCGACCCCCCCCCCCCACCTCGACCCCTTCCCCCTCTCCGGCGACCTCCCCCTCTCCGGCAACCCCTCCCCCTCACTCACCCAACTCCTTCTCCTCCTTCTCCTCCTCCTCCACTGACCCCCTCTCCTCCTCCTCCTCCGGCGTCCGGTCCCCCAAGCCCTCCTCCTCTGGCGTCCGAGCCCCAAGCCCTCCTCCTACACCCCTGACCCCCTCCATCTTCGTCAGATCGCCTTATCCTCCGGCTAAGGTAACCCTAACCCTCATTTCGATTTGGTTAATTATTGCATTTGAATTATGGGGGTCTGGTCACACGTACAGCCACGATATGCTAAACACAGATACGAAGAAAAAATAAATGGTATGGTATTTTTGGTACGCTGGACACGAACACGATATGATGGACACAGACACGCGCGATACGTTGGACACGGATGCCCTATTATAGGGCATAAAATCCTAATTAATACTATATAAACCTAAACCGAGGGAAAAAAATTAAAAATATATAATTTATGCCCTAAATTAGTGTGTATTGGGACTGAATTCGTAAATTTGCCAAATTTTGTGTCTTTTACACAATTAAAAGAAACTTTGATGAGTTACTACTCAATACATTAACTTATATAATATTTAGTATTTAAATACCCTCAAGTTACCCTTACCTCATACCCATATCCTACACTAATATATCCCACATTACCCTACTGTCCACTCTTTGGTATTAACACGGGTACCTTCATCTAATGAATATCTACCTACTCTGGAATTACCTTATTACCCTTACTCTAATGCTTCACATGAATGCACCTCATTGACACATAAATGTGCCTGAAAATACATCACTTAGTTAACACAGTTAATGAACTATGTTGGAGCTAAATGCAGTTCCCCCTCCTTGACTCTGTTGCTGCTACAGGTACAAACTTTCTATCAGTCTTTAGCCCATACATGTACACATATACTTGCTTACCACTCATTGTGTTCATAACCTGGTATCACTTGAACCTAAGCATCACTGGCCAACATTTTCTAAATCCATTCACAAGCCACTGCTACCACTTGATATACTAAAGAGTGTTACCTACCCATATGACCCCAAGCACTTCTAACTCCACACACACACACACACACACACACACACACACACACACACCCCTCTTATACCCACTGATACTCACCATCACAATACTCACAATGGAGCACCGTGCAGTGCTCCCTACACTGTTGATACCTACTGTTGTCATGTATCATGACTGATACATTTAGTTCAGACCTCGAGCTCCTATTACCCTTTCTTTCATACAAACCTAACACCCCTAACTGATACATGGTATCACTTTCCCTTACTGCAAATACCCACTGCCAAGAGCTCTTGCTCACAGAGTAGCGCACTAGGTGCACTGCTGCCTCCTTGGTTTACCCATCCTTCATGCACATATCAGTGGACATCCAACCAACATGCTCACACAGTATCAGTCACAACCTCGACAACGTCAATAACATTAATAATATCAACAACAACAACAACTAATGCATATTGCTGCTGCTGCACACTGTATCAGACCAACCCGACACTCCTTGCTCCCACACAAATCACACATACACACAATGATCTAATCACTTGACACAATGAACACATCTCATCCTTATATATATATATATATATATATATATATATATATATATATATGTGTGTGTGTGTGTGTGTGTGTGTGTGTGTGTGTGTGTGTGGATGAAACATAATTGAATATTATATGAAACACCATATATTCTAGACTTACCCACACTAACACTAGTAGGTATTTAATCAAACACTTAAGGTGTTATGACACACCCACAAGTATCCAACCAAAAGCTCATGTGATACACCTATGCTATAACATATTAGGATACACACTAAAGCATTGAATCAAACAACTAGTATGCATATGCAAGATATTCTATGACACACACCCAAATAAAGAGCCAAAACTCACCATTCTCCATAATAAACATATATACATATCAATTATATCTAATAATAACTAATATAACTAGTTATAATAGGAATTGAAAAGAATTAACACAAATCACCCAAAATGAGCCCCTTATCGCAAAGTATCACACCGTATCGTGATACGGCTTACTCGTATCTAATTATGGACACGTAGCTAGTCTCACAAACCTGATCTAAGTCTAATTAGACCAAATTGGTCTCATGACACACACTTGGTGCATCAATCTCGTAATTCCCCCAAAATGAGCATAAATCTCCATGTAGAAATCACAATAGAGACCAAATTAGTTAGTTTTCTTTGTAAAACATAGAAACAAAATTGAGCTGTTTAAAAATAATATATTAATTCTATTTTACTAGAAACGTAAAATTGGATGCCATATTGTTTGAATTCTATTTCACAGATTAATTTTATTTCACTAGAAACGTAAAATTAGAAACATAGAAATAACAGATTAATTCTATTTTACTAGAAACGTAAAAATAACTAATCATTTAGTAAATATCTTAACTCATCTTGAATCTAATTAATCCATATTGTTTGAATTAATATATATGGTACATGTAGAATCAATGAGTCGATACTTAGTTGACCGATCATGATGTACAATCGGCGACATGAGAGTAGGATTGGTTTGACAGATGATTTCATGGCGGTCGTTGAGAAAATTTTCAAATACGCCCGTAGTCAACCTCATTTCATGGATGGGAGGCTCATCAAGTGTCCTTGTGTCAAATATCATAATATACTATTCAAAGAGGTGGATCTCGTGAGGGAGCATCTCTACAAGAAGGGTTTCGTACCGAACTACAAGGAGTTGACGGCTCAAGGAGAACCTTTATTTTCGTAATATCAGCATTCCTCCTTCAATACGGAGGTAGAAGAGTCCACTCTCGGAGGTAACTTTAAATATCGACCGCAAAATCTGGCACGTGAGTTGGTATTTGATGCGGCCGGTCCAAGTTTTGATCCGGAGGATCATAATCCTGATGCGAAGAAATTCTATGATATGTTCAAGAATGCCGATACTCTATTATACCCCGGTTGTAATTCTTATTCTATCATGTCGGTAGTGATGCGGCTGTTGAACCTAAAGTCTGATTTTAACTTGCCGCAGGAATGCTACGACCGGATAATTAAGTTTGTTAGAGAGTTGTTGCCAAAAGGATCGAAGGAGTTGCCTGAAAATTTTTATAAGTCGAAGATGATGATACAGAAACTCGGATTAGACTACGAAAAGATAGATTATTGTCGAAATGGTTGCATGTTGTACTACAAGGAGAACAATGATAAAGATAAATGCATTTTCTGTTATGCGGACCGGTACAAGCCAATTCGGGACAAAGAAAAGTCAAATGTCTGAGCAAGGTTGCGTCCCTACAAGTATATACAGTTTTTGCCGATCACAAAGAGGCTGCAGAGGATGTATATATCCGCAAATATAGCACAACACATAACATGGCATAGCAAGAAACGAAAGATAGATGAAGGAAAATTATCTCATACTTTCGATGGAGAGGCATGGAAACATTTTTATTTGTGTCATCTTGAATTTGCTGCGGAGCCCAGGAATGTCCGGTTGGATTTATGTTATAATAGATTTACTCCTTTCAGACAGTCGGAATCTCAGTACTCTTGTTGGACGGTGATTTTGACTCCTTATAATCTACCACCGTGGATGTGTATGAAGACTCCTTACATATTCTTGACATTTATCATACCCGGTCCAAAAAATTCAAAGAAGAACATCGATATCTACTTGCAGCCATTGGTGGATGAGTTAAAATAATTGTGGCAATTCGACGTTCAGACATATGATATATCGAAGGAGCAGAACTTTCAAATGAGAGCATCTCTCATGTGGACCATCAACGATTTTTCAGCATATGTGATCTTATCGAGGTGGAGTACTCATGGTATTTTATCTTGTCCGATATGTATGGAAAAGAGTAAGGCATGCCATCTCCAGAATGGAGGAAAGTGATACTTTTTTGATTGTCACCGTCAGTTCCTTCCCGCGTCGCATCCATGGAGAAGAAACATATATGCTTTTAGAGATGGTAAACAAGAACTATCTCCTCCCCCGTTGAGACTGACAGGAGACAAAGTTTGGAAATAGGTAGATGGATTGTCGACTGTGATGGAAGATCCGATATTGGCCGATCACTTTGAAGGGTTCGTATGCATGCATAATTGGACGAAGCAGAGTATCTTTTGGGACTTATCTTATTGGAAGGATAATCTCATAAGGCACAATCTTGATGTCATGCATATCGAAAAGAATGTATTTGAAAACATCTTCAATATGGTGATGGATATCAAGGAGAAAATGAAAGACAATGTCAAAGCAAGAAAGGACTTAAAAATTATTTGCTGGGGTTCAGATTTGCACCTAAAATTAAGTGGCAACGTCAATTGGATCAAGCCTCCAATGCCATTTACATTGAGTAGGGAGGATAAATTGATAATATGCAAATGGATTTCAAAGTTGAGATTTTCTGACGGTTACGTGTCAAATCTGGCAAGATGTATTGATCTCAGCGAACGCAAGCTGACAGGGATGTAGAGTCATGATTACGATATGTTTATGGGGAGGTTACTACCTATTGCTCTAAGAGAGATATTGCCTCATCAAGTATGGACTCCGTTGGCCGAATTATCTATATTCTTTAGAGATTTGTGTTCAAGCAAGTTGACGGTGCAACATATAATAGAACTTGAGAAGAAGATTGTATTGACATTGTGTAAGTTAGAAAGGGTGCTTCCCCCTGGGTTTTTTGATAGTATGGAGCATTTGTCGATTCATCTTGCATATGAAGCACGCGTTGGTGCTCCCGTTCATTATCGATGGATGTATCCATTTGAGAGGTATAAATTCTTTATACTAATAATTTTTTTCTACAAATAATTCTAATATTCAATATATTATCTATAGGTATCTATATCACCTGAAGAAGAAGGTTAGCAATAAGCTCATGTAGAAGCTTCGATATGTGAATCATATATCATTGAGGAGGTTTCAAACTTCTGCTCCATCTACTTTGATACTCATGTCAGAACAAATCGTAATAGAGCCGCAAGGAATGATGACGGTGGGGTTGATGCCTCGAATAGTGTAATCCACACTATCTTCTGTAACACTCCGTTCCGTTCAAGCGGACTGCCAATTCAAACGACAAAAGTGCAATGTCCCGACCCGCTTTGCTCAGGCGAGAATACTCGTTTGAGGCAAGGATATCCAAACTTGTCCCTACAGGAATTCAGCTTAGGCTTTCAGAGGCTCGCTTGACGTATCGCTCGACCGAGACGAATCATCGCTAAGGTGGGTGGCTATGGTGAACTTGTCTTTGCTTAGCCAGCACACATAAAATTTGGAACGATACATGCTAGTCGCTAGGTGATCACCCCCTGCATGCTAATAAGAATCCAACGCACCTAGCTAAGGGAATAATTACAACTTGTATTGCTTATGCTAGAACATGGAAATGAAATATTATTTATATATATGTTCAGACCCTCGCATGCTACCCTAGAACGTGCTGCTCGGGAAGTTCCCTAACGATCTCACTCCTCGGCTTACCTTCGGGCCCGAGCTAACGTGAATGCTTATGTTTATACAAATGCAAGCTTGTCTGCTTGTATGTTGCCTTGTTTTCATCCAAATTCCGGAAGACTACTACGTAGTCGTTCCGTGCCTGAATGAACCTGCAAGTATCCGGGACCGTTGGGTCGCCAAGGCAATCCCCGAACCAGGGGCACGCATCAGGGCAATGAATACTGAACGAGAATCCTCTCACGTTACAACTGAATGATAATCACATCAAGTTTACATCTGAATGAGAATTATGTCATGTAACGAACGAATCTCAGCTCATGTAGCAAACGCTCGATTTAGAACAAGAATCATGGATTATCATATCAAGTTGTGGATTTAGAAAGACCCTGACCTGCATGTCGCGGACAACTCGAAAACGAGGCATCATTCCACGGGCGGTCAGTGGGCACTGGGATCGACCTGATCCGGATGGAACATAACGTAATAGTCTCACATGATTGACCGGATGGTTTGCAGTGCCGTATGTGCTTTCGTTGCATTCTCTACCCCGCCAATGACTATGGTCCTTTATGGCTATGCCAGGGACAAACGTTCATATAGATAAGTCATCCTCGCTTAGCGGCTATCCGCGTGCGAGTCATTACATCACATCAATGAACAACTGAACACCTGAACGATCATGATACAACGACTCTCGTGTTTGCATATGCTATTGCCTTGGTTTTCATTATAAATGCTCCTGAATGTTTATACATGCCCGTGCTCAGATTTATAATGTTTGCCTTGGACAGGGAAGGACAAATGGTAAGTGGGTAAGTCTCGTCGTATTTTCTCTCATGTCGCACGGTGCACTGCCACACGGGTTAGGCTATTCAATGTTTACATGAAACTGATCCTAAGGCAACTAGAAAGACAACTTAATAGTTGGTGCACGGAACCTATATACGTGTTTGGATTTGTCGAGCGGGCGAGTAGCCTCCCCACCAGTGCATTCAATGTACTGATAATCTACCAGGCTGCATGCAGGGTGCGAGAGAACCTCGTTCGGTGCGGACGCCTCCTTCGTGCGTGCTAAGGCGTGGAGATCACTCCGAAGCAGCGGTGCATTCGGGACTTGTCACTACCCGCACCCGAAAATCGGGCATGAGCCGTGGGTACGTCCAGCCTACGCCGCAAAATCGGCGGTAGAACGCTGTAAAGGTCCGTTCTAAGTCAACCATATCTATCTATATCTCACTGAAAAATCCGGCATGACCTCTCCAAAAGGAGGGCAAAACCACGCAATATATATATAAAATCCTCTCCCAAAGGAGGCAACCACGCAATATATATATCAATGATCTCAATCACAAAATCTAGAGGAAGAATATAAGCACGATATGATATAAACAAAGAAACAGAACCAAGAGAGCAAGACAATCCAAAATAATACAGTCCAAGCCAAAATAGCTACAACATCACAGCATCAAAAGAATAAGTACAGTCATCCAAAATACAAACCACTGGAAATAACCCAGGAAACCCACCTAGCTAACTAGGGTGCTATCGGCGTCTCCTCGGCGCACTCCTCCTCGGGGTCACAACAGTCGTCAACACCAGGCCCGTAGAACGTAGGGCAATAGTCCTCAGGATCCTCTGGAAAAAATATGCCCAGTCAGGACTGGAGCGAAGTACATAACTCTGAAAGCAACTCCAAATGCATGGTAAGGTGTATATGACGAGCAATAGAAAAGTAATCAAGATGCACAGGAAATAAATATATGCTGGAGCACAATAAGTAGCTGCAATGTAAACTGGAGAACGATACAAGTAGTGAAAAAGTAACTGCAGGTGAGAAACATGAATACTAGCTAAGTGCCTTGAGCACAAGTTCGTTATATGATCGGCTTAGGTTGCACATGAAGAACACTACGATAACTCCGTTATGCGTGAGTTGCATAACCGACATACACATGAATACTGTTTGGCTTTGATCATATAACCAACTCCTACTCTCCTCCCCCACTAATACCATTGGATCCAACCACAACACGCTACGTACATGATAATAGCTCGCGCACACGAAGGTGAGAGCACAAGAAGCACATGATAGCACATGATAATCAATACCCGAAGCACATGATGAAATACACGTGATAGAGTACCCGCTGAACACGGTAAGGGGATAGCACCTCATGACGGGATCTACTAGTACCAGCTCGTGTAACAATGTGTCAGAATCAAGTATCACAGTCCTAGAACAGGTGATATAAACGCTATCATGAAATGGAAACTATCAGAGGTAGGTACTCGCCTGATGTCCTGAGCAACTGATGAGGATCGAGATCCGGACCGGTGTCGCAAGGACCTAATACGAAAAGCAGAATTAAATAGGGTTCTAAGCATTTAAACTGATATAAAATAATTAAAAATAGGCTTCTAGGGCTATTCTAGGTCGAACGGGTCAAACTGGTGAAAATCGGGTCAAAAAGTCAACCCGGGGTCCAAAAAGTCAACTCTAGGTCAAAACTAGGTCAAACGTTGACTTTTACGGTCAACGAGGACAAATTTGGTCAAAGCTAGGTCAAACTAGGGTGCCCCTGAAATTCTAGGTCAAACCGAGCTCATTAAGCTACTAAACTCGCCTAATCGAGATACCGGGATACCCTCGGTATCCGATACCTCGCCCTAGGCCACGCACCCCGCCTAAACCCGCTAAAACCTATGCTAGCACGCGTAATTATATATATATAAACATATAAAAATCACTCTAAGACATTTCCTAGGCTAATACTCAAATACCCCGCTCGAAACTCAATACCTTGAATATCTCAAGGTATCGAGATACCTCGGTATCTCAAGGTATTGAGGTTTCGCTCTAAACCCTCTAACTAGCTATCTAGCTATTAATTATGCACCTAGTTATTAATCTAGGCTAGGTAATATAGATACCTATCATATTTATATATATATATCTAAATAGGTATCTACCTATATACATATATATCCACACATATATACCCATTACCTTACCCAACTCTTAAAAATATACATATATACCTATCAAGATATCTATCTATCTATCTAATCTATCTAATACTCTATCTATCTATTAATCTAGCATATATATCTATCAATCTATCCAACTACCTATCCATCTTATCATTAACTTATCTATCAACTAATAGCTATCTAGCTATCTAACTATCTATTTATCTTATTATCTATCTATCTTTATATATATATAGATCTATATCTCTAATATCTAGATCTATCTAACTAATACTCTAACTATTATCTATTACCTATCCCTCGCCAACACCCCTCGCTACTAGCCTCGCTGCTGCCTAGAGCTTGCTGCTGCTGCTGCTTGTGCTGATCCTGCTGCTGCTGCTCTTGCTACTGCTGCTGCTGGCTTCATATGGCTGCTGCTGCTGCCCCATGTTGCTGCTGCTGTTGGGGGCAGCAGCTGCTACTGCTGTGCAGTGGCTGCCCCCCCCTCCAACTCACATACACACACACACACACCTATATATATACCTATATATCACTCTATATATATATATATATACATACATATATATATATCTATATATATATAACTAGATACATATATATACACACCTACAACTCTATATTCTAACACACACTAACACACTCACACACACACTAAAACACATAACAACACACACACACACATGAATATATATACCTAGCTACATATATATAAACACCTATATTAATATATATATGCACAAATACAAATACATATATACATAGATATATACCAATACATTCACACACTCTAAGATATATATATATATATATATACACATAGACATATATATATACAAGTACATAAATATAAATACACACATATATATAAGTATATATATACATAAACACACATACAAATATATATAAATATATATATATATATATAGACACACATAAATACAAACACAACCACGCACACAACACTCAAACCACACGCCCTACTCACGCCCAACGACCCCGACACTCACCAATACCCTAAAATATATAAAATATAGCCCGAAAACTCTAGCACACACTCTCCGATACTAACCCAACGCGCGTACAAGCCCAAAACGAGAAAACCAAGTCAAAATGGCCGTTCGGTCATTTCGACGAACACGTGGTGCGTGGCTCGGAAAATCTCCTGAAACGCACACCAAACGAACTCGGAATCGGCCCAAAATTTACCCACACGCTCTACACGATGTCTAGATCCTAGAAAATGTGCTCCCACGTCGATTCTAGGCCCGTGGCAGAAACGCACACGCACTTAGAATCGGCGACGACGAAAAGCCCCAATTTCGCCCGAAATGCCCGTTTCTTCGCGACACGGCTTCCCGTGTCCGAACGGAGACACGCACTCACCCTCTAGACATCCAACAACGTCTACCTAGGTCCATCTAACCTAGGGCATCATCCAAAATTGGGCCAAATTCGGATTCTACCCGAATTCGACACAAAACCTAATGTCAAAGTTTCTAAACTCACCCAAACTAGTTCCAACTTCCTCCTACGGATAGGGTTAGGGTCTAGGAGGGTTCTACAACACTAATTACACTACACAAAAATAATTAGGAAGGGAAAAGTTAGGTTTTACCTCTTGGGAGTTGGAATCCCAAGGCCAAAGTCTCACAACCCCTAGAAATCACCTCCCTCAAGCTCCAAGCCACCAAATCTAGCTCTCACACTAGATCTAAACTCCTCACACCTAGGTTAGAGAAAATGCAAGGTTAGGGTTAGCTTAAAGAAGAAGGAATGGAAGAAAGAAAGAAGAAAAGTGAAGAGAAGCTTACTTGGAAGAAGAAGGAAGAAGAAAGGAGAAGTGGAGAAGAAGAAATGAAGAAGAAGAAGAAGAGTGGAATGAAGAAGAATGCAAAGAGGGGAGGGGTCTGCTGCTGGAATCCCACGGGTGGGGGTAGGTAGGGGCCGGCCTTGGCAAATAAATGGGTACATAAGTCACCAAATTCCCAAAATGCCCTTATTGACTTGGTTTTGGGTTCCGGGTTCCAAAAGCACTCAAGCTAGTTCCAAATCTCTCCAACTAACCTCCTAAAAATAAAATAATAATTCTAAGCCCCAAAATAATTCTCACAAGGGTGTGGGCTGGGTCGGACATGGGTCCACTAGGGTCTGACATGGGTCCAGGCTAGCCAAAACCCTAAAACAATCAAAATAAAAAAATAAAAAAATAATACAATCACTATTTAAATATAATATAATTAATTAAATACAATCCACTATTTACCAAATAAAAATAAAAAAATACCCTATTTCTAGAATTGGGTAGTGACAGGACTGAAGCACATATATAAGACATAATGTTGGAACTTGCCTAAACATCGCCTGTACAATCATTCCACAATTGTAGCCACTTGGCACGCTTTTACTGTTTCAGAGAGAGAGACTTGAGCGACTTGTAATCTCGGCTGTACACCGCCTCTAACACTTGTTATTATCAATAAAAGAGTTTGCTTTACTTCAACTTGTGTTTCAATGCTTCCGCTATATTGTCAACTCAGTGAACTTGTTACCGATCGCCTATGCGTTTATGACTCCGTTGTACTCGGACAATCTGTGCGACTCTGTGGCTTAGAATTCTTAACGCCAGCCAATAAACCACGGCCTTGCACGGACGTGGCTCACGCTCGTGCGACATCACGCCCGGATAGGTCAAAGCGATCGTTCCGCGGGAGCGCTGACGCGGTGATTCTCGCCTAGCGGGAACGACCGATTTTCCTGTGGGAGATTGGGGCTTGACATGTTGGTATCAAAGCCTGGCTTCTACGCCCTTGGACTTTATTTTGATTATCTCATTTTTGAAAGCTCGTTCGTGGTTTATGTGCACGCTCTCTCTCAATGCCTCAATGGAATGTTCCAACAATAAGTCTAAATACTTTCAAAATGCGTTTTGAATGATATAAATGCTTGTATGAATCGTGATACGAGTGGCCTTTGAGCCAACCTGTGCGAACCCTTGAGATTATCGCAAGTAGCTTATCCGATTTCACTAACTCTAAGTTTGGTTGAATGCATATGTTTGAGGAACGCCTTGAACTTGTGCACGATCCAAGACTTAAGAAAATGTGAAACTCGAGTGCTAAGACTTCGCAATCGCTAAGTTGGTTGGCGTACATGTGTTTGGAGCGCTACGAATACGCGTATGATCCAGACTAGCGATATGACGATCTCGAATGCTTGTGCAAGTGAATCCAAATGAACAAGTACAACAACTTGTGTAGGTTTGCCTCAGCCTTGTATCCTTAAATCAAATTGATTGAAACATACTGCTTGTCCTCAGTAAGTCTCGAGGACGAGACTTTTTCTGAGTTGGGTAGGATGTAACACCCCGTTCCGTTCAAGCGGACTGTCGATTCAAACGGCAAAAGTGCAATGTCCCGACCCGCTTTGCTCAGGCGAGAATACTCGTTTGAGGTAAAGGATATCCAGACTTGTCCCTACAGGAATTCAGCTTAGGCTTTCAGAGGCTCGCTTGACGTATCGCTCGACCGAGGCGAATCATCGCTAAGGTGGGTGGCTACGGTGAACTTGTCTTTGCTTAGCCAGCACCCATAAAATTTGGAACGTTACATGCTAGTTGCTAGGTGATTCACCCCCTGCATGCTAATAATAATTCAACGCACCTAGCTAAGGGAATAATCCTAACTTGTATTGCTTATGCTAGAACATAAAAATGAAACATTGTTTATATATATGTTCAGACCCTCGCATGCTACCCTAGAACGTGCTGCTCGGGAAGTTCCCTAACGATCTCACTCCTCGGCTTACCTTCGGGCCCGAGCTAACGTGAATGCTTATGTTTATACAAATGCATGCTTGTCTGCTTGTATGTTGCCTTGTTTTCATCCAAACCCCGGGAGACTACTACGTAGTCTTTCTGTGCCTGAATGAACCTGCAAGTATCCGGGGCCGTTGGGTCGCCAAGGTAATCCCTGAACCAGGGGCACGTATTAGGGCAATGAATATTAAACGATAATCCTCTCACGTTACAACTGAATGATAATCACATCAAGTTTACATCTGAACGAGAATTACGTCATGTAACGAACGAATCTCAGCTCATGGAGCAAACGCTCGGTTCAGAACAAGAATCATGGATTATCATATCAAGTTGTGGATTTGTAAAGACCCTGACCTGCATGTCGTGGACAACTCAAAAATGAGATATCGTTCCACGGGCGGTCACCGGGGCACTGGGACCGACCTAATCCGGATGGAACATAACCTAATAGTCTCACGTGATTGACGGGATGGTTTGCAGCGCCTCACGTGCTTTCGTTGCATTCTCTACCCCGCCAATGACTATGGTCCTTTATGGCTATGCCAGCGACAAACGTTCATATAGATAAGTCATCCTCGCTTAGCGGCTATCCACGTGCGAGTCATTGTATCGCATCAATGAACAACTGAACACCTGAACGATCATGATACAACGACTCTCGTGTTTGCATATGCTATTGCCTTAGTTTTTATTATAAATGCTCCTAAATGTTTATACTTGCCCGTGCTCAGATTTATAATATTTGTCTTGTACAGGAAAGGACAAATGGTAAGTGGGTAAGTTTCGCCGTGTTTCCTCTCATGTCGTACGGCGCACTGCCACACGGGTTAGGCTATTTAATGTTTGCATGAAACTGATCCTAAGGCAACTAGAAAGACAACTTAATAGTTGGTGCACGGAACCTATATACGTGTTTGGATTTGTCGAGCGGGCGAGTAGCCTCCCCACCAGTGCATTTAATGTACTGATAATCCATCAGGCTGCATGCAGGGTGTGGGAGAACCTCGTTCGGTGCGGATGCCTCCTTCGTGCGTACTAAGGCATGAAGATCACTCCGAAGCAGCGGTGCGTTCGGGACTGAAGCACATATACAAGACATAATGTTGGAACTTGCCTAAACATCGCCTGTACAATCATTCCACAATTATAGCCACTTGGCACGCTTTTACTATTTCAGAGAGAGAGAGGCTTGAGCGACTTATAATCTCGGCTATACGCCGCCTGTAACACTTGTTATTATCAATAAAAGAGTTTGCTTTACTTCAACTTGTGTTTCAATGCTTCCGCTATATTGTCAACTCAGTGAACTTGTTACCGATCGCCTATGCGTTCATGACTCCGCTGCACTCAGACAATATGTGCGACTCTGTGGCTTAGAACTCTTAATGCCAGCCAATGAACCACGGCCTTGCACGGGCATGGCTCACGCTCGTGTGGCATCACGCCCGGATAGGTCAAAGCGATCGTTCCGCGGGAGCGCTGGCACGGTGATTCTTGCCTAGCGGGAACGGCCAATTTGTCTGCGGGAGATCGGGGCTTGACATCTTCAATATGAGAGAAAAGCCTACAAGTGCTACTAAAGTACGTTGGTTGGAAGATGATGAGTTTGAATCTACTCATCGATATATATTATGAAATAGTGGTATAAAAGAGATACAAGATATTGGGAAGTAAGCGACACATCTTTCCTAGATATTTTAATTTTGTATATACTTGGAAAAGAATTGCTCTAACTGTTCTCCTTATTATCACAGTATTTTTAGAGCTGAGGTAAAAATGGAGAGACCTAAGATTAATGAAGATGATCTTGCTAGAGAAGTTGATAGAAAATTTTCATCATGGTTCCATAATTATGTACGAATCCTAAATATTAAGCATTCTAAATTTAGCATTATGACCAATCTTTGTCTAATGTCTATATGATACGTGATATTTTAGGTTTATCGTCATGGTACAGACTTACAGAACGAACGACTTCGAGTATTAGCTATTGGACCAAGCAATAGGGCAAAGTGTTGGGATATATACACCATCAATGACTTCAAATTTAGAACCACTGATAAGTCTATTAATCAATCATTTGTCGATGAGGAGGAGGCTAATTATACAAAGAATTTTGGAGCATGTGTGAGGGGTTCAGTCTATGATGCCGATCCAAAATTTGACTATTACGATGTACTAAGAGATATCGTGGAGCTGGATTACTCTTATGAGGCAAAAATTATGATGTTTAAATATGATTGGTTCGACACAACACCCAAGCAAGGATGGAAAATTGACAAACAGTTTGGGTTTGTTGATATAAAATATGGAAAAATATATATAGGTTTTGAACCATTAGTGTTGGCTAGTCAAACGATTCAAGTGTATTATACGAGCTATTCTAGTCGACGATGCAATAATAAAGATTGGTGGGCTGTATGCAAAACTAAAGCTAGAAATACATATAATGTTTGGGATCTAGCATACCAAAAGGATGAGGTGGTCATGCCTCAACTTGCATATATGAGTTCGGCCGGTGTTGATGGTATGGGGGTTGACGTTACCGTAAAGGATGATAGAGTTGACGAAGAGATTGAGATAGAAGATTTACCTCATATAGAGGAGAACTCTGATATGGAGGTATCGAGCGAGGAACAAAAATTGGAAGATAAAGGTAATAGTGATAGTGATAGTGGAAGTGAAAATAAAAATGAAGAAGTAGAAGATGAAGACAATTCGGAAAATGATTCGAAAGACGATGGCGATTCGAAAGATAAAAAAGATTAGTACGTACATACATATGCATTAGCTTAGATATTTATTTAATTATTTTATGACACAATTATTATTTATTTTATCATCACATTAGTATTTACCTATTTCACCACACCATTAATTTATGATTATCTGTTTGATGACACCATTTTTTTATTTGCTACAGATTTACCTATAGTATGACAGGACAAGGACGAGAATGACGACAAGTTCAGAGAGGGTCATCTTGTTGGTCCATCCGGTCTCAGTCAACTTAATTTTGATAGTTAACTAACCATGCATTGATATGTCGCGATCTGAAGCCTCAATACTGCTTTTACATGTCGTATGTATTACGTCTATTCAAATATATTCTTTTATTTATTTGAGTCTAGGACTGATGTAAGCTGAGTCGCACTGGCAATTACTAAGTACCTATACCCAGATACATAGTCCACTCAAATGAACCAAAGAACCTATCCACCAAATCAGGCCACATTCATTTACAAAGTCTACCATACTAAGAGATTGAACTCGAACCGAACTCGTGCCGAACTCGGACCGAACTCGGACCAACTCGGTTACCCTTTTAGTATAAAATCAACCAGTGCAATAGCTCCTGATTTCTTGGCCCAACGGTTGAAAGTTTGAATTAAACTCCATCCGAATTCTAGCCGAATTCTGTTTGTCTACACCCTATAAATAGGATTGAAATTCTTTATTCTTACTCACTCAACCATTCTTAAGTCTTATATTCTATTGTGAGCAAATCCCTAAAGTCTTAACTTTTCCATCTCAAAGAGCAACTCCCTAACCTTCCTAGTGCCAAGTGCTATCTCGGTCTAGAAGTCTTCTGAGTTGTAAAGAACTTTATTCCATCAGTTACTCTCTCTCTCTCTCTCTCTCTCTCTCTCTCTCTCTCTAAGATGTGAAGAAGTGGTGTAAAGAAGTGGCAAGCCTTCGGATCAATGCTTGTGATTCTCTATTGGTGATCATAGTAGATAAAACTCCGAGCTTGAGTTCTCGGGACTGGACTAGTCCTCTCAGAGGAAAACCAGTATACATCTTGGTGTTTGTGTTTTCTTTCTCTCTACTTTACTGCTTTACTTTACTATCTTTATATACACTGTTAGTTAGCAACTGCCTTCATTCTGATAATATTAAATTGGGTAGATTATTCTGCTGCACTCTATTGGTATCAGAGCTAGTTCTCTTGATATTTGGCTTAATATCCTAAGAGACTTATGACAACTGTTAGATCTATCCACACCAACAATGGTGAAGGCCAGTCCACAAATAGAATACCCTTATTTGATGGTACTAACTACACGTACTGAAAGACACGTATGAGCTTCTACCTAAAGTCACTAGATTTTGACCTTTGGGATGTAGTAGTAGAAGGATACAAGAAGCCACCTAGAATAGTCATAGACAGTAACCTTGTAGAGAAGCCTCATAATAAGTACACAGACACCGAAAAAAAAATTAGTCTTGATGCTAAAGCTATTAACGCTCTATTTTGTGCTGTAGACATAATTGAATTTAATAGGGTCTCCACTTGTGGAACTTCGCACGAAGTATGGAAACTTCTTGAGGTCACTCATGAAGGAACCTCCTAAGTGAAGGAATAAAAAATAAGTCGTCTAACACAAGAGTATGAAGCATTCAAGATGAAGCAAATGAGACGATCACTCAAATGTTCACGAGATTCCTCGGCATCGTAAACCCTCTATTATCACTCGGCAAGGAGTACAACAATCACGAGAAGATTCGCAAGGTACTCAGGGGACTCACCAAGAATTGGAATCCCAAGGCCACCACAATCATAGAAGGGAATGATCTTACCACGATGACCCTCGAGACGCTCATGGGCAAGCTGATGACTCACGAGCTGGATCTCAAGGAATTTGAAGAACCCACTCCCAAGGAGAAGACGATTGCTCTTAAGGCACATCACAAAAAGGTTACCAACTATAACTACAATGACAATGAGTCTCAAGATGAGGAGGTTGCCCTGACCATCAGAAACTTCAAAAAATTTCTAAAGCTTGAAAAATCAAAGAAGAAGGAGCCTACTGACAACAATGATGAAGAGCCTATATGCTACAACTATAAGAAGATATGGCATATAAAGAAAGATTGTCCAACTCTAAGAAAAAAATTTGCCATAATTACTCATCTAGAAGAACATCATCGCGGAAATATGCAAACACTAGTATTTGGCACGAAAGTGAAGCTAGTGAATCCGAAGAAGAGAATCCCCGAGAAGCAGTAAACCTATGCTTCATGGCATTAGCCGATCAGGTAACGGATAACAACTCTTATGATGATTTTACTTTTGATGAACTAGGTAATACTTTTAGTGACCTGCTTGATAATTTTAGAAAACTTAGAAATAAGTACAGGATACCTCAAACGATTTAGACGAGAATTCTAGACTTAAGTTTAACCTCTACGAGGCACTTGCCAGTCTTGACAAGAGCTCTCAGGAGAACGCTAAACTTAAGGAAGAACTCAAATCTGAAAAGAAGAAGTATTTCATTGCTGCACGTAGAATATATGCTCTCACTGCTTAATATGATAAAGTATATGCTACCTCTAAAAGTTAGATATTAGATTGGGTAAACAGGTCGAACAAACCTTTACCCAACCTAACACGAGACACGTAGCAAGACAAAAGAACACTCACAGTTATGCTCCTACCTACATGCATAATAGTTCATGCAATCATCATGCACATAGAACCAAACACAATCATGCATTCTATTATAGAAGACCAGAAAAAGATGTTCTATACAATCATGTATTCTATTATAGAAGACCACAAAGAAATATCCCACACAATCATGCATTCTATCCACATAGACCACAAAGAACTGCTTCACACAATCATATCTATCATGCTGAACCAAGCATTAATCACACAGCTATATGTCACTACTGTGGTAAGAAATGACATATATCTAGATTCTTTAGAACAAGGAAATTAGTAGATATTAATGTTTATGCATGGGTACCAAAAACTGACACAGCAGGACCCTCAAGGAAATGGGTACCAAGGGTTACATCTACAACTCATTTTGTAGGTGGACCAACCCTCTCATACTAGAAGCAAGTGGATTCTCGATAGTGGTTGCTCACGACATATGACTGGTGATGCTAACCTATTTGCAACGCTATCGATGAAGAAAGAAGGTTATGTGTCCTTCGACAGTAACCGCAGAGGATACATTATTGGTAATGGTAATATAGGTGTTCCTCCCTATCATATCATAAAAGATGTTTGTCTAGTAACAGAATTAAAACACAACCTACTCAGAATCAGTCATCTAGCTGACCATGGTTATGGTATTAACTTCGTTAAAAACAAATATTCTATTTATGAAAGATCCATTGGTAAGGTTATCTTTGAAGGGATCAGGGAAGACAATATATATTTTTTCTATCGTGCAAAAGACACTGACAATACAGGCAAATGTCTATACGCCAACAAAGATGACAGCTGACTATGGCATATGCGTCTAGGACACGCAAACATGGACACTATTACAAGACTATCTACAAAAAAATTCTTAAGAGCCTTACCAGAGATTACTTTCAAGAAAGATATGGTATGTGCTGACTGTGAAAAGAATAAGCTACTAAATCTTCTTTTAAATCAATCAACTCTGTAAGTACCTCTAGACCTCTCCAACTCTTGCATATGGACTTGTTTGGACCCAGTAGAGTCGTCAGTCTTGGTGGTAAGCTTTATGCTTATGTTATTGTTGATAATTTTTCTATATACACATGGTTTATTTTTTTGCAAATAAAAATGAAACATTTTCTGAATTTGTCACTTTTTGCAAAAAGGTTCAAAACGAAAAAGTTTTCAGATTACTCGTATCCGAAGTGATCATGGAGGCGAATTCGAAAATAGTAATTTCAAAAGATTTTGCAATAAAAATAGTTTTTTTTATGAATTTTCTTGTCATAGAATTCCATAACAAAATGGTGTTGTAGAGCGGAAGAATAGAACTCTTGGCGATATGGCTAGAGTCATGTTAAATCAGTATAACCTTCTGAAATACTTTTGGGTTGAAGCTGTAAGTACTTCATGCCATATTTTGAATATGGTGCTTATTTGACCTATATCGAAGAAAATCCCCTATGAACTTTGGTTTGGTAGAATCTCCACAATTAGTTACTTTAAAGTTTTTGGTTGCAAATATTTTATTCTTAATACCAAAAATAATCTAGGAAAATTTGACTCCAAGGCCGATGAAGGTATTTTCTAGGTTATGCCGCCAAAAGTAAAGGATTCAGAGTATTCAACAAAACCTCATTGGTTGTTGAAGAATCAATCAATGTTACATTTGATGAACACAACAATCAAGCACTAAACGACAGCGACGATGAACGTAGTCAACCCGCAACCAACAAGATATCAGAAGATACAAACAGTATAAGTCATCCGAAAAGTCTGCCAAGGAGACTAAAGTTCTCCACAAATCATCCTGAGGACTTGGTAATAGGTGATGTATCGAAAGGTGTAAGTACACATTTCTCAAATAGAGATATCATTGCAAATGTTGCTTTTATTTCTCAAATAGAACCTAAAAATACTGTTGAAGCTTTTGCTGATGAATTTTGGATTTCTGTTGTGCAAGAGAAACTCAACCAATTTGAACGCAATCAAGTTTGGGAACTTGTTCCTAAACCTAATGATTATCCGATCATTAGTACTAAATGGATTTTTCAAAATAAATTAAATGAGGATGGTTCAGTTACACGTAACAAAGCACGTCTCGTAGCTCAAGGATACAACCAAGAGGAAGGTAATGACTACGATGAGACCTATGCTCCTGTTGCTAGACTTGAATCTATCTGAATGTTTTGCGCTTTTGCTAGTTTTCGTAAGTTCAAACTTTTTCAAATGGATGTTAAAAGTACTTTTCTAAATGGTATTATCAAAGAAGATGTTTTTGTCAAAAAACCCCTGGTTTTGAAGATTTTAAACACCATGACCACGTATTCAAGTTACGAAAGGCTCTATACGGACTCAAACAAGCCCCTCATGCTTGGTATGAACGTCTTAGCCTCTTTCTACTTGAAAACGGTTTTTCTAAAGAAAAATTTGATACTACCATTTTTATAAAATCTTCTGCTGATTCTTTATTATTAGTGCAAATATATGTTGATGATATCATATTTAGATCTACTAATAAGATGCTGTCACGCCCCAATCCCAAAATACCGAGGGACCGGACGCGTGGCAATGGCCAGCAGTATGTACCGATGGACAAACCCAATTTAATGGATCCATCGGGCATACTTAAGCTGTATTACATCATTCAGGGTTTTACTATTCTTATCCACAGATATAAGATAGCAACATCAGCAAAGAAATATTAAACAACAACAGTCAAAGTAAATAAAATCGGAGAACAATCCGATATTAAGTCTGTTTACAAGAGTTTAATTCAACAGGAATTTAAAGAGTTTATTAGCCATAAACAATGAGCATGGAATAAGCAGTTGTTCAGGAGAAGTCCTCAGCGATCACCTCATCCTCAGGTTCTGGTACTGCTCCGAGAAGTGCTCATGTTTCGTACACCTCTGGGTAGATCTCGTCTGCTAAATCTGGGGACATAATCCATTCCAGGTCCTCAGGGGACATAGCAAGGTACAGAAAATACAAGCCAAATATAATGCAGTACAGAAATAAAGGAACAACAGGGTAAGTAACTAACCAGCTAAGTGATCATGCAAGTGAGAGTTATTATTCATACTCAGGCTGAGACTACTACAGGTTCAGTGACAAGAAACTATAGCAGTGTTTTCTCGAAGGGCCAGTACAGGTGCCAAAGCTCTGTGTCAGAGACTAGGACACTTCCAGATAACAATATATCATATATATAATCAGCCTTGATATGGTAATACTCTCCCCATCCAATGTAATCTCATGTCACAGTTCTCAATGTTCATGTTACGCAAGATTAAAAAATAATGCAGTCAGTCATGTTCTAAGAAAATAAGCTTAAATCATGAAATCTATCCTATACAAAACCTCCTTGAATAATCAGGAAGATTCTATATCATGCTTTGTGTCAGGTGTCCTGGATATAAAGTACTGGATAGGGCAAGTACAACAGTCACAGAAATTAAAGCAAAAGAATCAAAATGAATCAATAAACTGTATTTTATGGCAAGGTACACTTGCCTAGGTTTCCTGTTTCAATTGTAGCTCGAGCTTCAACTGGATTTCCAAGCAGTACTCCGGTTGCTGAAACAAACATCACCAACAGATCTAGAAAATATTAATCAGCTAGGAACGCCTGTCCTTGAGTCCAATTTGGAGACAAGGGCAAAAACGTCAATTTTGAGTCAAGGCGGGGTCCAGATGTGGGCCGCTTTGCACCGAAAAATGCGTCAGGGTCAAAGGTCTCAAAAATAGTCCAACTTAGTGTCAACAGGTCAGGAACGATGATACGAACCCAACGGAACTTTCAGAATTGGATTCCGATGAGCCGTTCTCAAAATCGCCCGTAGGTGGAGCCTATGGGGCCCACGACACACAATTTTGTCAACGTTCTCAGAATCGAACCAAACTTGGCTCACAGGACCAGTGTATTTCTATGAGTCCGATGGCGCAAGTTTCGTCTCGATCCGACGTGTGTACACTAAGTTACAGCAAGATTCAGAAAAGTCGGATACGGGGCGATGTCCGCGGATACGCACTGATTCCGGTGTGCACGCACATCCGAATCAGCTTCTGCAAAATCCCGCACGTCCGTATCAACGACGCACACGTATCTGTAAAGACCTCATGCGACCAAGTCGTCCCGTTTGGCGGGACGTACACAGTTCCGGGGAGAAATAGAGCGATGGTTTTCCTGTTTTTGGATCGCGGTGTACGATCACCACAGGACGCGATGTCCCGGGCGGTTTGTCCGGGCACCGAGAGGGTCATACAGGCTACGCGATACAATTTACGGAATCGAATTCTGAGCTACGAGCAAAAAGTTATGAATACCTGAAGTGGGTCTGAAAAACCCAAGTTCCCTCGTGTCTATCTCGTGTCCGACACGATACACTGTGTCCGACACGACACAAAAATTTGGGTTTAGGGTTTACTGTGTCCGGCTTTTGTGTCCGTGTCCGAGGCTCTGATCACTGGGTGTCGCCGAAGTCGGCTGAGCACGGTGGAGGCGAGCTGCTCGGCGAGGGCTTCGGGCGGCGCTGGGCACGGTGAGGGGAGATCCGGTGGGGGTCGTCGGGTTCTTGGCGGAGGAGAGGAGACGGTCGACGGCTGGGGCGAGGCGGGCTCGGGGTCGGCCTGCGGGAGTCGGGGTCTGGAGGAGGCGGGTCCGGCGAGGCAGAGGGGCTGAGTAGGGCGGCGGTTGGTTCACCGGACAGAGGTGGAGCGAGAGGGGAGTTCGGCTGGGCTAGGGTTCAGGTGAACTTGGGGGTTTATATAGACGGCGATGGGGAGAGGGAGCGGCGGCCAGTGAGGGGGAGAGGAAGAGGGGCGGCCGGCGGTTGCGGGGAGAGGAAGAGGGAAGGTCGGCCGGCGGCGTAACGGCCGGAGGCGGCCGGAGTCGATGCGGCGGGTGCGGGTAGGTTACAGGGAAGGGGGAAAGTCTAACGGGTTGCGGGTTGGAGCGGGTCGGGTCGGGTCTGGTTGCAGGGATCCGACCCGATCCGCTAAGGGGTTGGGCCGGGTTCGGTTTACTGTTTGATTTGTTTTGGTTTTATTAAATAAAACCCGGTTTATTTAGGGTTCAATTTGGTTTAATATTAAAAAATTATGTTTTTGGCTTTTAAAAATATTTCCGGGGTCCAATAAATTCCCGGAAAATTATCCTATGTCCAGATTTTAATTTTACACCATAAAATATTATTTTCATAATATTTTAATATTATTTAATAATAGTTAAAAATCTTTTAATAATTAAAACACCTTAATTTAATTAGAGAAAAATTCCAGAAAATTCCAGAAATTCTAGAAAAATGTAAAAATCCAAAAATTTAAATTTTCTTAAAAATCAGGGGATTTACAATCTACCCCCTTAAGAGGATTGCGTCATCGCAATCAAAGAATAATCGGTCAATAGAGATGACACGGTTACCAATTTTATTCGAATCACAATACAATAAAGAAAATCAAGATTCAGGGCTTGAACACATAGGAAAAATCATTTCCCTAAGTAGAAGTTATGCAATTTCCCAAATGTGGGAAATCTAAAAAATTATAGTTTTAGAAAACCAGGTTATCTTTCAAAACTTATCAGGTTAACATTTATAAAACATTCTGAATTATTGGCAAGTTCAAAGTTAACACTAGGTTATCAATTATTAGCAAGTTTAAGTTATTAGGTTAAGGTTATCAGGTCAAGTCTGGGGTCACGAACCAGCAGGCACGAACTACAGAAATGCTAGAAACGGAACAACTAAAACTTACTCGCATTAGCTATGCCACAATTCTGCGCATCTCCCACAGTCATCGCGAAAACTTGGCCGCGTCCTTGAGGTGGTGCTCGCTGATGTTGCTGGGCTTGCTGGTAGGGTGCTGCTTGATGTGCCAAGGGTGGCCTTGGTTGATGTCCCGCTGGTGCTGGTAGAGCTTGTTGGTTTGCCCTTGGTGCTTCCTTACGATCAGAGCAGTCCTTCACTGCATGCTGTCTGGATCCGCAACCTAAGCACAGTCCGTGTTTACGTCTACACTCCTTCTCAACATGGCCTATCTTGTCGCAGTAATAACAAGTAGGAAGAGTCAGGGCTTTGGATGCAGATCCCTGTGGTGCTTGTTGTAGATGAGGTTTCTTGGCAGCTTCTCCATTGTTTGCTCTGGCTGGTACTGATGTGGAAGGCCTCTTCAGACTGGTTTCTCTCCTGGTGACGTGCTCCATGCGTCGAGCTGCAGCAAGGACGTCCGTGTACGAAGTTGGTGCGACAGATCCAATCAATTTCTGTAGTTCGATGTTGAGTTCATCGAAAAACTTCTCGGCCTTCTCTACTTCTGTTGGGATCAAGGTAGGAGCGAATCGACTCAGACGAATGAACTCGGCGTTGTACTCTTCCACCGTCATAGCTTTCTGAGTGAGGCGGTTGAATTTGTCCCTCAGTTCTGATCGAGCGATAGCCGGTATGTACATCTCCTGGAAGAGTCTGGAGAACTCTTTCCAAGTGACTCGGTCTGGTCCAAGCCTGGTCTCTTCAGATAGCCACCAGTGATGAGCATTGTCCGTCAATTGCATTCTGACGGCAGTCATCCAACGTTCTCGTGGAAGCTCTGCTGCTTCTAATTGATGCCGAATATTGGTGAGCCATTCATGAACTTCTGTTGGTCCCTCCTTGCCAGAGAAAGTTTGGGGCTTCAGCTGGCAGAAGTCTGTGATAGAGCCCGTCGGTTGCCGTCTAGCTGGTAGGTTGGCCTGCTCCAGTGCATTTACTAGACTGTTCCTCAAGTACTCAGCTTTGCGACGATGGGCCTCAGTTTGGATTTGTTGCTGAGCTTGCATCATTGCGTAGAACATCTGGAACATCTGCTGTCCGTCCATTGCTTGGCCTGGTGGAAAGACAGGCATCTGTGGAGTGAACTAGGGCGGAGGTGGAATATCATCACGCCAAAATCTAGAAGATTGCGGATCTGCTTGGCTGCTTCGGTGAGTAGAGGGATCTCCACTCAATAGCGTCACTTCATCTTCTCCGTAGGTGGCTTCAGCACCTATTGGTGTTCTTGCTGGAGTTTTGTCGTTTTCTCGTGAATCTATTACTCTGTATCAACAATAAACTATAAGAGGCGCACAAGAATCAAGGCAAGATGCAAGTCAAAATTAGTTCGAATACGATACAGATATCAAAAATGATTCAAGCAAGTGGATGAGATCCTAAAACTTATCCTATTCTTATTGCAGGCCTGTTCGGTCCCTAAGTTAAAACTGAACATTTAGTCGTTGACCTGCATGGGCCACCAAAAAAACCATGTCACGCCCCAGTCCCAAAATACCGAGGGACCGGACGCGTGGCAATGGCCAGCAGTATGCACCGATGGACAAACCCAATTTAATGGATCCATCGGGCATACTTAAGCTGTATTACATCATTCAGGGTTTTACTATTCTCATCCACAGATATAAGATAGCAACATCAGCAAAGAAATATTAAACAACAACAGTCAAAGTAAATAAAATCGGAGAACAATCCGATATTAAGTCTGTTTACAAGAGTTCAATTCAACAGGAATTTAAAGAGTTTATTAGCCATAAACAATGAGCATGGAATAAGCAGTTGTTCAGGAGAAGTCCTCAGCGATCACCTCGTCCTCAGGTTTCGGTACTGCTCCGAGAAGTGCTCCTGTTCCGTACACCTCTGGGTAGATCTCGTCTGCTAAATCTGGGGACATAATCCATTCCAGGTCCTCAGGGGACATAGCAAGGTACATAAAACACAAGCCAAATATAATGCAGTGCAGAAATAAAGGAACAACAGGGTAAGTAACTAACCAGCTAAGTGATCATGCAAGTGAGAGTTATTATTCATACTCAGGCTGAGACTACTACAGGTTCAGTGACAAGAAACTATAGCAATGTTTTCTCGAAGGGCCAGTACAGGTGCCAAAGCTCTGTGTCAGAGACTAGGACACTTCCAGATAACAATATATCATATATATAATCAGCCTTGATATGGTAATACTCGCCCCACCCAATGTAATCTCACGTCACAGTTCTCAATGTTCATGTTACGCAAGATTAAAAACTAATGCAGTCAGTCATGTTCTAAGAAAATAAGCTTAAATCATGAAATCTATATCCTATACAAAACCTCCTTGAATAATCAGAAAGATTCTATATCATGCTTTGTGTCAGGTGTCCTGGGTATAAAGCACTGGATAGGGCAAGTACAACAGTCACAGAAATTAAATCAAGAGAATCAAAATGAATCAATAAACTGCATTTTATGGCAAGGTACACTTGCCTAGGTTTCCTGTTTCAATTGTAGCTCGAGCTTCAACTGGATTTCCAAGCAGTACTCTGGTTGCTGAAACAAACATCACCAACAGATCCAGAAAATATTAATCAGCTAGGAACGCCTGTCCTTGAGTCCAATTTGGAGACAAGGGCAAAAACATCAATTTTGAGTCAAGGCGGGGTCCAGATGTGGGCCGCTTTGCACCAAAAAATGCGTCAGGGTCAAAGGTCTCAAAAATAGTCCAACTTAGTGTCAACAGGTCAGGAACAATGATACGAACCCAACGGAACTTCCAGAATTGGATTCCGATGAGCCGTTCTCAAAATCGCCCGTCGGGTGGAGCCTGTGGGGCCCACGACACACGATTTTGTCAACGTTCTCAGAATCGAACCAAACTTGGCTCACAGGACCAGTGTATTGCTACGAGTCTGATGGCGCAAGTTTCGTCTCGATCCGACATGTGTACACTAAGATACAGCAAGATTCAGAAAAGTCGGATACGGGGCGATGTCCACGGATACGTACTGATTCCGGTGTGCACGCACATCCGAATCAGCTTCTGCGAAATCCCGCACGTCCGTATCAATGACGCGAACATATCTGTAAAGACTGCATGCGACCAAGTCGTCCTTGTAGAAGCATGAAAAATACGCTGGCAAAAGCTACGCGGCGTATTGATACAGAGCAGCGCAAACAAAGGCCTTCAGTGCCATCAGGCATAAGAGCTCAAGGGTGCAGCGCGTCCAAAACCGCTTCGGCGTAGACGGGACCCCCCATCGCCTCCAGGGCGTAAAAACTCAGCCGCTCTCAAAGCAGCGTTAAAATAGCATACGAGGAACGCTTCGTCTTCCTCGAAATGAACCTGTCAAGTCACGCAGTGAACCTGGCCTCTGACTCCTGACAAAAAGTGCTGCACGGCGACCCATACGACGGCTGGAAACAGGCACAGACCCCTCGGGATGCACACCACAGTATGATGGCGGATCCCTGCATTTAATGCAGAGGATTGGGTTAAGATACCACCGAACCATCATTTACTGACGTCCCCTCAGCATAAACCGCTCTTTTTCGCACAGAGGGATACGCTGCATTGTTTTACACAGGCAGGCATAAGCCGGTTTACGCTCCGCAGTAGACAAATCGCCTGCCACGTCAAAAGCTACACATCGTACGGGGCTCGAGGCACGTCTCTACGTCTAATTGCACGGAGCGGTGACAGGTTCAGTCAAGGCACGTCTCTGCAACGGATGCACAGAAGGGCTGCAAACCTTCGAAACACGTCTTCGCATTTAATGCACAGGATGATGGCAAATCTCTGTAGAAGATTTGATTACATCTTCGAAAGCCGTGATTCCGACTAAGACGTCCCCGTCAGCACTCGGGCACGGTACGCAGCGGCTTCTACGCCCATTCAAGACCTGTGCCCCTTCGGCTCTCAACGCCTCTCCGGCTTCAACGCCTATCCGGCTCCTACGCCTATCCGGCTTCAACGCCTATCCGGCTCCTACGCCTATCCGGCTTCAACGCCTCTCCGGCTCCTACGCCTCTCCGGCTTCAATGCCTATCCGGCTTCTACGCCTATCCGGCTTCTATGCCTATCTGGCCTCTGTGCCAGGGTGACAGTCATTTGGCTTCTACGCCAACCGTTTCTACACACGGGATATCTACCTGCGTGGCTCTTACGCCGTAATCTTCGTAGCAATAGTACGTGCTATGTTCCCTTAGTTGGACCCGCGTCATACGCTCATTCAAAAGATCATCCATACGCAGGCATTGGTTACTTTAACCGTTGTGTAAAAGGGTGTTGTACTTCCCACTCCTCGGTTTTTACACCGACGGAGTGGTCACTGTCACCAAAACTCTATAAATAGAGACCCCTGTCAATGGGGAAGAGAGGAGAAAAAAAAGAATTATCATCCAGGAGAGAATTATCGTCCAAGGAGAGAGAGAGAGAGAGAGAGAGAGAGAGAGCCCGGAGAGCAGGCAAAGAGCAGGGATCGACGACCTTGGCCTCGTGCGTCTAACCTCTTCTGCAACCTTCGAAGCTGCTACCTGTCTTCCACGGCACTTCTTCAACATCGTGTGGTCCAAGGGCTAAAGTGATCGACCGCAGATCAGACACCTATAGCAATTTATACCCAGATTAAATAAATTGTACTCCCACATCCTCGTATAGGATTACATTGTACAAGTTTGTTTGTAAACAGAAGGGCGCGGGTTTCGCATAAACCCCATCATTGAAATACAATTTCATTCCTTTCGTTTAATACCACAAACAAGATGGCGACTCTGCTGGGGACATCTTTTTCTTCTGACGAGGAAGTAATTGCTCAACACGATACGGTATCCGTGGGAACCGTGAAGAAGACGCTGGTCGTTCATTTCGACCAGTCAGCCTACGAAGACATGCTTCGAGCCGGGGGTAGCTCTCGCCCTCTCTCCGTCCAGGACAACAGGAAGCCGCGCAATGTATGGATGCCCAAGACATCCTCTACTATTCCTGTGGACTCTCCGATCTCTCCGGACTCTCCGATCTCTCCGGACTCTCCGATCTCTCCGATCTCTTCGGCCAACGAGGTTGTAGCGACACTCCCTCCGTGCCCCGCACGTAAAATTCAGTCTCCCGCTACGTGCGGTACAGACAAAACTTCGGGCGAAGCCTTAGCGCTAACCCCGAAGAATCCACTGCGCTTTACGCGTAGGAAACAGTCTCCCGCTACGCGCGGTAAAGACAAAACTTCGGGCGAAGCCTCAGCGCTAACCCAGAAGCCTTCACTGCGCTTTACGCATAGAAATCTGCCTCCCGCTCCGCGCGGTACAGACAGAACTGCCGATGGTGCCTCGGCGCCAAGACGGAAGTACAAATCATGCTCCATGCGCAAGACAACATCTGACCTCTACGGAGAATCAGATGAACGCTGTGATCTCCGCAAGTGCAACGACAAGTCTGGGGGTAGTCTCCCTCGACAAAACCGAGCAACATCCAAAGCTGGGGGTAGAATTCTCTCAGAATCTGAAGATGATGCAACGATGACGATCTTCCCAGAAGACCATGGAACTCAAGCATCAGGAGCCCGAAGGCCAAAATGGACTTTCTTCTTCAATGAAGATGACATCAGTGGAATCTTCAATACGTTGATGAAGGAAAACAAACTTCAGCTTCCCAACATCAGATATCCTGAGAGGGCTGGCAAAATTAATAACCCAAATTATTGTCTCTTTCATCGGTACATTCATCATCCTACAAAGACATGCCATGTACTAAAAAAGAGAATCCAGGAGTTGATCGATGCCAAGGTCATCACTCTGCATCTGTAAACGATGGTCGGACTATCGATTATCATGTTCATATTACCTCTGATATCGGTTGTCATCTCAACTCAACACCCGTACTTAACTCTAAGTACGCCAGTGGTGTTGAGTCCACAAAAACTGCTACGTCCATATTACCTCTAGCAGGGCTTGTCTCAAACCTATTACTTGTACTTAGGTGCGCAAAAAGTGATGGGTCCACAAAATCAGCCATGTTCATATTACCTCTGAGCTGTAATCCCCAGCTGAGTTTGTTATGTTCATATTACCTCTGAACAAACCATCCTGGTTCGACCATCGATTATCATATTCATATTACCTCTGATATCGGTTGTCGTCTCAACTTAACACCCGTACTTAACTCTAAGTACGTCAGTGGTGTTGAGTCCACAAAAACTGCTACGTCCATATTACCTCTAGCAGGGCTTGTCTCAAACCTATTGCTTGCACTTAGGTGCGCAAAAAGTGATGGGTCCACAAAATCAGCCATGTTCATATTACCTCTGAGCTGTAATCCCCAGCTGAGTTTGTTATGTTCATATTACCTCTGAACAAACCATCCTGGTCCGACCATCGATTATCATGTTCATATTACCTCTGATATCGGTTGTCATCTCAACTTAACACCCGTACTTAACTCTAAGTACGTCAGTGGTGTTGAGTCCACAAAATCTGCTACGTCCATATTACCTCTAGCAGGGCTTGTCTCAAACCTATTGCTTGCACTTAGGTGCGCAAAAAGTGATGGGTCCACAAAATCAGCCATGTTCATATTACCTCTGAGCTGTAATCCCCAGCTGAGTTTGTTATGTTCATATTACCTCTGAACAAACCATCCTGGTCCGACCATCGATTATCATGTTCATATTACCTCTGATATCGGTTGTCATCTCAACTCAACACCCGTACTTAACTCTAAGTACGCCAGTGGTGTTGAGTCCACAAAATCTGCTACGTCCATATTACCTCTAGCAGGGTTTGTCTCAAACCTATTGCTTGCACTTAGGTGCACAAAAAGTGATGGGTCCACAAAATCAGCCATGTTCATATTACCTCTGAGCTGTAATCCCCAGCTGAGTTTGTTATGTTCATATTACCTCTGAACAAACCATCCTGGTCCGACCATCGATTATCATGTTCATATTACCTCTGATATCGGTTGTCATCTCAACTCAACACCCGTACTTAACTCTAAGTACGCCAGTGGTGTTGAGTCCACAAAAACTGCTACGTCCATATTACCTCTAGCAGGGCTTGTCTTAAACCTATTGCTTGCACTTAGGTGCGCAAAAAATGATGGGTCCACAAAATTAGCCATGTTCATATTACCTCTGAGCTGTAATCCCCAGCTGAGTTTGTTATGTTCATATTACCTCTGAATAAACCATCCTGGTCCGACCATCGATTATCATGTTCATATTACCTCTGATATCGGTTGTCATCTCAACTCAACACCCGTACTTAACTCTAAGTACGCCAGTGGTGTTGAGTCCACAAAATCTGCTACGTCCATATTACCTCTAGCAGGGCTTGTCTCAAACCTATTGCTTGCACTTAGGTGCGCAAAAAGTGATGGGTCCACAAAATCAGCCATGTTCATATTACCTCTGAGCTGTAATCCCCAGCTGAGTTTGTTATGTTCATATTACCTCTGAACAAACCATCCTGGTCCGACCATCGATTATCATGTTCATATTACCTCTGATATCGGTTGTCATCTCAACTCAACACCCGTACTTAACTCTAAGTACGCCAGTGGTGTTGAGTCCACAAAAACTGCTACGTCCATGTTACCTCTAGCAGGGCTTGTCTCAAACCTATTGCTTGCACTTAGGTGCGCAAAAAGTGATGGGTCCACAAAATCAGCCATGTTCATATTACCTCTGAGCTGTAACCCCCAGTTGAGTTTGTTATGTTCATATTACCTCTGAACAAACCATCCTGGTCCGACCATCGATTATCATGTTCATATTACCTCTGATATCGGTTGTCATCTCAACTTAACACCCGTACTTAACTCTAAGTACGCCAGTGGTGTTGAGTCCACAAAAACTGCTACGTCCATATTACCTCTAGCAGGGCTTGTCTCAAACCTATTGCTTGCACTTAGGTGCGCAACAAGTAATAGGCCCACAAATCAGTCATGTCCATATCACCTCTGAACTGTATTTCCTTGGAGAATCTGCCATGTCCATATCACCTCTGAACAGGCTTTCCAAGATTCTGACCATCGATTATTACCTCTGATATCGGTTGTCATCTCAACTCAACACCCGTACTTAACTCTAAGTACGCCAGTGGTGTTGAGTCCACAAAAACTGCTACGTCCATATTACCTCTAGCAGGGCTTGTCTCAAACCTATTGCTTGCACTTAGGTGCGCAAAAAGTGATGGGTCCACAAAATCAGCCATGTTCATATTACCTCTGAGCTGTAATCCCCAGCTGAGTTTGTTATGTTCATATTACCTCTGAACAAACCATCCTGGTCCGACCATCGATTATCATGTTCATATTACCTCTGATATCGGTTGTCATCTCAACTCAACACCCGTACTTAACTCTAAGTACGCCAGTGGTGTTGAGTCCACAAAAACTGCTACGTCCATATTACCTCTAGCAGGGCTTGTCTCAAACCTATTGCTTGCACTTAGGTGCACAAAAAGTGATGGGTCCACAAAATCAGCCATGTTCATATTACCTCTGAGCTGTAATCCCCAGCTGAGTTTGTTATGTTCATATTACCTCTGAACAAACCATCCTGGTCCGACCATCGATTATCATGTTCATATTATCTCTGATATCGGTTGTCATCTCAACTCAACACCCGTACTTAACTCTAAGTACGCCAGTGGTGTTGAGTCCACAAAATCTGCTACGTCCATATTACCTCTAGCAGGGCTTGCCTCAAACCTATTTACTTGCACCTAGGTGCGCAATAAGTAATAGGCCCACAAAACAGCTATGTCCATATTACCTCTGAGCTGTAAACTCTAGTAAAGCCTATCACGTCTATCTCACCTCTGATAGTACTTTACCTATAAAACTTGGCCAAAGCACGTTCTATCATGTCCGTATGACCTCTGGATAGACGTGCCCTGCTGAAGTTTACCGAGAGTTTATCACGTCCATACTACCTCTGATACCACTCTCGCCCTAACCAAGTCTCGCATTAATAGTCGGATATGATTGGGTGCTACGTCAAACCACTACCCTCGAAAGACGGACAGTCAGCGAATTCGAATTTTTTTTCGCGCAAGACAGTTCAGCAGTTCTACGCTAAAGGAGCTTTCTACGCTCGACAGCAACAGATCTACGATTTTACGCTCGCAAGCTACAAGTCTATGGTTTTTCTCGTCCGGATGCCTTTGTGCTCGGTAGCTTTTACGCTCGAGAGGCGACAAACCTACGGCTTTACGCTCAGCAGATACCAAATCGATGATCTCACGCTCGGTGGCGCTCAGTTTACGCTCAGAAGCAACAGATCCGCAGAACTTCACGCTCGAAGAAATTCTCTTTTCAGGAGCTACAGATCCACAAGTCCTACGCTAAAGGAGCTTTCTACACTCAACAGCGACGATTCTACGGCTTTACGTTCAAGCAGCTATAAGTCTATGGTTTTTCTCGCCCGGATGCCTTTGTGCTCGGTAGCTTTTACGCTCGAGAGGCGACAAACCTACGACTTCACGCTCAGGAACCACAAGTCTATGACTTCGCGCTCAACGGTGTTTTACGCCCAGACGCTGCAGGCTGAGGATTTCGCACTCTGCGACCTTCCGCTTATCCAAAACAGTCCCCAATAAATTCGCCATAAAGGCCGCACCGACCATTTCAACGCTCCTTTCAGAAACGTTTCGAGTCACGAGGGGCCATTCATGCTTCATTCAAAGCGTTTCAAATTCCAAGGAATTTAAAAGCTTTGAAGGGGGTCTTGTAGAAGCATGAAAAATACGCTGGCAAAAGCTACGCGGCGTATTGATACAGAGCAGCGCAAACAAAGGCCTTCAGTGCCATCAGGCGTAAGAGCTCAAGGGTGCAGCGCGTCCAAAACCGCTTCGGCGTAGACGGGACCCCCCCATCGCCTCCAGGGCGTAAAAACTCAGCCGCTCTCAAAGCAGCATTAAAATAGCATACGAGGAACGCTTCGTCTTCCTCGAAATGAACCTGTCAAGTCACACAGTGAACCTGGCCTCTGACTCCTGACAAAAAGTGCTGCACGGCGACCCAGACGATGGCTGGAAACAGGCACAGACCCCTCGGGACGCACACCACAGTATGATGGCGGATCCCTGTATTTAATGCAGAGGATTGGGTTAAGATACCACCGAACCATCGTTTACTGACGTCCCCTCAGCATAAACCGCTCTTTTTCGCACAGAGGGATACGCTGCATTGTTTTACACAGGCAGGCATAAGCCGGTTTACGCTCCGCAGTAGACAAACCGCCTGCCACGTCAAAAGCTGTACATCGTACGGGGCTCGAGGCACGTCTCTACATCTAATTGCACGGAGCGGTGATAGGTTCAGTCAAGGTACGTCTCTGCAACGGATGCACAGAAGGGCTGCAGACCTTCGAAACACGTCTTCGCATTTAATGCACAGGATGATGGCAAATCTCTGTAGAAGATTTGATTACATCTTCGAAAGTCGTAATTCCGGCTAAGACGTCCCCGTCAGCACTCGGGCACGGTACGCAGCGGCTTCTACGCCCATTCAAGACCTGTGCCCCTTCGGCTCTCAACGCCTCTCCGGCTTCAACGCCTATCCGGCTCCTACGCCGATCCGGCTTCAACGCCTCTCTGGCTCCTACGCCTCTCCGGCTTCAACGCCTCTCCGGCTTCTATGCCTATCCGGCTTCAACGCCTATCCGGCTTCTACGCCTATCCGGCTTCTATGCCTATCTGGCCTCTGTGCCAGGGTGACAGTCATTTGGCTTCTACGCCAACCGTTTCTACACACGGGATACCTACCTGCGTGGCTCTTACGCCGTGATCTTCGTAGCAATAGTACGCGCTGTGTTCCCTTAGTTGGACCCGCGTCATACGCTCATTCAAAAGATCATCCATACGCAGGCATTGGTTACTTTAACCATTGTGTAAAAGGGTGTTGTACTTTCTACTCCTCGGTTTTTACATCGACGGAGTAGTCACTGTCACCAAAACTCTATAAATAGAGACCCCTGTCAATGGGGAAGAGAGGAGAAAAAAAAAGAATTATCATCCAGGAGAGAATTATCGTCCAAGGAGAGAGAGAGAGAGAGAGAGAGAGAGAGAGCCCGGAGAGCAGGCAAAGAGCAGGGATCGACGACCTTGGCCTCGTGCGTCCAACCTCTTCTGCAACCTTCGAAGCTGCTACCTGTCTTCCACGGCACTTCTTCAACATCGTGTGGTCCAAGGGCTAAAGTGATCGACCGCAGATCAGACACCTATAGCAATTTATACCCAGATTAAATAAATTGTACTCCCACATCCTCGTATAGGATTATATTGTACAAGTTTGTTTGTAAACAGAAGGGCGCGGGTTTTGCATAAACCCCGTCATTGAAATACAATTTCATTCCTTTCGTTTAATACCACAAACAGTCCTGTTTGGCGGGACGTACTCAGTTCCGGGGTGAAACAGGGCGATGGTTTTCCTGTTTTTGGATCGCAGTGTACGATCACCACAGGACGCGATGCCCCGAGCGGTTTGTCCGGGCACCGAGAGGGTCATACAGGCTACGCGATACAATTTACGGAATCGAATTCTGAGCTACGACCAAAAAGTTATGAATACCTGAAGTGGGTCTGAAAAACCCAAGTTCCCTCGTGTCTATCTCGTGTCCGACACGATACACTGTGTCCGACACGACACAGAAATTTGGGTTTAGGGTTTACTGTGTCCGGCTTCTGTGTCCGTGTCCGAGGCTCTGATCACTGGGTGTCACCGGAGTCGGCTGAGCACGGTGGAGGCGAGCTGCTCGGCGAGGGCTCCGGGCGGCGCTGGGCACGGTGAGGGGAGATCCGGTAGGGGTCGTCGGGTTCTTAGCGGAGGAGAGGAGACGGTCGACGGCTGGGGCGAGGCGGGCTCGGGGTCGGCCTGCGGGAGTCGGGGTCTGGAGGAGGCGGGTCCGGCGAGGCAGAGGGGCTGAGTAGGGCGGCGGTTGGTTCACCGGACAGAGGCGGAGCGAGAGAGGAGTTCGGCTGGGCTAGGGTTCAGGTGAACTTGGGGGTTTATATAGATGGAGATGGGGAGAGGGAGCGGCGGCCAGTGAGGGGGAGAGGAAGAGGGGCGGCCGGCGGTTGCGGGGAGAGAAAGAGGGAAGGTCGGCCGGCGGCGTAACGGCCGGAAGCGGCCGGAGTCGATGCGGCGGGTGCGGGTAGGTTACAGGGAAGGGGAAAAGTCTAACGGGTTGCGGGTTAGAGCGGGTCGGGTCGGGTCTGGTTGCAGGGATCCGACCCGATCCGCTAAGGGGTTGGGCCGGGTTCGGTTTACTGTTTGGTTTGTTTTGGTTTTATTAAATAAAACCCGGTTTATTTAGGGTTCAATTTGGTTTAATATTAAAAAATTATGTTTTTGGCTTTTAAAAATATTTTCGGGGTCCAATAAATTACCGAAAAATTACCCTATGTCCAGATTTTAATTTTACACCATAAAATATTATTTTCATATTATTTTAGTATTATTTAATAATAGTTAAAAATCTTTTAATAATTAAAACACCTTAATTTAATTAGAGAAAAATCCCAAAAAATTCCAGAAATTCTAGAAAAATGTAAAAATCCAAAAATTTAAATTTTCTTGAAAATCAGGGGGTTTACAGATGCTATGTAATGAGTTTGTTAAGTGTATGCAGAGTAAATTTGAGATGAGCATAATGGGAGAACTGACTTTCTTTCTAGGATTGTAAATCAAACAAGATTCACAAGAAACTTTTATCCATCAGGCTAAGTACACGAAGGATTTGCTCAAAAAGTTTGACATGGACAATGCAAAGCCTATCGGAACTCTAATGGCAACATCCACTAAGCTTGACCTTGTTGAAAGAAGTAAACCAACAGACATACGTAAGTATCGAGGTATGAATGGTAGTTTGTTATATCTAACTGCTAGTCGCCCAGACATTATGTTTGATGTATGCCTTTGTGCTAGATATCAAGCTAATCCTAAGGAATCACATTTGTGCGCAGTTAAGCGTATCTTTAGATACCTTAAAGGGACTTTGTCGGCAAGCTTATGGTATCCCAAAACCATGTCCTTTGACCTTGTTGGTTACTCGGATGCTGATTTTGCTGGATGCAAAGTCGATCGATAAAGCACCAGCGACACGTATCATTTTCTAGGAAAGTCTCTAGTCTCCTGGTTTAGCAAGAAACAAAATTATGTTACATTATCAATAACTGAGGCAGAGTATATCGCCGCAGGACGTTGTTGTGCTCAAATTTTATGGATGAAGCAAACCCTATAAGACTTCAATCTGCACCATAAGAATATTCCTATTTTCTGTGATAACACTAGCACCATTAATCTCACCAAAAATTCAATATGCCCCTCACGCACTAAGCACATAGAAATCCGTCATCAATTTCTAAGGGATCATCAATTACACGGAGATATTTGTTTATAGTATGTGGACACGGAACATCAATTAGTAGACATCTTTACTAAACCTTTAGCTGAAGATCGATTCAACTTTATCCGTCGAGAATTAGGTCTTTTGGATTTTGATAAAATATAAGAATCATAAGATGCTTTATAATTTTTTTTGTGATACTTTTTAAAAGTTTTAAAATTTTTAGATACAAGCCGAAATGACCCTTCTGTCTAAAATGTGTAAATAACCTTAAGCGACACGGTATTTAAGTATCTTCGGACAACCACTAGCTGGGATCCGACCTCTACAGCTACTCTGAGATAATTTAAACCCTTAAAAACGTACGATTTATGTTCAGCACTTATTATTCTATATTTATATCAAGTCAATAAAGGCATAATATCGATTAAAGTTACATTAAGATTCTGGAAATAAATATCAACAAAATTCGAATCGAACTCGGGCCGAGCTCTGACCGAACTCGGTTAGTTTAATTCCATAATATGATATGTCATTTAATTTTCTTCCTAATTTAGGTTTATGCTACTTTATATATAGATCAATTCGTTGCTCATTCATTCAGACCAACGGAAATCATCCCTCCTCCACAAATAAACTTAGTTTTTTCTCCTACATCCTCTCCCAATGGCCCCTAAAAGAAAACAAGATTTCTTTTCCGACTCTCTCTTCTGTCCTATTATGCCAAACATAGGAGAATTCGACGATTTTACCTTTTGAAGCCTCAAAATTTTAAATGATTGGTTTAATGACTTCTCTAAGAGACACATCTGTTTTGGTCATCCTATTAATTTTTTTTCCAACACATAGACTATCTACCTACTCTTCAAAAACTTTAACTTGAAGAATTTGTTACAACCCATACCAAAATTTATACCAATGTTATTCAAATGTTCTATTTTAACTTAACATATGAACATGATACTATTTCATCTAGAGTTCGTGGCATTCCAATTGAATTCAATGCGAATGACTTGGGTGAAATCCTACGCATTCCAGCTGATGGATAAACCTTAGTCAACATCACGCAAGTTCAATTCGACCATGACTTAACCCTAGATTCTTTCAAGAATATCCTTTGTGACCCTCTTGAATGTCCACTTGGTAAATTTTATGCCAGATATTTGAATGGTCACTTCTTTGAAATGCATCACATTACCTTTTCAATTTTTCTACCTAAGAGGACTTACTTTGACGAGGTCTCTTATCTAGAAATGTCAGCTTTATATCACTTGTATTTCGACATTAATTTTAATATTCCACAGACCATCTTATCTCAAATGGTTCAATGTCGCAAGAAAGGGCATCCACTACTATACGCCATGTACTTGCCAACCATTTTCAGCTATTTCGACATTCCTTTGGATACTTGTCCAAATCTTGAGGAACCTTTATACCTCAATAGAATTCGGAGATTTGAGCCAACTATGCTTCTACCTTATAACTCATCATCAAACTCCAACACTCATCATATTGATTCCGTCACTCCTGTTGATGAACAACCGCAAACCTTATAGTCTATTTTCAATTAGTTGCATGATCACTTCCACCAAGAAGATATACACAATCGTGCTACTGATCATCGCCAAACTCTTCAGACTCAGACTCTTGGCAACACTTTGATAAACATCTTGTACACCCTATTGAAGCACCCAGCCGGACCTTTTTTGATTCTCTGGAATCCAAATCAACAATAATTTCGTATTTTTTACCCTTATATTCAACAACACTTGGATCCAACTGATACCTTCTTTGTTCCAAACAGAATAGTTGAACCGAATGATGAAGATGATGAACATGACAACAAGTTACTCAATGGATTTCAAATGTTTAAAAAAGTTTACTTTTAGATGCTCTATATGATGTTTCCACTACACATCCACTTTTGTATGTTTTCTTTTCAAATGAATAAAAGTTTAAATGTAATTTTTCTTTTGTCATTATATATTATCATGTATATACTTTACTCTCTTGTTTTTCTTGTCATCTCACCGATTTCGGGAGAGCATGCCATTTCGATCAAATGACAACGGGAGAGAAAGATATACATGATACTAGCATACAAAACGATACTTGACAGGCGTTATCTTTAGCATATGAACTGCTCCACAATTATGGGGGAGCCTTGCATATCAAAGACTTGCAGTATCATTCATTGTTTGTCAATTATCAAAATGGGTCATCTTGTTGGCCCATTCGGTCTCAGTCAACTTGATTTTGATAGTTAACTAAACCATGCATTGATATATCGCGATATGAAGCTGTCACCACCCCATTTCCAGAGCCGGATATTTTTTTTATTTTTAATTTGGTTAATTGTGCATTATTTATAATTAATTATATTTATATTTAATTAGTGATTGCATTATTTTTTATTATTTTTATTTTGATTGTTTTAGGGTTTTGGCTAGCCTGGACCCATGTCAGACCCTAGTGGACCCATGTCCGACCCAGCCCATACCCTTGTGAGAATTATTTTGGGGCTTAGATTTATTATTTTATTTTTAGGAGGTTAGTTGGAGAGATTTGGAACTAGTTTGAGTGCTTTTGGAACTCGGAACCCAAAAACGAGAGTTAGGAGGGCATTTTGGGTATTTTTGAGACTTGTAAACCCTTATTACATGTGAGACCCGACCCCTATTCCCCATTCCCACCCGTGAGCAGCAGGAGCAGCCCTCCCCATTCCCATTTCCTTCTTCTTCTTCATTCTTCTTCTTCTCCACTTCTTCTTTCTTCTTCCTTCCTTCTCCAAGTAAGTTTCTCTTCCATTTTCTTCCTTCTTTCTTCCATTTCTTCTTCTTGATTGAACCCTAACCTTTCATTTTCCTTAACCTAGGTGGGTAGAGTCTAGATTTGGTGTTGGAGCTTGGATTTGGGAGCTTGGAAGCTTGGATTGGAGGATTTGGAGCATTTTTGGAGATTTTGGCTTGGGATTCCAACTCCCAAGAGGTAAACCCTAATTTTCCCCTTATAATTACTCTTTTATAGTGTAATTAATATTTTAGAACCTTCCTAGACCCTTAGGCTACCCGTGGGAGGAAGTTGGAACTAGTTGGGTAGTGTTTGGAGACTTTAACACTAGGTTTTGTGTCAATTTCGGGTGAAATCCGAATTTGGCCCAATTTTGGGTGATGCCCTAGGTTAGACGGACCTAGGTAGACGTTGTCGGGTGTCGTGAGGGTGAGTGCGTGTCTCTGTTCGGACACGGGAAGCCGTGTCGCGGAGAAACGGGCATTTCGGGCGAAATTGGGGCTTTTCGTCGTCGTCGATTCTAAGTGCGTGCGCGTTTCCGCCACGGGCCTAGAATCGACGCGGGAGCGCATTTTCTAGGATCTAGACATCGTGTAGAGCGTGTGAGTAAATTTTGGGCCGATTCCGAGTTCGTTTGGTGTACGTTTCAGGAGGTTTTTCGAGCCGCGCACCACGTGTTCGTCGAAATGACCGAACGGCCATTTCGACTTGGTTTCCTCGTTTCGGGCTTGTGCGCGCGTTGAGTTAGTATCGGGGAGTGTGTGCTAGAGTTTTCGAGTTATATTTTATATAGTTATAGGCGTTGGTGAGTGTCGGATCGTTGGGCGTGCGTAGGTGGGGCGTTGTGAGCGTTGTGTGCATCGTTGTGGTAGTGTTATGTTTGTGTATATATGTCTCTCTATATATATTTATTTATGTGTGTGTTCCTATATATATATATATATATATTTCTATTTATATAGATATGTGTGGTTATGTGTTTGTGAGCGTGTTAGGGAGTGCTTGTGTGAGTGTGTAGGTGAGTGTGTGAGTGAGTGCTTGTGTGAGTGTGTGCTAGTGCGTAGGTGAGTGTGTGTGAGTGTGAGTGAGTGCCTATATATATATATATATATATGAGTTTGAGTGAGTGTGTATATATGTATATATATTTATATATATGTAGGAGTGTTTGTGTGTGTGTGAGAGTGTGTGTGTGAGGGTGTGTGAGAGTGAGTGTGTGTGAGTGAGGATAGATATATATATATAGATATATATATATATATATATGTTTATGTGAGTGTGTATGTGTATATATATGTATATAGATATATGTGTGTTTATATATATGTAGATATATGTGTGTGCTTGTGTTTGTGTGTGTGTGTAGATATATATGTTAGTGTGTGTTGGTATATAGGTATTAGTATATATGTTAGTTAGTATGTATATATATATATATATATATATATATATATATATATATATATATATATATATATATATATATATAGAGAGAGAGAGAGAGAGAGAGAGAGAGAGAGAGAGTTATATATATGTATATATATGTATGTATATATATATAGATATATATATATATAGTGATATGTATATATGTATATAGGTGTGTGTGTGTGTGTGTGTGTTTGAGAGGGGGGGGTGCCCAGCAGAACTGGGATCAGCAGCAGCAAACAAGGCAGCAGCAGCAGCAAGTTGAACATCAGCAGCAGCAGCAGGTTGAACAGCGAGCAGCGTGCAGTGGGAGGCAGCGCACAGCGCACAGCGTGCTATGCACACTGCAGCAGTTCAGCGGCAGCTCAGCAGCAGCTTGCTGCAGCAATGCAAGGCAGCAGCAGCAGTAAGCAAGAGTAGCAGCGCAGCAGCAATGCAAGGCAGCAGCAGCAGCAGGCCCTAGCACGCAGCGCAGCGCTTTGCTCTAGCAACTGGGTGAGGGTTTATCAAGAGAGAATAGATAGATAGCTAGAATTATAGATATATAGATAACTAGATAGCTAATTAGTTAGATAGATAATAGATGGATAGTTAGATAGATAGATAGGTAGTGGATATCTAGATATAAATAGATAGGTATATTAGATAGGTAGATACTAGATAATAGATAGTTATATATATAGATATATACATAGCTAGATAGATAGATATATGAGATAGATATATTAGATAGAAGATAGATAGATATATAGTTATATAACTAGATAGGTAGATGGATAGGTAGAGGGGTAGCTAGAAATATAGATCTATATGTATAGGTATATACATATAGCTAGGTAGATAGTTTAGATATCTAGATATAGGGATACATATATATTTATGAGGAAGGTAAGGTAAGGTAAGTTAAGGTAAGGTAAGGTATATGGGTTTTAAGTGTATGTGTGTATGTGCTATGTATATATATATATAGATACTTAGATATGTATAAATATATGATAGTTATATATTTTCTAGCCTAAATTAATAACTAGGTATATATCTATTAGCCTAGATAGCTAACTGGAGGGGTAGTTAGAGGGGTATTGGAGAGTATCCCAATACCTTGAGATATCAAGGTATCTCACCAAGGTATTGAGTTTCAAGCGGGGGTTTTGAGCAATAGCCTAGGAATAGTATTGGAGTGATTTTTATATGCTTATGTGTACATATTTACGCGTGCTAGCATAGGTTTTAGAGGGTATAGGCGGGGTGCGTAGCCTAGGTTGAGGTATCGGATACCGAGGGTATCCCGGTATCTCAAGGAGACGAGTTTGTGAGTTTTCTAGCTTAATGACCTCGGTTTGACCTAGAATTTCAGGAGCACCCTAGTTTGACCCAGACTTGACCGTAGTTGGCTCGGTTGACCGCCAAAGTCAACTTTTGACCTAGTTTTGACCTAGAGTTGACTTTTTGGACACAGAGTTGACTTTTTGACCCAGATTTTACCGGTTTGACCCGTTTGACCTAGAACGACCCTAGAAACCTATTTTTAGTTATTTTATATCTGTTTAACTCATTAGAACCCTGTTTAACCTTGCTTTTCGCATTAGGTCCTTGTGACACCAGTTCGGATCGCCAGTTGCTCAGGACGTCAGGCGAGTACATTCTCTGATAGTTTTCATTATTTGATGATTATTATGATTCAGCTTCTAGTATAGTATCATCTGATTATTCTGGCATAACACGGGATACTGACTGGTATTTCTGGATTCATTTACTTGCGACACGTACATTTCATGTTTCTGGCCTCTATTCTGGAATCACTACTGGCATCACCTACAGGCATCACTACAGGCATCATTCATGTTCAGGCTGGACTCATCTTGATTTGTGTGTCGGGTCTTGGATCCACTTGTATTAGTCGGGGCGGGAAAATACTCGAGTAGACATGTAAATATTCCTATCTGGCATCATCAGGAATCACTCCCTCTGGTCTAATCTGGAATGATAGCAGCCGCGCACCCAGTGCGCGGTGAGCCGTACTTACCCCTAGCCGTTTACATATCGAAACAAGTATTTCAAAGACACCGAGTTTATTCTTTATAGTCTGGACTCTCATGCATTTCTTGACTTGTATCACTTACATGTTTCTGGACTTGACTCACTACATGTTTTTCATGCTGGACTCACTACACGTTCATGTGCATGGACTTGATCTTAGCTTAGATTTCCTGTATCTTGCAGTTATTACTATTTTGCTCTGATATCCATGCATCTTTACCTTATGCACCAGTGACATATGTATATTTCTTGCTCCATACCTTATTTTATTCTTCTTGCTACTTGCTATAACTGTTTTATAGTTTTTATCATTTAAATGGAACTGCTGTTAGAGATGTACTTGCTCCAGTCCTGACTGGACATATTTTTCAGAGTATCCGGAGGATTGGTGTCCGACGTTTTATGGACCTGAGCCTGTCGATGGTGCAGACAGGGACCCTCTAGTTTAGGGGTGATTTCCGGGTTGGTAGCCGGGATCACTGGGACCTTGTAGTTGTTTTTATTAGCTTTTAGCACCGGATTTGTCTCCGGTTTTGGATTGAGACCTTGTTTGTATATTATTTTTGGATGATGTATTATTATTATGGATGTTGTGGTTGTTGTAGTAGTTGTTGTTGGTTAGACTTTATAGTTGTTAGATCTCTGTGTTATCTTATCGTGCTTAGATTCGTGATTGAGTATATTGTGGTTATCTTTGAGATATTTGCTCCTCCGTTTGGAGTTGAGATCTTGACAGGTTTATATTGTTTGTGTGGTTGCCCTCCTTTTGGAGAGGTCATGGCCAATTTTTTTTTTGTGAAATTTTATCTAGATAGTTGACCTAGACAGCGTTCTACCGCCGATGCTGCGGCGTAGGCTGGACGTACCCACGACTCATGTCCGATTTTTTGGGTGTGGGTCGTGACAGAAGCCTCAATACTGCTTTTACATGTCTGTATTACGTCTATTTAAATATAATATTTTATTTATTTGAGTCTAGGACTGATGTAAGCTGAGTTGCACTGGCAAATCCTAAGTACCTATACCCAGCTACCTAGTCCACTCAAATGAACCAAAGAACCTATCCACCAAATCATGCCACATTCATTTACAAAGTCTACTATACTAAGAGATCAAACTCGGGCCGAAATCGTGCTGAACTCGGACCAAACTCGGTGACCCTTTTGGTATAAAATCAACCAGTTCAATAGCTCATGATTTCTTGGCCCAACGGTTGGAAATTTGAATTAAACCCCATCTAAATTTTGGCCGAATTTTGTTTGCCTACCCCTATAAATAAGATCGAAATTCTTCATTCTTACTCACTCAACCATTCTTAAGTATTCTATCATATTGTAAGCAAACCCCTAAAGCCTTAACTTTTCCGCGCTAAGGCGCATTTGAGACCGAGTTAGACCATGGACGAGTAAAATGACTTGGATAAGTTTGCCTCAGCCTTAGATCATCATTTAAGATGGATCATACCATACCCCACGTTAAGCGATATATATTCCGCACTAAGGCGCATTTGAGACCAAGTTAGACCGTGGATTGAATGATAGAGTCATTCAATGAGATAGACCCAACATACACGTGATACGGTATAAGAAACGAGTAGGAAATTGTGTTCGAACGGATCTAGTGGTACCGATTGTTATGCTTGATATAGATTCGATAATGCGATAGAATAGTTTGTGCTCAGGAAGTCTCGAGGACGAGACTTTTTCTGAGTGGTGTATAATGTAATGACCCGTTCTGTTCAACCGGACAGCCGATTCAAAAGGCACAAGTGCAACGCCCCGACCCGCTTTACTCAGCGAGAAGACTCGTTTGAGGCAAAAGATTTCCAGACTTGGCCCTTCAGGAGTTCAGACTTAGACTTTCAAAGGCTCGCTCGGAGTATTGCTCGACCGAGACGAATCATCGCTAAGGTGGGTGGCTACGATGAACTTGTCTTTGCTTAGCAAGCACATTTAAAATATGAATGATACATGCTAGTCGCTAGGTGAATCACCGCTTGCATGCTAATAATGAATATAATGCACCTAGCTAAAGGAATAATCCCATCTTGTATTGCTTGTGTTAGAACATGGAAATAAAACTTGGCTTATAACTTGGACCCTCGCATGCTACCTTAGCTTCGTGCAAGTAGATCCCGCTATGCCTCGAGTATATCATTATATACTCTCCGTAGTGCACTGCTCACTTGTTTACACTGCTCGTCCCCTAGATTATGTCGCTCGATATGTCCCTGCAAGGCTTCACTCCTCGCACTACACCATAGACCGTGCTAATGTAAATACTTATGTTTCAAATATAATCACATGCTTGCCTGCTCACATTATAACTTGTACTCGTTTGTCTCATTTCAATGCTTGTCACATAATTCTTGCCATTACCGTGTAACACTATCCTTGCCTTGTATTTATCTAAGTTTTCGGGAAGACTATCAAATAGTCGTTCCGCATAAGAATGAACCTGAAAGTATTCGGGACCGTTAGGTCGTCGAGGCTGTTCCAAACTAGGGACTACATCATGACAAGTTAAACAACACTCATCCTGCACTGAATCGAACGGCTCAGAGATTCGATATATTTATGAACAATCCTGAACTTGAACTTGAATATGACCCGAATATGTACCTGACAAGAGACCCAAGACTAGAGACTTGCTTGGTCACGAACAACTTATGCACGAGGTATCTGATTCCTCGAACGATCACCGGGGTACCGGGATCGTACCGGCCTAGGAGGAATGTCTGGTGTATTGCGTGCCAATTTCGATTATGGTATGCGATGCCGTCTTTGGGGCCGGACAATACACGGTATTCGGGCCTTGGTAGAGCATACTACCTTGGACTAGCTGTCTACCCATGATAGTCGGATGAATCGGCGGAATGGCGTGCAATGGCTCTTCCGTATTACCTGTTCACCTTGAATTGCTCGTCTTGTATCAATCGTTGCACCCCATTCCGTCATGAGGCTATAAATCCACTACTAGAATAAGCGGGATTAGCGACGTTTTTTAGCGACTCCAGGTAAAAACGTCGCTAATTTAGCGACTCCATGTAAAACGTCGGTAGACGTCGCTAATCGGCGACATTTAACGATGTTTAGCGACTTATGTTCAGTTTTTATAAGATTAGTCGCTATAAGTTCAATTTTGGTCGCTAAACGTCGCTAATATATCTAAGTTAGCGACGTTTAGCGACGCAAATAGCGACGTTTATATTAGAAATATTTAGCAACGTGTTTAGCGACGACCGTAACGTCGCTATAATTTAATTTAGCGACGTCCTTATTTGACGTCGCTAAACGTCGCTAAAATTTGGTTAATTAGGGCTCGGTTTCGTTTTTCCCCATCTGTTGAAATTTTGAAACGAAAAAAATTTCCCCTGCCCCTCCCGCTCCGTCGACCTCCCCCGCGGCTACTCCGGCATCCCCCTCCTCTTCCTCGAGCTCTAGGTAAAGCCTAACTCTCTCTCTCTCTCTCTCTCTCAGAACACATGTGATACTGACACAGACACGACACACACACACAGATGGTGACACAGACACGACACGACACACACACACACTGACACAGACACTGATAAGGACCTAGGGTTAGGATTAAGTTTTTTGACATGGACACAGACACTAATATCACATGGACACAGACAGACACTAATATCACATGGATACAGACACTAATATCACATGGACACAGATACTAATATCACATGGACACAGACTTGGGGCTCTGGCATGGGGCACTGCAGCAGTGCACCCAAATGGTGCCTGTCAGTTAGGCTTGGGGGCAGTCCCTAGGCACTGCAGAGGCATGCCTTAGTGCATCTCAGTTTCAGTTTGGTATCAGTCATCAGTACTTATACACTGATACGTATCAGGGACTGTGTGAGGTATCAGTACAGGCAATTGTAGGAGTTGATGCAGGCAAGGTATAAAGTCAAGTGTTAATAGGGTATATATAGATATGTAGGTTAGTGATGTTTAGAGATGTTAGATAGGAGTGTACTAAGATGGTATCTAGAATAAGCGGGATGGCATGCTCGAGCCTTGTAGTGGGCAGTGAGAAGGAGGTCTACAACAGTGAGCAGGCAACCGAAGAGGAAAACCATCAGCACTGTGTCATTTCAGCAACCATGTATCAGTAAGTATCAACAAGTCCCACTGTATCAGTATCCGTTTTCAGTTGCATTTAGTGAGCTATGTATACTAGTTTTAGTTAGCTTAGTGTCCAGGTATTGGTTAGTTGGTTTAAGATGGGTTAGCATGAATATTGCTTATTTTAGACTTTGATAAATGAAAGTATGTATTATATCAGATATGATTTTTATAGTACGGTTAAGTTATGAAGCTAGGTGATAAACCACTGTATGTAATGATTTATATGATACATACTGTCATTTTTGCAGAAGTATCTAGAAATGAATATGAATTACTATCTGCGTCATCGTTCGTGGATGTACAACCGTCATCCTGATGACATGTGCGGTGTACGGGATGAATTCATTGAGGGTGTACAGCAGTTCCTGCAGTTCGCCAAGGCGTTCCCTCAGTACATGGACGGTACCAAAATTAAGTGTCCGTGTGTGAGATGTCGCAACAGGAAATATCATCCAGAAGTGGAAGTTACGTATCATTTATACTCGAAGGACTTTACGCCGAATTACTATCAGTGGATCGCGCACGGAGAACTTGTATCTCTAGCATCGGAGTCGGAGCCCTATGTGGAGCCGTATATGGATGTCCAAGACCACGATGCTTACGACGACGGGTTGGTAAACATGGTTTATGATGCGGCGGGGCCTAGTTTCAATCCTGACAATTATGATGCGGCGGGACCGAGTTTCAATTCGAACAATTATGATGCAGCTGAGGAGGCACCGAATGCCGATGCTACAAAGTTTATGGAGTTTCTTGAGAATGCAAGGACTCCACTATATCCTGGTTGTGAGGATCATTCACCGTTGGAGGTGGTTACAAGATTATTGAGCATCAAGTCCGATTTTAACATGTCGCAAGAATGCTATAATCGACTGCTCGATTTGATTATAGAGATCTTGTCCGAGGGTGCAAAGTTGCCTAAAGACTTCTATCGATCTAAGAGGATGGTAAGATCGCTTTGGATGGGATACGAGAAAATTGATGTATGTCGCAACGGGTGCATGTTGTACTACAAAGACGACAAGGATGAAGATGCGTGCAGATTCTGTGGTGCTGATCGCTACAAGGCCACTGTTAGAGGAAAGTCTGTCGGTGCAAGGAAGCCTACCGATTCGATGCACTACTTGCCTTTGACGCCGCGGTTGCAGCGGTTGTTTATGGTTAAGGAGACTGCAGAAAACATGAGTTGGCACAGGCGAAAACAGATCGAAGGAGTATTGGATCATCCATTCGATGGAGAAGCATGGAAGCACTTTGATCGAGAGTATCCATATTTTGCCGAGGAAGCACGTAATGTCAGATTGGGGCTCTGCTCTGACGGTTTTACCCCATTCGGACTTTCGGGCTCCCAATATTCGTGTTGGCCTGTGATCGTCACTCCGTACAATCTACCGCCTTGGATGTGCATGAAGACTCCGTATATGTTCCTAACCGTTATTATCCCGGGTCCGAACAATCCGAAGAGGAACATCGATGTGTATTTACAGCCTTTGATAGATGAGTTGAATCAGCTGTGGGAAGTAGGTGCCAACACGTACGATATTTCTAGGAAGCATAATTTTCAGATGAGGGCAGCACTTATGTGGACCATTAACGACTTTTCGGCCTATGGAATGTTATCGGGATGGAGCACCCATGGTCGTCTCTCATGTCCGTATTGCATGGACCGTTCTCAGGCTTTTCGTTTGAAACACGGAGGCAAACCGTGCTTCTTCGATTGTCATCGACAATTTTTGCCGAAGGATCATCCGTACCGGAGGAATCAGAATGCTTTTCGTGCGGGAGTTGTGGAGAAGGCCAATCCACCGCCAAGGTGGCCCGGATGCACGATATGGGAAGAGGTAAAAGATTTACCAAGTGCTATCGAAGAGCCTGCTAAGGGGTACAAGTGTGACGGATTTGGTCGCACCCATAACTGGACGAAGAGGAGTATATTCTGGGATCTGCCATATTGGAGCACCAATCTGATCAGACATAACCTTGATGTCATGCATATCGAGAAGAATGTGTTTGATAACATAATTAATACTGTAATGGATGTAAAAGGGAAGACGAAAGATAATCCGAAGGCCAGGTTGGACTTAGAAGACATATGTAGACGTCCTGCATTGCATTTGATAGAGGAGGGGAATGGAAAGTTAAAGCAACCTAAGTCAGTTTTCTCACTGGATAAAGAGGATAAAGGTAGACTTTGTAGGTGGATTCAGGGTCTAAAGTTTCCAGACGGGTACGTGTCGAACTTGAAAAGATGCGTCGACCTCAAGGAGAACAAACTAGTAGGTATGAAGAGCCACGATTGTCACGTATTCATGGAGAGGTTAATTCCGATTGCATTTCGGGAATTCTTACCGCAGGTCGTTTGGGACCCATTGACAGAGCTGAGCATATTCTTCAGAGATCTTTGTTGTACTAAGTTGCTCGTCGATCGTCTAGAAAAGCAAGAGAGGGACATTGCGGTAACACTATGTAAGCTCGAGAAGGTGTTTCCTCCTGGATTCTTCGACTCTATGGAGCATTTGCCAATTCATCTTTCCTATGAGGCACGTGTTGGTGGTCCTGTCGGTTATCGGTGGATGTACCCCTTCGAGCGCCATCTGAATCACCTAAAGAGAAAGGTGAAAAATAAGGCACGGGTTGAAGGCTCTATTTGTGAAGCTTATGTTCTCGAGGAGATTACAAACTTTTGCTCGACGTATTTCAAACCGCATGTTGCTACTAATAGGACGAAAGCTCCCAGAAACGACGACGCATATCAGGAATCTAATGATACAATACTCAAAGTATTTAATGCATCCGGAAAGCCCTCGGGAAAAATAAAGAAGAGATATTTGAATGACGATGAGCTAAGGGCTGCTCAATTGTATATATTACTCAATTGCGACGAGGATGAAGTGGAGAAGCTAGAGGGGTAAGTAATTAATATGTCCACGTTTACATCATCTCAATGTAATAGTATAAGATACTATTATGCTACTAATCAGCAGTTGCTTCATTATTTTTCAGCACATATAATGATGAGTTGAGGTCGGTTAGACCCTACATAACAGACGAAGAAGTAGAACAAGATATGAGATGCCATTTTTCTTCTTGGTTGAGCACATATGTAAGATGCTTGGTAATTACTTTTTATTTCTGCACTTGCAAAACAAATAACTTACTATCGCTACTTTGGTATTTAGGTCTATCGTCTAATATCACCCGAGACTGAATCTATTAGGACTCTAGCCAAGGGACCAATTACTGTCGTAAAAATATGGCCAAGTTTCTGTGTGAATGGGTTCAGGTTCAAGTCAACAAATGCTCCTATCAGAGACAGCTTTCTGGATCTTGATTCCACGAAAAATAGTGGTTTGTGTATCAAATCTACAAACTACAAAGACGTCAATCCGGGCAATGATTTTTTTGGCATCTTACGAGAGATTGTGGAGTTGACATATAATTATGGCCCAGAACCTGCTAATATCGTGCTATTCAGGTGTGAATGGTTCGATCCGATTCAAGATCAAGGTTGGAAAATTGACAAGCATGGCCTTGTGGATATAAACTACAAGCGTAGATATCAAGGCTACGAACCATTTGTCCTATCAAGTCAGGCTCAGCTCGTGTACTTCACAACTTATCCTAGACGGGGGACAACAAGGTCGGATTGGTGGGCAGTATGCAAGACTAAAGCTAGAAATACCTTTGACATTGACGAAATAGCTTATCAGGAGGACGATCTACCTCTTGTAACAAATATTGTAGATGTGGACTCAACGGAAGTTACTCATTACACGAGTAATAATGTAGAAGATGTAGAATTATCCGAAGAGGACGACAAAGTAGATAAAAGTGAAGACGAGGAAGAGGAAGAGCAGGACGAGGAAGGCGAACAAGATGAATTTTCTGAAGATGATTGAAAATATAAAATATTCCATGTAGAATGTAACTGTATTTGGACTGTAAATATTGCATGTAGAAGTAGATATTGACATTAACGAATATATGTATTATATTTTGACTGTATAATGCTTTGAGATATGTATCACATTTCGACTGTAGAATGTAGTATATATTTGTGTTTCTCTATATTCATCATATGTTGTTATCAGATATGACAGGACGACGCGGAGGATTCGGCAGGTCCCGAGGTAGACAGAGTGCCACTCCGGTACTGCCTACTGTTGGTTCTGGATCATCGTCGCCCAGTACTCCAGTATATCGATCAGTCACATCTCCGACTGCGACGACGTTGCGTGGCATCACTCCTGGGACGAGTAGTTCCAGGCGTGATAGTACTCCCTCGTCCAGCGTTCCTCCTGCTGACAGAACCATGGAGACAGATGAGCATGTAGAGGAGGTCGTGCCGACGTTGTCCCAGCATCAGCAAGATCCTCCATGCGCACCACCGGAGGAGACGAGGACAGAGATTTGGGCCGACGGTACAAAGTAAGTCAATTAGATGGTTTAGTATATATTTGTGTTTCTCTTTATTCATCGTATATTCACTTTTTCAGTAATCTAAATTATTATTTCTGTATAGATATCGTCCATCGTCGGTTCAGAGACGCCTGGGCCAATTTCTGAGGAACAACTATGGTGGCCCTTGGATCAACTACTCTGAGGCTCCGGAGGAGAGGAAGGCGTTCTGGTTTGCGCACTTCCAGGTAAAAGTATATTAAATAAATCTTCTAATTTATGCATATTCGTGATGCTAACTTAATGAATTATTTATTGTAGCAAACGTATTTTTATCCTCCGTACCGGGCCGAGTTGATCGAGCGGCTCTTTCCTACCGTTGCCGCCAAGCTTATCCGAGATGCTCTGGATGACCAGAAGGCTCGTGATCGTGCTGGAAAACCGATCCAAGGTTGGATCACGCCTAAGCAGTGGACTGCGATGAGGGCTAGATTCGACGATCCGAGCTACAAGGAAAGGTCTAAGAAGGCCAAGGCGGCTAGGCAGAATGCTGCCAAGTGGTGTGGTGGATCGATTCCGATGACGGAACATTTCCGTCGTTTGGTATGTTTTTTCTTTTAAAATATATTATTTTAATATAAGTACCATAAAATGGTACTTGGAAAAAATATTTAAGTTTAGTAATAAAAAATATATTTTTAACAGGTACAGAGGGGTGAGGATGCAAACATGGTGACCGTCTTCTTGGCCACCCATCGCAAGGACGGAAATCTCATTGATGAGAGGGCCTCACAGACCTATGTAAGTATTACTTTACTTTGTGTTTATTTTAATATAACTTAGGCAATTATTGAGTTTCCAAACCTTTTCTAGGCCGAGTATCTTAGGCTTCGTGAGCGGGCGACTGCTAGTGCACCTACACCTGGAGAGGCTGGTGCTTTGTCGCAGCCCGGTCCATCTCCGTCGGCGGACGACCTGTGGGTGACCGCAGCTGGTGGCCTCCAGAGGGGTACGTACTACGGTACGGGCTCCTATGGCGCCCTGGTTGCGACGCAGTCATCTAGGGCCTCCCTGTCACGACCCGCACCCGGATATTCGGGCACGAGTGCGTGGGCACGTCCAGCCTACGCCGCAGAATCGACGGTAGTACGCTGTCTAGGGCATGACCACAAGCAATAAATCTAGCTCATTCACAACAAATAAATAGGCAAGAAAATAGCAGGAAAGGAATGCTAAGATTTTATAACCATAATATGAAAATCAGATCCAGAGTTTATTACAGAACCAGAGATTTATATCGGGGACAAACCCGATTTATGAGATAAGAAATAGGAATAAAGATAGCTAATGCTAACTACTCTGCAGGAGTAGTCTCCTGGGTGGGAACCGGCTCTGCAACTGTATCACCTGCTGGCTCATAGGGTCCATAGTAGGTAGGGGCAAGGTTCTCATCATCGCCTAAACAACGTATCCAGTCAGGAAAGGAGCAAAGTACACAGTGCACAACAAGACTAAACTTAAATATTTATGACAATTAACTGAGTATCATATTGAGAAATTGCGTAAAGGAAATATCAACATCTCAGAGTTTAATGCTATAAACAGGAATATGAGAAAGCAGGAAGTAAAGTGAAACAGGAAATGAAACTACAACAGTCAGTAAGAACTATAACAAGACTAGAACTATCTGTGTGAACTTGTGTTTGTTTTAGAATACATAGTTGGCATGTAGGGGTTTATAAGGCTAATAAGGCCGTCATAGACGACTAGTGTCTGGAACAATCAAGTATAAGGCTGATGGTACAGTCGCGTACCAACAGCTAGTATCTGGACCTGGGGAAGGGTAAACTACATGCCTCCTAGTATTCTCCCACCAGACACGAAAGCAAGACATGAACTCTAATATTCAAGACATGAAAATCCAGCATTTCTGACACTAGGTGTAATCATCAAGGGTACTAGTAAAACAGGAAATTAATTATCACAATATATAGATTTAACTTGAAGTGCAGGTACTTGCCTGTTGTTTGGATCTGATTAATTTGGTTCTTGGGAGAAATGTCCAGAGATGAGTCCAGAAGCTGAAATAGACATTACCATCATGCTCAGAAGATGTCAAATAGCTAGAAACGCCTGTCCTTGGGTCCAATTTGGAGACAAGGGCAAAAACGGCAGTTTCGGGTCAAAACGGGGTCCGCCGTTGGGCCCGCTTTGCACCGAAAAGCGTGTCCAGGTCAACGGTCTCCAAATTCACCAAACTTAGTGTCAACAGGTCAGGAACGCTGATACGAACCCAACGGAACTTCCAGATTTGGATTCCGATGAGCCGATCACAAAATCGCCCGTCGAGCGGGGCGAAACAGGGTCTGGTTTTTTCCTGTTTTTGGATCGCGGTGTGCGATCACCACAGGACGCGATGCCCCGAACAGTTTGTCCGGACACCGAGAGGCTCATACAGGCTTCGCAACGCAATTTGCGGAATTGAAAACGGAGATACAGGGTGCAAGATACGAGTACCTGAACAGGACCCGAGAAACCGAAAATCTTCGTGTCCGTGTCGTGTCCGACACGACACGGAGAATTGGGAGCTAGGGTTAGGGTTCAGGGGATTCCTCGCTGCGGTGGCCGGAGGACCGCCGGAGGGGCGCCGGAGAGGGCCGGGGAAGGGTCGCCGGGGCTGGACGGAACCGGTGGCGGTCGGCGGGAGCTAAGGGCGGCCGGCAGCGGCGGCTACTGCTGCTGCTGCTGGTGCTGTCGGGTTCGTGGGCCGCCGGGGGAGAAGCGGGGACGGCACGGCCGTGGCAGGGTGGCTGGGCAGCGGCGGCGGAGGGCGTCGACTGCTGGGGAGGGGTCGCCGGACGGGGTGGTTAGGGTTGCGGCGAGTGGCTGTGGCGGAGAGGAGGCCGAAGGGGGGTTATATAGGGGAGTGAGGGAGAGGGAGACGCCGGGAACGGCGGAGGGGGAGGCGGCCGGTGCGGAGGTGCGCGGAGCGGGCGGGGGCGTGGCCGACGTGGCGCGCGGCCCGGGCGGAGCGGCGCCGGACGCGGGCGCCGCCGGAGGATGCGGGGAGAACTGGGAGAGGGGGCCGGGTCTGACGGGTCGGGTCGCGGGTCCGGGCAGACCCGCCCGACCCGTTAAGTCGGTGTTGGGCCGGGGCTGAGGGTTGGGCTGGGCTCGGCCCACTGGGCCGGGCCGGCCCAAGAAAATAAATAAAAATATAATAATATAAATAATAATAATAATAATAATAATAAACAGTTTTAATTAATTAATTAATTAGTAAATAGTTTTTTAGGCATTTTAAAAATAGGTCTGAGGCCCAGAAAAATCCAGAAAAATTGCCCTAAGTCCAGTTTTCTATTTTACACCCAAAAATATTATTTTCATAATATTTTAATGTTATTTATTATCAATTAAAAATCTTGTAATAATTCAAAACCCTGATTTTAATTACAGAAAATTCCCAGAAAATTTCAGAAAATTGTGAAAAATCCCAATTTTAATATTTTGAAAATTCAGGGGCTTACAATCTACCCAACTTATAAAATTTCGTCCTCGAAATTTAAATTATGGCAGGGTTCTCTCTGTCCAAAACTCACTTGGTTACAGTCCAACGGTTTTCTCTCAAGGGAACATTGCGGTCGCTACCCAACTTATAATTTACCCGTATATCCTCTAAGGCTGTACAACTAGTAGAGCTAGGTCCCAACTTAATAAATTATGGTATTGAATCTTTAAGTTTGCAACACAAACACATCACCCAGGGTATTACCTTAGTCATAAAGGGTTATCATCTAGCACTACAAATCAAACTTATCTCAAACACAGGATTTCGTCTTTCCGAAACGAGGGAAGACGATGATCAATAATAAAGAATTTAAAGGCGTGGTGGTAGAACAGAGGTATAGGGATCAAGGCGTTTAAAGAATTCTAATGGGATTTGTCAGGCGGGTATGGATTGAGATTCTATTCTGGTAGTCATTTATTCGCATGCTCGTATCAGTATAATTATGTAACTGATACGATATGCTCGGACACATTTTAGGGGTAAGTATATTAGTCACTATATCTCTCAATCCACGTAAGGTAGTTGTGCGAAGTGCGAATCAAAATGCACTAAGGTTGATCAGACCGTAGTACACTGATTCTGAGTAGACACTTGTATTAGTGGGGTTGATCAGGCCTCAGTAATACATGTGTCCTGAACAAGCCCGATAAAGGTAAGCTTGCAAAACTAAGCTATGAAATAGCAGCATATGTCAAGTTCAGCAAAATTTAAGTGCGCTAGATAATGATGAAAAGGAGGTACAATTTATTTAAATCCACAAAACAACACATATTAAGCATAATAGCAACCTCTAAAAATCTTCTATAGTTATCAAATTTAAAAGCATACCAGGTATTTAGCAAGTTCAAAATTACTAAGTTGGGGCTAAGGTCACGAACCAATAGGCATGAGCTAAACAATACTAGGAAAGGTATCTACGAATCACTTACGCGCATTAGCTGCTTCCAGAGTTTGCGCGTTCTCCACGGTCATCACGTAAGCTTGTCCGCGTCCTGGAGCAGTGGGGCAGTCCCTCACTAGATGTTCTGTTGATCCACAATATAGACAGACACCTAGTCTCATCCTACAAACTTGCCAGGTGTGACCTTGTTTTCGACAAAAGCCACAAGTGGGAACTCGTTGGTTCTGTCCTTGAGCTTGGTGTTGGGGTGCTGGAGCTCGAGGGAGAGGACGCTGGGCTTGCTGCGGGGACCTCTGCTGTTGTTGTTGTTGAAAAAGGCGTTTGTTGGGTCCCGCATTTCCGGTATCTCTTTCTCGCTTTAGCTTATGCCCCATGTCTCTCTCAACGCCTTGTGCCACGTTCAAAATTTCCTCATAGGTGCGAGCTCGGCTGGTGGTGACAGCAAGGCGAATATCCGGAGACAGCCCCTTCTTGAATCTACGGGCTCGGTCCTCCGGGGTACGAACCATGCACTCCGCAAAGTGGCTTAACCTGCTAAATTCAGCAGTATATTCATCAACAGTCATGTTACCTTGTTCCAGTCTCTCGAATTGGCTTTCGAGAGCTTCCCGAGCCACTTCGGGGTAGAATTTCTCCCTGAACAGCCTCTTGAAGTCCTCCCAGGTGACGTCGGAAGCAGATAGTTGGGGTTCATCTCTGAACCAGGTTCGAGCAATGTCGAACAGTTGCAGGCTTGCAGACTCCACTTTGAGATCATCGGGAACCCGAGCAGTCTTCAGGAGTCTCTCGACATTCTCTATCCACTCATCCGCGTAGAGAATGCCCTCAGTTCCGTAGAATTCCAGAGGCCTAAGGTTCTTGAAGTCTTTGGCACTTCCTGGCCTCTTGAGTGGCGACTCCTGGGACTTAATAGCTTCTGAGAGGCTGGTCCGCAGAAGTGCAGTCTGTTCTTTCTGGGATTTCACTAATCCCTGGAATACTCCTATTAGCTGTGCCCCATCTAAGGTAACTGCCGGGACAGATGGAGGCGGCGGGAGTGCAAGAGTCTCGGGCACATTCTGCTCAGCTGGTTCTGATGTGCCTCCTACTGTGTTCCTGGTCTGGACCATTCTGAAAGATTAAGGGATAGGAAGATCAGAATAGGATACTTGGAAATCAAAGGCGATAGGATAATTGAGCAGAAATGATATCAAGAATTGAAATAACGACCCTATACTGTGAATGAGCTTTATCCTAAAATCCTCAATCTTGTTGCAGGCCTGTTCGGTCCCTAAGTTGAAACCGAACAATTTAGTCGTAGACCTGCATGGGCCACCATAAAAACGTGTCATGACCCGCACCCGGATATTCGGGCACGAGTGCGTGGGCACGTCCAGCCTACGCCGCAGAATCGGCGGTAGTACGCTGTCTAGGGCATGACCACAAGCAATAAATCTAGCTCATTCACAACAAATAAATAGGCAAGAAAATAGCAGGAAAGGAATGCTAAGATTTTATAACCAGAATATGAAAATCAGATCCAGAGTTTATTACAGAACCAGAGATTTATATCGGGGACAAACCCGATTTATGAGATAAGAAATAGGAATAAAGATAGCTAATGCTAACTACTCTGCAGGAGTAGTCTCCTGGGTGGGAACCGGCTCTGCAACTGTATCACCTGCTGGCTCATAGGGTCCATAGTAGGTAGGGGCAAGGTTCTCATCATCGCCTAAACAACGTATCCAGTCAGGAAAGGAGCAAAGTACACAGTGCACAACAAGACTAAACTTAAATATTTATGACAATTAACTGAGTATCATATTGAGAAATTGCGTAAAGGAAATATCAACATCTCAGAGATTAATGCTATAAACAGGAATATGAGAAAGCAGGAAGTAAAGTGAAACAGGAAATGAAACTACAACAGTCAGTAAGAACTATAACAAGACTAGAACTATCTGTGTGAACTTGTGTTTGTTTTAGAATACATAGTTGGCATGTAGGGGTTTATAAGGCTAATAAGGCCGTCATAGACGACTAGTGTCTGGAACAATCAAGTATAAGGCTGATGGTACAGTCGCGTACCAACAGCTAGTATCTGGACCTGGGGAAGGGTAAACTACATGCCTCCTAGTATTCTCCCACCCGACACGAAAGCAAGACATGAACTCTAATATTCAAGACATGAAAATCCAGCATTTCTGACACTAGGTGTAATCATCAAGGGTACTAGTAAAACAGGAAATTAATTATCACAATATATAGATTTAACTTGAAGTGCAGGTACTTGCCTGTTGTTTGGATCTGATTAATTTGGTTCTTGGGAGAAATGTCCAGAGATGAGTCCAAAAGCTGAAATAGATATTACCATCATGCTCAGAAGATGTCAAATAGCTAGAAACGCCTGTCCTTGGGTCCAATTTGGAGACAAGGGCAAAAACGGCAGTTTCGGGTCAAAACGGGGTCCGCCGTTGGGCCCGCTTTGCACCGAAAAGCGTGTCCAGGTCAACGGTCTCCAAATTCACCAAACTTAGTGTCAACAGGTCAGGAACGCTGATACGAACCCAACGGAACTTCCAGATTTGGATTCCGATGAGCCGATCACAAAATCGCCCGTTGAGCGGGGCGAAACAGGGTCTGGTTTTTTCCTGTTTTTGGACCGCGGTGTGCGATCACCACAGGACGCGATGCCCCGAACAGTTTGTCCGGACACCGAGAGGCTCATACAGGCTTCGCAACGCAATTTGCGGAATTGAAAACGGAGATACAGGGTGCAAGATACGAGTACCTGAACAGGACCCGAGAAACCGAAAATCTTCGTGTCCGTGTCGTGTCCGACACGACACGGAGAATTGGGAGCTAGGGTTAGGGTTCAGGGGATTCCTCGCTGCGGTGGCCGGAGGACCGCCGGAGGGGCGCCGGAGAGGGCCGGGGAAGGGTCGCCGGGGCTGGACGGAACCGGTGGCGGTCGGCGGGAGCTAAGGGCGGCCGGCAGCGGCGGCTACGGCTGCTGCTGCTGGTGCTGTCGGGTTCGTGGGCCGCCGGGGGAGAAGCGGGGACGGCACGGCCGTGGCAGGGTGGCTGGGCAGCGGCGGCGGAGGGCGTCGACTGCTGGGGAGGGGTCGCCGGACGGGGTGGTTAGGGTTGCGGCGAGTGGCTGTGGCGGAGAGGAGGCCGGAGGGGGGTTATATAGGGGAGTGAGGGAGAGGGAGACGCCGGGAACGGCGGAGGTGGAGGCGGCCGGTGCGGAGGTGCGCGGAGCGGGCGGGGGCGTGGCCGACGTGGCGCGCGGCCCGGGCGGAGCGGCGCCGGACGCGGGCGCCGCCGGAGGATGCGGGGAGAACTGGGAGAGGGGGCCGGGTCTGACGGGTCGGGTCGCGGGTCCGGGCAGACCCGCCCGACCCGTTAAGTCGGTGTTGGGCCGGGGCTGAGGGTTGGGCTGGGCTCGGCCCACTGGGCCGGGCCGGCCCAAGAAAATAAATAAAAATATAATAATATAAATAATAATAATAATAATAATAATAAAAAACAGTTTTAATTAATTAATTAATTAGTAAATAGTTTTTTAGGCATTTTAAAAATAGGTCTGAGGCCCAGAAAAATCCAGAAAAATTGCCCTAAGTCCAGTTTTCCATTTTACACCCAAAAATATTATTTTCATAATATTTTAATATTATTTATTATTAATTAAAAATCTTGTAATAATTCAAAACCCTGATTTTAATTACAGAAAATTCCCAGAAAATTCCAGAAAATTGTGAAAAATTCCAATTTTAATATTTTGAAAATTCAGGGGCTTACACTCCCCAACAGCTGTGCATTCCACACACCCCTCGCAGTCGCAGCCCTCGCAGTCGTCGGCCAGAGTCCAGGAGGCCGTCCAGGAGGCCGTTGACCGTTAGATTGCGTCTCTCCGTGACGACTTGCTGCGAAGTATGGAGGACCAGTCCCGGTCCCAGCCGCAGGCGGACGATCCGATGCTCATCGCACGATTGGATATGCTCGACCGCAGCATGACGGAGCTACGAGAATTGACAAATGATATTAGAGCCTCCAATGATCGCAACATCATGGAGCTGCAGGCGTCACAGCTATCGATGGGCGAGAAGCTGACGAGGATGCATGCGTCACAGCTATCGATGGGCGAGAACCTGACGAGGATGCAGGATTCAATGGGTGATAGCAGTACGAGGCTGTTATCTACCCTGGATTCTTACAACCAGCGACTCGCATACTTGGAGCGGGCACGGCCTCCACCGACGTCACTGCCTTCTCCATCGACATCGGTGTCGATTCCACGGGACGAGTATGAGGAGTTGTTATCCTTCAAGCGCGCCGCTGGTCAGCCTCCTGCAGATCCGTAGTAGTATAGTTATTTTTATTATTATTTATGAATTATTGATACTTCAACAATAGACATAATGTATGATGCTTCTTGTGGTCTTTAATTTTTTAGTTAATTTAATTGGATTATATAGTTATCCACATTTAATTGGATTGATACTTCTTGTGGTCTTTAATTTAATTGGATTATATAGTTAACTAGAATGAATCATGTTGGTGTGTATGATGAAGATGATGTAAAACTGCAGGGAATCACCAATGTTTGCTTCTGCACATTATTTTTTTTTATTTTTTTTTAAAAAATTAGCGACGTTATTAGCGACGTTTAGCGACGTTTAGCGACGTTAATTTACGTCGCTAATTACGTCGCTACTTAGCGACGCTGTAAAACGTCGCTAAGGACGTCGCTAATGACGTCGCTAATTACGTCGCTAAACGTCGCCAATTGCTGACATGGCAGTATAGCCAGGTCATTAAAGACGTCGGTGTAACGTCGCGATAGATGTCGCTAATCAGCGACGTTTAGCGACTTTTCTAAACGTCGCTTTTTAGTGACTTGGCGTCGCAAAACGTCGCTAAATTTAGCGACACATTAAAGTCGCTAAAAAACGTCGGCATAGCGACGTTTAGCGACGTTTTTTGTTTTAGCGACTTGGTGTTTTTCGACTGCTTTGAAACGTCGCTAATTACGTCGCTAAACCTAATTAGCGACGATTTTTGGTTATTTAGCGACGTTTTTAGACGTCGCTAATTTGACTTTTTCTGGTAGTGATCGGTCATTTATGGATAAGCCAGTTACCTCATGTTCATATAGACTAAGTTATCCTCGCTTATCGATAATCCGCATACGAGTCATTGCATCATGCCTAGTAATCTAGATCACCTGAACGGATATGAGTATAACACACTTATACATAATTGAACACTTGAACATCTTCTGCAATACTTCTGGATAATCCGTATAACTCCTGCACCTAAAACAGAACCTCGCTCGTTACACTTGTGTTTGCTTATGTAATTGCCCATGGATTTTATTATATATGCTCGTGCTTGGTTTTACTTGGTTTACCTTGGACAAGGAAGGACGAATGGTAAGTTGGTAAGTCTCGCCGTGTTACTCTTATATCTCACTGCGCACTACCACACGAGTTAGGATTTTTATTATGCCATAAAACTGATCCTAAGGCAAGACTAGAAAGATAACTTAATAGATGGTGCACGAAACCTATATAACATGTTTGGATTTGTCGAGCTAGCGAGAAGCCTCCCCACCAGTGCATTCATGTACTGATAACCCACCAGATTGCTTGTAGGGTGAAGGAGAACCTCGTTCGGTATGGAAAACCCCTTCGTGCGTACTAAGGCGTGGAGTTCGCTCTGGTGCCTTAGAACATTGCGTCTGGAACTAAAGCACTTATAGAAGACATAATATTGGAACATCACATATGTATCCTTCCACAAATATAGCCACTTGGCACGCTTTTACTGTTTCGAGAGAGAGGGCTTAAGCGACTTGTAATCTCGGTCTAGCGCCGCTTATAATACTTGTTCAATATCAATAAAGTGCTTGTTTTACTTCTATACTTGTGTTATACAATGTTTTCGCTATTGACGACTCTGTGAACTTGTTACCAATCGCTTGTTCGTTTCTTATTCTACTGCGTTTGGACTATCTGTGTGACTTTGTGGCTTAGTCATTTTATCGCATGTTCGGATCATGGCCTTGCGCGGGCTCAGCTAGTGCTCGTGCGACATCACGTCCAGATAGAAAAGATCGTCCTGCGGGAGCGCTGGCGCGGTATTCGCGCCTAACTGGGACAACCGATTACCTGTGGAAGATTGGGGCATGAGAAAAACATCAATTCAAGGTTGGCGCATAACATTAGGCAAGAAAATAACATCCGCGCATAATGGGCCAAAACCACTATTGGCGCACAATTACTAGTCCGGGCAGTTCTGGCGCACTTTGATACCAAAAGTGCTCTGAGCAAAAGATGACACACAATTGATACTAAAACGTACTCTAGAACCTTGGCGCACAATGATAGAAGTGCGCGAGCCAGGAGCTTGGCGTACAAAGAGCGTTTTTGGACAACCGATTTCCTTTCAGTTTGATTGTATCGTGACTTGTGGATGCCCAAAAATGAGGGTTGGCGCACAAAGAGCGTAAAAATGTCTACTAAAAGACAAAACACAAGTCTCAATGCATTGCATAGCAGCCGATACAACCCTGCAGTCGAGAACACAATTCTCAAGAATAGTCAGAAGTCATTGCTTAGTATTAATTAATTTTGAAGGGCTACAAAGTGCGCCGTCTCTGGAGAATCTCATATAGTATGCCAACACAGCAAAGTGTGCCATTCTTCAGAAGCAACAAAGTGCGCCAGTAAGAAAAGTTTTACCAAAGTGCGTCAACTCTGCAATACTACAAAGTGCGCCAACTTGGCTATTTAAGCAGTGGCATACATTCTTGATGACTTGTAGACCCATTCAAAAGTGTGCCAAATATGATTGGCGTACTTTTGGAGGAATTGCCATAGTACAAAACGTATGTAGGAGTAGAGAAGTGCGTCCAAAGTACTCAACATATCTTGGCGCACTTTCTAAGAAATTTGTAAAATACACACAAGTGCGCTTACTGAAACTTTGCTTTATGCGCCAAGGGTTCCCTGCGTACTTTTTCTATGCATTCTCGGGCCAACTTTGCATTCTCCGACTTGCTGTACTCGGGCTCCATGAGCAATCCAATTCAAGAAAAATAAAATCATCAATGAGACAAGTTCTAAGTGTTACCCAAAAATAAAACCGATCAAATGATTAAAATAAGTTATACTAAGAATCAAAGCAAGATCCATGGTTGTTCCTTCGGTTGGCAAGATGAACTTGCCTACGATCAAGTTCTAGCCTAATACTACCAAGGTCACCCACGGCCAAGGCCAAGCTCGGCTGCTCTCGGTGAAGGCTGAAGAAGGAAAGAGAAATGAAAGAAAAAAAAGTGAAGGAAAGAGAAATAATTTGCTTAAATAGGTAAATGGTTGATTGTAGGCCATTGGATTGTAATCTATGTCCCTCTCCCGGGTTCATCACAACCATGCACACGAAAATCAAGGGACCAACGGTCCAAAGCATGCAACTAAGAAAATTTTTTGCAAAAATAACCTAGACAATGCATGAATGGCATAAAGCATAAAGTAACCAATTAAACATAAAGTAAGCTATACACGTATTATATGCGTATATCAGATACGTATACTAGAACAGTGAGACGAGTCTCACATCTATCATGACAGGATAACGTGGCAGGTGAAGATGAGTTGGACTATCCTACATATAACGGCCTACTGGAGGACATGTTCGGAGAGACTAACAAGGACGCTACTCAGGACCCGAAGTTTATCTCATGAGAGATATAGGACATTTGTATATATTTCCTTTCAGTTTGATTGTATCGTGACTTGTGGATGTATTGTGTAGTTTGAGGATGCTGCCTTTATCATTCATCGAATTTGTCTCCGAAAATCCATTGTAAAATGACATGTAATAAAATAGTGGAAAGCTGTGGTGATTGACAGTGACAGGGCACGACATAGACTAGTGATGAGTATGATCAAATATACATAGTTTGGTGACAAATAAGGTTTAAACATCTAACTACTAATGTTCTCAACATCGAAGGTTGTACGTGGCCTGATTCATACCCAATTATTTGGGAGCCGACCGTGACCTTAGTACCTCAATTATTATTATTATAAATTTTAACTTATTACCCTCAACTATTCTAATTTTTTAACTTGATACCCTAAACTTTTAAAGTAGACAACTTACTACCCTAAACTATTGAATATTTTCAAGTTGATTTCTTCAGTCAGTCAGGGGTTAAGTTTTTCGTTAAAAAAATAACAAAATTACCCCCCTCCTTCATCCACCCCCCGCTGTCCTCCTCCCCCCCCGGGTGCCTACCACCTCTCCCCTCCGCTCCCACTGACGCCCCTCGCCGCCCCTCGCTTCGTTCCCCTGCCCCATTGATGCTGCCACCGTTGCTGCCGTTGAAAAAAGAGCATGAAAATATTTTTGTCATTTAATATTTTATGCTAATATTGTCAAGGATATTAAGTTATAAAATTATACTTGAAATATTAAGTTGTTTAGTTTTAAAGTTTATAGTATAAAGTTGAAAAACTAGAATACAAAATTGAAAAACTGAAATAGTTGATGGTATCAATTTTAAATTTAGCCTTTACTCTTTTTTTTTTTTTTTTACACTTTTTCTTCGTCTCTCCTCTTCCGTCACTGGCCTCAATTATGTGATTGTCCATAATATATTTTATTTCTTTTTTTTCAATCAAGGCAATGAAAATATAGCAAAAATCTAGTCAAATACATCTCTCTTTTTGGTGTCGATAAATTTCTGGAAGGAGGAGTTTGAAGTCATATGCATTTTTTGAGAATTAGGGTTTGGTGGTGGTGGGTGCCAATCAATGTTTTTTTTTCCTGTTTGATTTGCTAGTGGTCTCAGTCCAACATGTGCTTCATGAGGGAGTGGATTGGTCTCAGGCTTGATTCTTCAATTTTGTTGGGTTATTCATTCAAGCTGATGTACAACTGTTGGTACTCATCTCATCTTTGATCTTCCTCCTTTTGATAGTGACCAATGATTCTCTTTGATTTGTTCGATTATCGATTACAATTATTAGTGTATAGCTTAATATTTCTCTTATTTTGACGGATAAATGGTAGGGTACTAGTAGATCTTTCATTTTGGGCATGATTTTTGTAATGTATTATTATAAGCACACCTTAACGTCATGTATAATTAATCATCTTTTGATTATATGAATGGGACTGCGTTGTTGGCAGATTTCTCACGGTTGGTCTCATGGTTTTCATTTTTACTAGTTTGAGGCATATATAGGGTAGTTCAATTTATTACGTATTTTGATGATAACAAGTTACCAAGTTTATAATTATGTTTTCGTATGGTGGATTAAATCCGGAGAGATTTCCAAGACTGGATTGTCCCTAATTCAGGTATAGCGGGATAAATCTTTGTGCATATTTCTTCACATTCTTTACCTTTACCTTTACTATTCCGTAACATTTGATTCTGCACCTTGTGTGTAAAGATTTTGTATATCTAGCGAATTATCACATCTCCATCACCCCCTTTAGTTTTTGCACACAAGATGTTTGTTGAAATGCTTGAGGAGATTAAAATTGGTTAGATTCTTAATCCTGCCCCTGCCCCTATAGTTTGTATGCACAAGGTAATTGTTTGAGTAGATTAAAATTGGTATGATTCTTAACCAACATATTCATCCTCTATAGTGTCGCCTACATTGGGTTTTAGATGTCGGTGTTTCACCTCGATTTGTGATTCACTATCTTTTAGGATGTAAATTTGTTGTTTCTTGTGATTGTCCGAGAAGTAAGTTTGTGAAGAACTGTGCCTTAGTGTTCAAAATCTCCTTTTGAGTTGTTTTCTTGGATTTACTCTTCTCCAGACTTCCTAGAAGGTCCTTTTTTAAAGATGTTCACATAGGAAATCTACCCCAAGACACTGTACATACTTTTTCTTTCCAGGTATGTTTTGACTCACTACCTTGTGTTACATATATAAGATTTCTTTACCATTCTTGTACCTATTTCTCCCTTAATTTCCAATGGCTAATTTTCATTTACAGAAATATCCCAAATTGGCAATATTATACTAGGACTCATATTTTTATAAATTAGCCGTTAGCCTGTCATATGTAGTAATCCTGCATAGTAATGGACATCTAATCTATAATTAGATGTTAAGTTTCTTCATCGAGAAATAACATATTAACTCTACTCTATAGCTGGTATGTCTCTGTTGTGGTATGGTTTAGAGCTGCAAATCGAAAAGAACATCAGATTGCTTTATAAGGAGATGAATTCCAAGGTTCTGAGGTTCATTTCAGGCCTGAATTATACATAGGTGATAAAATGACAAGAATTAGGTTCCATGTTGGAGAATTTTCTAATTACTTGCTAGAACTTAAAGCATGTAGGGATCTCTACTTGATCTGTCTAGTTCCTTTAGTTTCTTTGTCAACACTACAATGCAACATAACTTTAATTCTAGGTACTATCGAGGGTAATACCTCTGATTGTTTCCTTCCAGTTTATCTAGTTATTACATTTACATTTCTGCGACTGAAGGACTGTGGAAGTGTCAGCACTGTACGTGGACCCTATCATTTGATCGGTCCTGGCATAGATCTCACTCAGAAACAAAGACAATTGCCAAATGGCGATGGGATTTGAAACACTAACCCATCTTTGAACATATTTTGATTCACCAATTAAAGGTTAGTTTATCCAATATCAAAATATTGATCGTAGTGCCCTGAATCTTTAGTTCATTACTGTCCACGTGACCTATAACTCTGTGCTAAATGTCTTAGAGCTTGGCATCTCAAGTGTAAATTTTGGAGTCCGAGATATTTTTTGTTTTTTGCCTTCAAAGTTTGACATCTACAATCATTCAGTTCTAACTAATAGGAAAGCATAATCTGACCAAGTCTCTTTGTATGGGTAAATATATTCTGCAGAACCTTCATCTATTTGCATTCACTGAAATCTATTGCTTCATCTGTTTTAGCATGCATGATTATTGATTACTATAACTCTTCTAAAAACCTAAAATAATCTTTGATGGAATGCATTGCTCATATATATTATATACAAACATTACAGTGTTAACAATGTCAAAATTCCATGTGTCTTCAGGTCTTGAATTTAATGACATTACTGCTGGCCTAGAACTAAGAGAAGCAGGCCAGGTTGAAGCAGAGAACCAACAAATGGTGAAGCAGATGTTACGATAGAAGAATTTAATAGTCTTGCCGATAATCCTGTTGAAGAAGAGGGAAAAAAATCGACAATGTGGTGACAGAAGAATTGAGTAATTTCAAGAACATTCACACTAAAGAAGGGCGGAAAACTTTAGAAATTTTGCTTGTGGAAATTGGATCAGGTTCATGCCTTAATTTTTTGGAAATGGGATCATGCAAAGTGTACAAGAAATTGAAGAATTTGAAGTCTTTGTCCAGGAAAGTTGCATAAAGTAGAAGTTGCAGAATTTGATGTGGAAAGAGTTTTTAGATGAACAAGAGACTCGTGATTTGTACTTTCCTAATTGCCACTCTTGCATTACAAAAAAGATAAATTTTGCAGAAAAGAGAAAGGATAGTTCGAGATAGCCAACATGATCTTCCACCTGAGAAACTTCAGAATCTTTAAGGAAGCAGTCTTGTGCCGCTGAAACACTAGAGGTGGATCATGAGGACGAAACAGTATTCAGGTGTGTATCTCGCTTCAGCTTTTTCATTTCAACAGGTATACATTTGCTTCCTTTGAGTACTTAGTAAGTTCTTCCGAATCAAATTATTTAATGGTCTTGAAAAGAAATTCTCTTTGAAACAAATTAACAATATTGATTTTATTAATGGATGATATAAAAAAGTAATACAACTACGAATATATATATATATAGAGAACAAATCCATATCAGGATAGGAATAGGAGAAGAGATCCTAAATCAGGATAGGAGTAGGAGAAGAGAGATGCATCCATATAGGAGAATGAATCTAATCCTAAATATAATTAATTTTAACACCCTCCTTCAAACTCATGGTGGGTCAAACAACATGAGTTTGTCCAATAGAAACTGAAATTGCGGTGTGGGGTGTGACTTTGTAAAGAAATCTGTTAGCTGATCAACGGACGTCACATGTGGTAGAGAAATAGTGCCACCCAAATATTTTTCACGGACGAAGTGACAATCAATCTCAATGTGCTTTGTCCGTTCATAAAAAATCGAATTATTTGCAATCTTTATAGCACTCTTGTTGTTACAGTGAAACGGCGTAGTCTTGTGGGAGCAATGTCCATATCAGAGAGCAGTCTGCGTACATGGACGATCTCCCTAAGGGTGGTAGCCATAGCTCTTTATTCTGCCTCACTAGAAGAACATGCAACAACGTCTTGTTTCTTGCTTCGTCATGAGATTAACGAATCTCCAAGAAACAAACAAAATCATGTAGTAGATCGTCTGGTGGTCGAATCTCCTGTCCAATCTGCATCAGAAAATGCATGAAGCTCCATAGTAGATGTAGAAGACATAAATAATGAGCGCGTAATGGAGTCCTGAAGATATCGGAGAACCCGAAGTAAGGTACTATAGTGAGCTGATCGAGACGCAGAAACGAACTGGCTAACAATACTAACTGTATGAGAAATATTTGGCCTGGTCAAACAAAGATACACAAGTTGACCCACTAGCCGTCTGTAGCGAGTAGGATCCGTGAGAGGCTCACCATCTGTGGGACGAAGCTTCACATGAAGCTCTAAAGGAGTATAGTGAAGTTTGGAGATGGAGAGGAGAGAAGGAGAAAAGTAGGAGAAGAGAGAATATGAGAAAGGAGATTGCAAGGGGCATAAAATCCTATGTTGCATCTCATGTCTATTTATATTGATATGCAATACACCCACAATTACTATTATATCCTCATATGATAAATAACAAAATAATAACTCTAACACCATCCCTCAAGCAGGAGCATATAGATCAGACATGCCCGGTTTGCTACATAAATCAGAAAATGGACCACGAGCAAGTGGTTTGGTGAGGATATCACCCAATTGATCCTCTGACCGAACATAAGGAGTGACAATCTGTTTCTTCAGCAACAAATCACGAACAAAATGACAATCCACCTCGATATGCTTCGTGTGCTCATGAAACACCGTGTTACTTGCGATAAACATTGCCAATTTATTATCACAATACATTTCCATCGGAATAGGAATCATAATTCCCATTTCAAGAAGAAGAGACTGCACCCACATCATCTTAGAAGTTGTATGAGCCATCGCACGGTACTAGGCCTCTACACTAGAACGAGCCACATTCTGCTTCTTACTACCACGTGACAAGATTGCCACCACAAACATACAATAACCAGAAGTAGACCTCCTATCACTGCGACTGCCTGCCTAATCAACATCACTGAACCCCGTCACTGTAAGCAACTGGAAATGTTTGTACAACAAATCCTTTCCAAGTGCACCCTTCAAGTATCGAAGAATGCGAAAGATAGCCTCCCAATGCGGTTGTCGAGGGGCATGCATAAACTGATTAACTACTCCAACTGCATATGCGATGTCTGGTCGAGTAACAGTAAAATATATAAGTTTGCCAACCAAACGTCTATAATATCCAACATCCTCAAATAACTCTCTCCATCAGCATCAAGCTTGTCATGATAATCCATATGAGTCTCAACTGACCGACACTCCAACATCCAAGTCTCGGAGAGCAAGTCTAGAACATACTTGCGTTGTGGCATATGCACACCTTTCTTAGATCGAGCAACCTCGATTCCAAGAAAATATCGCAGAAGACCCAAATCCTTAGTATGAAACTGACGACTAAGGTAGGCATTCAAGTCCACAATCCCAGCATGATCACTCCCATATATAATGATATCATCAACATAAACAATCAACACGAAATACCTGCTGAGGAAGAATGACAAAATACTGAATGATCTGATGTGTGGTGCGCTGAAAGCCATACTGAATGTGAACTGAACTTGTCAAACCAAGCACGAGGTGACTTTTTCAGTCCATATAATGCTTTCTTCAATCGACATACGCGTTTTTTATTTCCTGCTACAACATATCCCGGTGGTTGATCCATATAAACCTCCTCCCGTAAGTCACCATGCAAGAAAGCATTCTTTATGTCCAGCTGATATATAGGCCATTGGCGATTAACCTCCACAGAAATAAGAATCCAAACTGAATTCGGCCGAGCCACTAGAGAGAGTCTCTATATAATCCATACCATATGTCTGTGTATACCCTTTGGCAACCAACCTTGCCTTGAGGCTCTCAACAGAACCATCGGGATGATACTTAACAGTGTACACCAATCTACAACCCACTGTCTGCTTCCCAACAAGAAGTGATGTAAGCTCCCAAGTTTGATTTTGATGTAAAACATACATCACCTCATCCATTGCACTTTTTCAACCAAAAGATGACATAGTCTGCTTGTAAGTTTTAGGAATGGAAATAGAAGATAACGAAACAACAAATGCATGAAAAGATGATGAAGCACGGTGTAATGAAACATAGTTAGAAATGTGATGCTTATTCTTTGTGGTACAAATGCGTTTTTTTTTCTGAGAGCAATAGGAAGATCATCTGGATCTGTGGTGATGGGAGCAGAAACCTCAGGCACGAAAGCTGATTAGTTTAGGTCTGAATTCTGCATAACCACTGGCCTGTCCTTGGATCTCTGATAAACCTGTAAAGGGGGAATGGAGACAGAAATTGATTCAGGAATGACTGGAAGTGGTATGGAAGATATCAAATATGTTGTAAAAGGAATACAACGGTCTCCTGAAGGAAAGAAGGGTAGACTCAAAGAATGTAACATCTGCACTGGCATAATACTTGCGTAACTGTGGACTGTAACAACGATAACCTTTTTGAGTACGAGAATAATCAAGAAAGACACACTTCAGAGATCTAGGAGCCAACTTATCTCGATTAGGTTCCAAGTTATGAATAAAAGCGACACACCAAAACACTCGAGGAGGTAAGGAAAAAGGTGCGACATCTGTATGTAATATGAAAAATAGAACTTTGTTATTTAATACAGATGATGACATGCTGTCACGACCCGTACCCGATGTAAGGATACTAGTCGAAAACAACGCCCAGCCTACGCCGCAGAATCGGCGGTAGAATGCTGTCTAGATAGTCTATCTAACAATAAAATGAACCACCAATAATGATAGTATACTCAATCACAGAACTAAGATAGAATGAGCACGAATCAGATGAGAATAGAATAGTCATCATACAACTCATGAGTTTAAAAAATAGTACATCAATGAGTCTGAAGAGTAACAAAATAAGCTGGAGACAAATCCAGTACAAAAGAATACTATCATACTACAAAGCTACAACTCCAGGGTCAACTGTCTCAGTTGGGATAAGTCCCTCTTGAGCCAGGGTCTCAGAATCTAAACCACAACATCCTGGGGTCCATAATAGGTAGGGTACTCCTCAGTGTCATCTGAAAAAATATATCCAGTCAGGAAAGGAGCAGAGTACATCTCTAACAACAGTTCTAATCCATGATAAAAACTATGTAACAGTAAATAGCTATGGATAAACAAGATGCACAAAATAGATACAAGAGATATATAGACAATAAGTAAATACTGGAAAGAAATACAATAATGAACAATATGCCAATGAAACAATAATACTAATGACTAAGTGTGTGAGTACTAGCTTAACATGTGATCGGCTTGGACAAGATACAATGCGGCCTGGCTAATCATACGTGCGGTGCATGATCAACACTATTCGCTTACCAATACTTTATTCAATAGGGATTTGATCACATATCTATACTAATACTCCCCACCCCAACTGGTATAATAGATCCAACCACGGTATGCTATGGCACTAGATTCCCCAAGAAGAGAGCGACTCCTCCCGAAAATCGGTGTCTGTACATGTACAAGATAACCAATGAAACAATACTTGCACCATATACACCATATACCAAGGAATAACATCTCATGACGAGATCCGGATATACCAATCCGTGTAACCATAGTGTCAAGAGTAACATGTATATCTACACTAGATACAACGAACATAGAGGATATCATAAATGAGAAACTATCAGAGAATGTACTCGCCTAAAGTCCAAAGAACAGTCTCACAGATGTCTGACTCGGTACCTCGAAGACCTAGATATAGAATACCACATTAATACAAGGTCCCGGAAAGAGAACAAGTCAAACTAGTCAACTTCTAGGTCAATAAATCAATTCTAAATCAAAAGTCAACTATGGTCAACTCTAAAGTCAACTAAAGTCAAACATGGTCAAACTAAGGTCATCCTCACAAGACATCTATACAAATAATATAGAAAATAAAATATAACAATTTAGGAATCAAAATTAGATCCCAATAGATACCCACACAAAGTATACTAATAATACAATATTATACACACTCTAAATAATGTATATACAAACCAATATTTATACAAATAAAATAATATATTATTATTAGTATTATACCTCACAAAAACACCTATATATATACATATATATATATACAAATATAATATATAATATATAAATTAAATCTGCCAAATCGTCACTGAAAACAGTGAGCTGAAAATACAATTTAAATAAAACAGCTTATAGTGACAGTCTCAACTGTCACAGAAAATCTGTCGCAGAAACTCTATATATAAACCACTGCTGCTCAATTGGTGACAGTTAAACAACTGTCACAGAAAACTGTCGCAAATACCGCTGTCTAAATCCCGCCCGCTGCTATTAATGACAGAACTGTCATTAATAGCTACAGCGGCTGCTGCTGCCCACGGTATATTAATGACAGAAACTGTCATTAAAAGCTGCTGTCGCCAAAAGAAATATATAATATATATATATATATATATATATAAATCAATATAAATCAATATATATACATATATAAAACAATTAATAATATATATACTTATATATACATATACACATAACTTACACAATCAAATACTAATAGTTACAAAACACATTGCACATATTAATGTACATATTTTAACATGGCTAGAAGCACACACAAAAATACATTCATTAAATCCAAATAATTACATAATAATTATATTTAATATAATTACACATTTAAACACATAAATATATTTTATAAAATATTTATGTATAATTTATTTTATTAACAAGTAGTAACATATATAATTGTATGCAAGAAAGCTACATACATATATTTATACACCACTTTAGAACACATAGAAATATCTATAGATCTATACTACAATAAATACCATAATAAATACACTAAAATAATATATAATATCTATATATATTTACTAATTATAAATGAAGAATTTAAAGCATAAATAATTAGATCTACACATAAACACACCAAATTGGAGAGTATCACACCGTATCCCACTAGATCTAGGATACGCATGTGACACGAGTCCAACACACAACCAATTGCACCCCGAAGGACACAAACATGTCACAAATAATATTTATGAACAAATCAAAGTGTCAAAAGTAGATCTATGTGTCCGTGTCAAAATACGACATGTTCAAAGCCCCGTGTCGGAGAAAACCCCCAAAATGACACGTATCACCAAATAGTTAGGATACGAACCACATGTACCCAAATATGGACACGACACAAGCCCCAAACACATAAGCACATGCCCAATTGATCTATAGGATCAATTGACACACACAACAAAATGTAAATTCGGAATTCCAACAAAATTGACACAAAAAGCACCATAACTTTCTCCATGGGTCTCCTATGAACATAAAACAAAGTCCTATGGGTAGTACATACATATGGGTTGATTTTACATGATTAAATCTCAGATTTAGAAGCTATTTTAATGGAAAAAACTGAATTATACCTATTGGGAGATGGATTCCCAATGAAACCTCCAATTGAGATGAACTTGCTTCCAAATTGTAGATCCTTGCTCCTCTTTGTAGATCCTTGCTTCCTCCTTCTAGATCCTTGTTTCTCAACTTTCTAATGGTGAATTGGGAAGAATTTGGGATGAATTTGGTGGAGAATTGGAATGGGAATGGAAAGAATTTGGGAGTGGGGAATTCTAGATCTAGATTTGGAATGAGAATGAGAGGAGAGAGAAATTTTCCCCCTCTTTTAATAGGCCGGCCTTGCCCCTCTCCCAAGCAATTGTAAAATGTCCAATGTACCCCTTGGGGCCTCTCATGAAGAAATAATTAAGGAAGGAAGCTTCTAGTCTAATCACTTAATTAATTTAATCCATCTCCTTAACTATGGGCTTTCTAAATGGGCCAAGTCTAACTATTTAATTCATGTTGGTCCATGGGTCCAAACTACACTAGTTGGGTCTACTAAAATAAGTCCAAAATAATTAAATAACATCCAACAACAATTAAATAATACAACAAAAATTATTTACCATGCACAATATTTATTTAAATAGGAAATTACTAAAATACCGTTTTTCCTAAAATGTGGTAGTGACATGCGATTAATTAGATAACATACAGTAAGAACGATATTTGCCTAATACTGTTTAGGTGCATGCATATTGAACATGAGAGTTCGAGCCACATCTAAAATGTATCGATGTTTGCGTTTGGCTATACCATTTTGTTGGGAGGTGTGGACACAACTTGTTTGATGAATCATACCACGATCAACACAGTAACTGTTCACAGAAGATTGAGTATACTCCAAAGAATTATCATAACGCAGAATTTTGATACGTTTATCAAACTGAACATAGACTTCATTATAAAAGGCAGATAACACATTTGGAAACTCATGTCTTTCTTTTATTAAATAACACCAAGTCATTATGGAATAATCATCAATAAAAATAACAAAATACTGAAATCCTTTTGGACTTTTGACTCTAGACGAACCCCAAATATCAGAATGAACAATATCAAAAGACTCTAATTGACGACTCTCACTACGACGAGGGAAGGAACTACGGTGATGCTTGCTTAACTGATAAGCCTCACATTCAAGACTAGAAACATGACTCAAACTAGGAACAATTTGATACAACTTAGCCAAAGACGGATGTCCCAAACGATAATGCTACTGCAACGGAGAACTAGAAACAGAAGTGAAAGCCTTTCCAGGTAGATCCAAGTAGTATAGTCCATCTTTTTTTGGTCCCGAACCAATCATCTTTTTCGTCCTGAGGTCCTGAAAAAAACACGAACTGAGAGAATGTCACAGAACATTGAAGAGATTTGGTTAACTTGCTCACGGATAACAAATTAAATAAAAAATTAGGCACATATAATGAATCAAATAATGATAGTGATTGGGTAGGGTGAATGACACATTTTCCAAGCACAGGACGAGTAGACCCATCAGCCAAGATAATATTATGTTTCATGGGACTACGATTATGAAAGAGAGGTTATCAGACACGTGAGAGCTTGCTCCTGAGTCGATGACCCAAGAGGTGGATGGTGACTGGGTTGCCACAAAAACATGATTACCTATATGTGCCATGGTTGCAGTAGGTTGGGAGGTGGTACTAGCAAGCGCGTTCAACTTCTGGAGGATCTGTTCAAATGGAGATGAGGTATCAGACGTTGAAGTCTGATTGAAACCCGAAGTATCATCTCTGGGAGCAGAAGTGGTGATCTGGGACTACATATTTTTATCATGCACTTGATGTGCATATTCTAGTTTGTCCCACTTGTCCCAACAATGGTCTTCGACATGACCGAGCATTCCACAATAGTTACACTTTCGTGGTTGACCACGACCACGACCACCACCTGGGCCACCACCACGGCCGCCACCACCACCACGACCATTGTCTCTACCACCACGGCCTCCTCTTCGACCAAAACTACGACCACCATCTCTATCGCCACGTCCACCACCACGACCAACACTAGAAACTAGGGCAGAAGAGTCAGTACTCGGCACCACAGAACTCTGTCCTAGAAAGGAACGATTGAGACGGGAGAAAGTATCTACCACCGTAGGTAACTGCTCTCCAACAAGGATTTGAGCTTTATAAGGTTCAAGCGCAGGATCCAAGCCGGCTAGGATAAGTGAAACATGACTCTTCCTTCTGTCTCTGAGCTTCATTCAAATCAGTAGTAACAGGATAATATTGAAGCATTTCCTCCCACAAAGCCTTCTTTGAAGCCATATATTCATTCACAGGCTTCCCATTTTACTTTGTATTAAACAATAACTCGTACAACTCATAGATACATGCAACGTTTCGCTTCTGCGAATATGATTCTTCCAGAGATGCCCAAATCTGTTTGCTTGATTCACACTATTGAATATTAGCAGCGATATGCGGTTTCATACTATGCCACAACCACGACATAACGTATGCATCTGCACTCATTCAATCTTCATACTCAGCGAAAGTTTCAGGCGAGGGTTCTTCCGTCAAAAACTTCAACTTCTTCTTCGCCCTTAACACCACTTTGATAGACTTGGACCAGGCAAGGTAGTTCGCACCATTGAGTTTCACCGCTGTAATCGACTTTCCCAATTCATCATTATGAATAACAGTAAAAGAAGAACCACATCCGCTACCACCACCACTATTAACCTCGCCAGAAGATTCGGTCCCCACTATACCATACTTGCAGATGCTACAGAAAGACGAGATCTTTGAAACCCTGGATCTCACACCGAACCTCAACAGACGACGAACAACCAACGAAGATATGTAGAAATCCTAGATCTTATAAACGAACCACGAACGACCACGAACAATGAACGACGAATCAGAAAGTAGACGAAAAACAACCGATTTTTTTTCTTGTATGAGATGTACAATACTTTCAAAATATGCTCTGATACCAAGTGATGTTTGGATATGGAGAGGAGAGGAGAGAAGGAGAAAAGTAGGAGAAGAGATAATATGAGAAATAAAATTGTAAGGGCATAAAACCCTATGTTGCATCTCATATCTATTTATATTGATATGCAATACACCCACAATTACTATTATATCCTCATATGATAAATAACAAAATAAAATAACTCTAACAAGTATCAACTGTGCGACTATTCGATAGACCAGCAAACGAAATAATCTCCGAAGTATATTTCTGTTGATAAACTAGTATCCCTCTCTTACCTTGCACAATCTCGAGTCCAGAGAATATTGAAGATTGTCAAGGTCTTTCATCTGAAACTGCTGATGAAGGTATCTCTGAGTAGCTGCAATCCCCGCTGAATCATTGCCAGTCAAAATTATGTCATCCACATAGAGTAAAAGAAGAACTCGTCCATGCGGTGACGACCGCACAAACAAAGAATGATCCTGAGAACACCGCTGAAAATCTGCCTCACATATAACACTGGAAACTCAAACCAAGCTCGGGGAGCTTGCTTTTGAGACCATAGATTGCACGACGAAGGCGACAAACATGTCCCAGCGGAGTAGAAAGTCCTGGAGGAGGCTCCATATAGGCAACCTCGGATAAAGAATCGTGAAGAAAGACATTCTTCACATCCATCAGATATAGTGGCCACTGACTAGCGGCAACAATAGCTAGTAATGTACGAACTGTGGTAATATGAGCAACAGGTGCAAATGTCTCATCATAGTCAATCCCATTCTCCTGTGTAAAATTTCGAGCAACAAGGCGAGCCTGGTGTCGCTCAATGGATCCATCAGGTCGATACTTGACCTTGAAGACCCACTTGCAACTAACATGTTGGACCCCGTCTGGTAGTGGAACAACATCCCAAGTACATGTCTGCTGAAATGTTCGAAACTCCTCTGCCATGATCTCTTGCTACTCAGGGTACTGAACAACCTCTTGATAAGAAGTGGGCTCTCGTGTAGTATGAATAGCAGTAAGAAAAAAATAAAACTGTGGAGAATACGAGGCTAATGTAGCAAAATCAAACTTGTCCGGTGGACCGGAACAATCGAAAGTAAAACGAGCAGGAGGTCGATGAGTACGTTGTGACTGGCGAAGAGGTGGTGGTGGAGGCATAGATGGTGGAGATGATGGTATAGTAGAGGCTGGTGAAATATGTGGAGGATCCTCGTGAGGCAACGATGGAGGCATCGTAGAGGAGCTGTACCAGGAGAGGGAAGCAAAGGAGTGGGATCAATATAAACACTTGACGATGGAGCTGGAAGGTACATAAAATGGACATCCGGTGGTGGGACAGTAAAATAAGGAGAGTCCTCTAGAAAGGTGACATGGCGAAATATACGAAGACGCAGACCAAGGGATCATAACAACGGTATCCTTTGTGCTCGGAACTAAAACCGAGTAAGACACACTTGGCTGATCGGGCTGTCAACTTCGTGCGTTATGTCTCAGGAAGAAGAACAAAACAAGTACACACAAAAGTGCGAAGGATACCGTAATCAGGAGGACATGAAAAAAACTCGCATGAGGTGTTCGACCAGACAAAACAGAGGAAGGAGTGATGTTGATAAGATTAACTGTGGTAATAATGGCCTCTGCCCAGAACTGTTGAGGAACAGAAGATTATAACAAGAGGGCACGAGCAGTCTCAAGAATATGCCGATGTTTGCGTTCAACTACCCAATTTTGTTCATGAGTGTAAGGACATGATTGCTGAACAAGGGTGCCGTGAGATTGCAAGATAGATCGCATTGTAGTGGAGAGATACTCACTAGCACAATCAGAACGAATTTTTTTTAATCCTAGTGTTGAATTGAGTGTGAATCATAGTAGTAAACGTATTATAAATGGTAGGAAGATCAGAACAATGACGCATAAGATAGACCCAAGTATAACGAGTGTAATCATCAATAAAGCTCACGTAGTAGAGAAAATCACTCATAGATGGGATAGGAGCAGGCCTCCATATGTCAGAATGAACTAATTCAAAAATACTACTAGATTTTGATAAACTCTTAGGAAAATGTAGGTCTATATGTTTTGCCAACTTACAATCCGTACATGTTGATAGAGAAGAGAAAGAACCATCTCCAAGAGCTCCACTATGAAATAAAGTCTTTAGACGAGGTTCTGAAATAAGACCTAAGCGTCTGTGTCACAATTCGGCCGCAGACGTGACGATAGCAACATGACTAGAACTCACAAGATGAGTTGATGGAAGATGAAGGAACTCTACGTGGTACAACCGCCCCTTCCTATGAGTATGGCCAATCGTCTGGCCCGTACTAGGAGCCTTCACAGAACATGTGAGGGAATCAAAAGAAACAATAAATCCACTATCACAAAGGCTATTGACTGATATGAGGTACAAAGTAAGATGGAGAACATGTAAGACAAAAGGAAGACTCAAAGAGTCGGATATGATGGAGCCAGATTGAGTGATGACTAACTGAGAACCATCAACTGTGTGTAAAGAGGAAAAGTGTGATGGTAAAGGTGTAGTGAAGTTTGGAGATGGAGAAGAGAAGAAAAAGTAGGAGAAGAAAGAATATGAGAAAGGAGATTACAAGGGCCTTAAACCCTAGGTTGCATCTCATGTCTATTTTTATTGATATGTAATACACCCACAATTACTATTATACCCTCATATGATAAATAACAAAATAAAATAACTTTAACAGCCTCCCTCAAGCAGGAGCATATAGATCAGACATGCCCAGCTTGTTACATAAATTAGAAAATGGACCACGATCAAGTGGTTTGGTGAGGATATCACCTAATTGATCATCTGACCGAACATAAAGAGTGACAATCTGTTTCTTCAGCAACAAATCACAAACAAAATGACAATCCACCTCGATATGCTTAGTGCGCTCATGAAACACCGGATTATTTGCGATAAACATTGCCGACTGATTATCACAATACATCTCTATCGGAATAGGAATCATAATCCCCATTTCACGAAGAAGAGACTGCACCCACATCATCTCAGAAGCTGTATGAGCCATCGCACGGTACTCGGCCTCTGCACTAGAACGAGCCACAACATTCTGCTTCTTACTACGCCACGTGACAAGATTGCCACCCACAAACGTACAATAGCCGGAAGTAGACCTATCATTGCGACTGCCTGCCCAATCAGCATCACTGAACCCAGTCACCGTAAGCAACTGGGAAGGTTTGTACAACAAACCCTTTCCAGGTGCACCCTTCAAGTATCGGATAATGCTAGAGATAGCCTCCCAATGTGGTTGCCGAGGGGCATGCATAAACTGACTAACTACTCCAACTGCATATGTGATGTCTGTTCGAGTAACAGTAAGATATATAAGTTTGCCAACCAAACGTCTATAATATCCAACATCCTCAAATAACTCTTCCTTGTCAGCATCAAGCTTGTCATGATAATCCATAGAAGTCTCAACTGGCCGACACTCCAACATCCCAGTCTTGGAGAGCAAGTCTAGAATATACTTGCGTTGTGACAGATACACACCCTTCTTAGATCGAGCAAACCTCGATTCCAAGAAAATATCGAAGAAGACCCAAATCCTTAGTATGAAACTGACGACTAAGGTAGGCCTTCAAGTCCACAATCCCAGCATGATCACTCCCAAATATAATGATATTATCAACATAAACAATCAACACAATAATACCTGCTGAGGAAGAATGGCAAAATACTGAATGATCTGACGTGGTGCGTCGAAAGCCATACTGAATGAGAACTGAACTGAACTTGTCAAACCAAGCACGAGGTGACTGTTTCAGTCCATATAATGTTTTCTTCAATCGACATACGAGTTTTTCATTTCCTGCTACAACATATCCCGGTGGTTGATCCATATAAACCTTCTCTTGTAAGTCATTATGCAAGAAAGTATTCTTTATGTCCAGCTGATATATAGGCCATTGGTGATTAACGGCCACAGAAATAAGAATTCGAATTGAATTCAGCCGAGCCACTGGAGAGAAAGTCTCCATATAATCAATACCATATGTCTGAGTATATCCTTTGGCAACCAACCGTGCCTTGAGGCGCTCAACAGAACCATCGGGGTGATACTTAACAGTGTACACCCATCTACAACCCACTGTCTGCTTTCCAACAAGAAGTGATGTAAGCTCCCAAGTCTGATTTTGATGTAAAGCATACATCTCCTCATCCATTGCACGTTTCCAACCAGAAGATGATATAGCCTGCTTGTAAGTTTTGGAAATGGAAATAGAAGACAATGAAACAACAAATGCATGAAAAGATGATGAAGCACGGTGTAATGAAACATAGTTAGAAATTGGATGCTTATTCTTTGTGGCATAAATGCGTTTTCTTTTCTGAGAGCAATAGGAAGATCATCTTGATCTGTGGTGATGGGAGCAGAAACCTCAGGCACGGAAGATGATTGGTTGAGGGCTGAATTCTGCAGAACCACTGGCCTGTCCTTGGATCTCTGATAAACCTATAAATGGGGAATGTAGACAGAAATTAATTCAGGAATGACCGGAAGTGGTATGGAAGATATCAAATATGTTGTAAAAGGAATACAACGGTCTCCTGAAGGAAAGCAAGGGGTAGACTCAAAGAATATAACATCTGCACTGACATAATATTTGCGTGACTGTGGACTGTAACAACGATAACCTTTTTGAGTATGGGAATAACTAAGAAAGACACACTTCAGAGATCTAGGAGCCAACTTATCTCGATTAGGTTCCAAGTTATGAATAAAAGCGACACACCCAAACACTCGAGGAGACAAGGAAAAAGGTGCGACATCTGTATGTAATATGGTAAATGAAACTTTGTTATTTAATACAGATGATGTCATGCGATTAATTAGATAACATGCAGTAAGAACGATATCTGCCCAATACTGTTTAGGGACATGCATATTGAACATGAGAGTTCGAACCACATCTGAAATGTGTCGATGTTTGCGTTCGGCTATACCATTTTGTTGAGAGGTGTGGACACAACTGGTTTGATGAATCATACCACTATCAACAAAGAAACTGTTCACAGAAGATTGAGTATACTCCAAAGCATTATCAGAACGCAAAATTTTGATACGTTTATCAAACTGAACATAGACTTCATTATAAAAACTATATAACACATTTCGAAACTCAAATCTTTCTTTCATTAAATAACACCAAGTCATTCTGGAATAATCATCAATAAAAATTATAAAATACTGAAATCTTTTCGGACTTGACTCTAGACGGACCCAAACTATCAGAATGAACAAGATCAAAAGACTCTAATTGACGACTCTCACTACGACGAGGGAAGGAACTACGGTGATGCTTACCTAACTGACAAGCCTCACATTCAAGACTAGAAACATGACTCAAACTAGAAACAACTTGACGCAACTTAGCCAAAGACAGATGTCCCAAACGATAATGCCACTGCAACAGAGAAGTAGAAACAGAAGTGAAGGCCTTTCCAGGTAGATCCAAGTAGTATAGTCCATCTTTTTCATGTCCCGAATCAATCATCTTCTTCGTCCTGAGGTTATGAAAAACACACGAATTGAAAGAAAATGTCACAGAACATTGAAGAGATTTGGTTAACTGGCTCACAGAAAATTAAATGAAAAATTAGGCACATATAATAAATCAAATAATGATAGTGATTGAGTAGGGTGAATGACACATTTTCCAAGCACAGGACGAGTAGACCCATCAACTAAGGTAATATTATGTTTCATGGAACTACGATTATGAAAGAGATGTTATACCAGACATGTGAGAGCTTGCTCCTGAGTCGATGACCCAAGAGGTGGATGGTGACTGGGTTGCCACAAAAGCATGATTACCTATATGTGCCATTGTTGCAGTAGGTTGGGAGGTGGTACTAGCAAGCGCGTTCAACTTTTGGAGGGTCTGTTCAAATGGAGATGAGGTATCGGACGTTAAAGTCTGATTGTAATCCGAAGTATCATCTCTGGGAGCAGAAGTGGTGACCTGGGACTGCATATTTTCATAATGCACTTGATGTGCATATTCATGTTTGTCCCACTTGTCCCAACAATAGTCTTCCACATAACCGAGCATTCCACAATAGTTACACTTTCGTGGTTGACCACGATCACCACCACTATCACCGCGGTCACCACCACCACCGCGGCCACCACCACGATCATTGTCTCTACCACCACGGCCTCCTCCTCGACCAAAACTACTACCACCATCTCTACCGCCACGTCCACTACCACGTCCACCACCACGGCCAACAACACTAGAAACTATGACAAAAGAGTCAGTATTCGGTACCACAGAACTCTGTCCAAGAAATGAATGATTGAGACGGGAGAAAGTATCTGCCACCGTAGGTAACTGCTCCCCAGCAAGGATTTGAGCTTTATAAGGTTCGTGCACAGGATCCAAGCCGGCTAGGATAAGTGAAACATGAAATCTTCCTTCTGTCTCCGAGCTTTCTTCAAATCAGTAGTAACATGATGATATTGAAGCAGTTCCTCCCACATAGCCTTATTGGAAGCCAGATATTCATTCACAGGTTTTCCATTTTGTTTTGTATTAAACAATAACTCGTACAACTCATAGATACGGAGAACGTTTCGCTTCTGCGAATATGATTCTTCCAAAGATGTCCAAATCTGTTTGCTTGATTCACACCACTGAACATTAGCAGCGATATGTGGTTCTATACTATGCCACAACCACGACATAACGTATGCATCTGCACTCATCCAATCTTCATACTCAGCGGAAGTTCCAGGCGGGGGTTCTTCCGTCAAAAACTTCAACTTCTTCTTCGCCCTTAACACCACTTTGATAGATTTGGACCAGGCAAGGTAGTTCGCACCATTGAGTTTTATCGCTGTAATCGACTTTTCCAATTCATCATTATGAATAACAGTAAAAGGAGAACCACCTCCGCTACCACCACCACTATTAACCTCGCTAGAAGATTCGGTCCCCACCATACTTGCAGATGCAACACAAAGACGAGGTCTTTGAAACCCTAAATCTCACAACGAATCTCAACCGACGACGAATAACCAACGGAGATCTGTAGAAACTCTAGATCTCATAAACGAACCACGAACGACGACGAACAACGATCGGCCCTGTCGTGGATGAGATGTACAGTACTTTCAAATACTTGCTCTGATACCAAGTGAAGTTTGGAGATGGAGAAGAGAAGAAAAAGTAGGAGAAGAGAGAATATGAGAAAGGAGATTACAAGGGCCTTAAACCCTATGTTGCATCTCATGTCTATTTATATTGATATGCAATACACCCACAATTACTATTATACCCTCATATGATAAATAACAAAATAAAATAACTCTAACAGGTGTAATACTAGATAAGAGGCTAAGGTCAGAAGTTATATGATGAGAAGCACCAGAGTCTAATATCCAATAAGTGGACGTACCAGTAGAGGCAGATGCAGAAGAGCCAGCAAAGACAGGCTGGCGCCGGAGCCGGAGATGGACCTGGAGTTTTAACTGAGTAAGGCGGTGCTGAATATCTGCCGATATCTGTGTATTATCAACCTGAAGTACTGGAGAGCGAGTCGAGGAAGAATCTTTTGTCTTTATCCGCTTGAAAAATTGAGTCCTTAAATGTGGATGAAGCATAAAACAATTATCCACTGGATGATCGGACTTATGGCAGTGAGAACAAATCATATCAGACCGCTGACGAGCATGACAGACGATAGCATAATGACCATGCTTCCTACAATATGTACATAGATGACGCATTTTTTTTTAATCTTTTTTTATATTTTTTTTTGCCATATGTAACTTGGTAGGAGGTGGTTAAACCTTGCAGAGAACTCCTCGATTTGGCAGGAGGTGAAAAAAAAGTTGATCCAAAGTGCTGACTTTGGATGAGTAAAGCCAAAAGTAAAACCAATAGGACTTTGTTTATTAGATTAAACCTTGTTGTGATGCTCCATGTCTTTCAAAGAGCCGAATAATTGTTGCGAGAGAGCGGCCGATTTTCGGAGTAGGTAGGAGCGGCCTTTATATATATATATATATATATATATATATATATATATATATATTAAGGAGCCGTAGCTGTCGACGGCTAACGACAACTATCGAAGATGATGGAAGAAGAAATATGGACTTCTCAACGGAGCGGTCCTAGGATTGAAAAACCCTAGGCTCTAATACCATGAAACAAATTAGCAATATTGATTTTATTAATGGATGATATAAAAAAGTCATACAACTACGAATATATATAGAGAGAACGTATCCATATCAGAATAGAAGTAGGAGAAGAGATCCTAAATCCGGATAGAAATAGGAGAATAGATTTGTATCCATATAGGAGAAGGAATCTAATCCTAAATATAATTAATCTTAATACTCTCTTTACAGATAATGAACACCCTCAACTTGTAAGATTAGAAGGATTTAAACTTATTTCAAAGTATATGGTTACTGATTGCCATAATAGTGAGAAATTAATATTACTTAGTACATCTAGCTGTTATTATAATATTATCCCATGATTATAGCCATGTAAATTATACTGAATCACTTGGAAGGTCCATATAAGATTCATCGTTTAGTTATTACCGAGTGTCAAATTCGAAAAATGTTTTTGGAAATGTTACCATGTGTTTGAATGCCTGAGATATGCTACACACTATTATTGGACTTTGAAGAAAGTAGAGGAGGGGTGGCATCATAGTTGTTAAAGTCCAGAACTCTAAGAGTGTTGGTGGGCGATGATGGTTATATATTTATATCATTCAACACACCCCTTCTATGGGTTGAGAGATGGATTCACGCAATGATTTGATTTTTTCATAAAAGCCGCTTGAAAATGCATGCCAAAGAGATTTAGCGAAGGTTGCTTTGATACTATGTTAAAGCCCTTGACACTACATCAAAATCTAGAGTACTGGTCAGGGATGAGGGTTATATATATTATTCAACATTAGAGGTCGAATTGGAGAATCATATTAGTTATATGTATTGATGCTCCTGAAATTGGACCATCAGATGAGCTTTGTAAGAGGAAAAAGGATGATGTTGGCATTTGTTAAAATATTTACTAGACTTCACAACAGTAATGCTCTTTCAGAATGATGGTCCCATGAGGTATGCATAATGTGGAAGATTCCTGCTGCTTGTACTTTTTTAGATATGCTCTGTGAATGATTTCCTTATATGTTATGGTTAGGGGAACTAACACCTCTCTCTCTCTCTCTCTCTCTCTCTCTCTCTCTCTCTCTCTGTGTGTGTGTGTGTGTGTGTGTGTGTGTGTGGCTAAATAGTCTGATAAATTTAGTTCCTGCAAATCACTAATGATGAGTAATCAAACAAAGGCCAAAGTCCAAAAGTGACCACTCTGGTTGTTCGAGAGCGCATTTTGGAAACGTTGAGATTATTTTCATTAGGAAAAAGGTCAACTATATAATATAGGGAGAGAGAGACATAGGAGGCTAGCTACTCCAGCCAATATGGGACTAAAAGAAGCATAGACTAAGGATTATAAGGATATAACCTATAAAATGGCACTATTCTTAATATTGGTAACAAAAAGGAAGAAAAAGTGTTCTAACAAACGTAATATATTGGGAAAGATTAACCTGCTACCTGTGAAATTCCCACTTGTTATGATCTGAGACTAGCCAAACCCCTCTTTAAAGCTGCAGTTTTGGTTTTTAGCAATACCTGTTAGTATTTGAGATAGAATATTAGTGTCCAATAAACTCTATACTTTTTATTATAGCTTATTATGCAACTCTTTGGGAATTGTATGCATGGTAATTTGATGTTTCAAATAATGTAGCTTCTTATATACTACCAGAAATGACTTTGGCATGGCACAAGAGTTGAGCTCGACTGGTTCTGGTACTTCTTTACATGATATTCTTGTTTTTCTCAAAAGCATATGTTTGTGACTTCTTTTATGTGGAACAGATGGTGGATTTAATATATTCCGAGTTTTCTGAAAAAGAGAGGAAAGTAAAACTTTACAAAGTTCAGAACAGGTACCAGTAAGAAACACAAACGGGGTATTTTCTGTTTTCAGAGCAGAAGCAAGTAAAAAGAAAGGAACTGAAGCAGGTAATATTCTTATATTTCTTTCTTTTCGGTATCCTGTAGAATAAAGCTGATGCTTGCCTATGCTATGAGTAGAGTATTCTGTACAATTGCCACCAAATAGATGAAACCGCACTGGAGGTTAAGGGTGTGTTTGGTTACTTGTTATAACTCAACTTCATGAGTTTATAACTGATCACTCGAAATGTTTCTCTCCCGCAGCTTTCTCTCTCTCCCAAACCAAGAAAAAAATTCATCCGCTCCCCTCTCTCCATCTGACAGCTGCAGCCGGTGAAGGCCCGACGAAGACGTCGGTTAAGGCGAGCCGCTCGACGCCGGTGAAGGAGCAGCGCAGCCGATCCGAGCCTCTCGACACCGGTGAAGGACGCATGCCTCCTCACCGTAAGGTCCGACTAAGACACTGGTGAAGGACGCGCGCAGCCGAGCCGCTCGAAGCTGGTGAAGGATGCGCACCTCACCGTCGTCGGCATCTGCGACGGCTCGTTCTCCCAAAAGGTCGACGACGGCCTCACGACGACCGATGTCTCGTCGCCAAACTCCATCGATCTCGTCGGTCGTGGACCACCGTAGCGGAGACGGTGTGCTCCACCGCAACGGTGGTATCGAACGCCCCATCGTGTCACCGCCGCTGCAAGAGGAGTGGAAGTGGCTCGACTGGCTCCTCCCTCGCCTCCCTTCATTGAACCTGCGTTGTTCCACCGGACGACTCTGGTCGGCCGATCCGTGGTTCGAGGAGGCGGCAGATTCGGAACAGATTTGGAAAAAATTGTCATCCCTAGTCAAAAACTTGGGTAGAACATAAAGGAGCTTGGTCGGTTGATGGTGAGAGTAGCATAAGGACAAAAGCGGCAGAGGTCGTAGGACGGTTTGGCAGCGAATTCGCGACGGTCCACGGTTGTTAGTGGCGTTGTTATAGTGTTTGGCATCAGGTCGTAAAATGTCACTAGGAGGCAAATATTATGTGGGACACCTATCGAGGTAGCTTGAGATTAGGGTAATGGAGAATGGTTATTCAGTCCAGGATTATGGTTTTTAGCAAGGTTGTGAAAAGCGCTAGGCGCTAGGCGGGTGGACAGCCGATGCCTAGCGCCTAGTCCGCATAGGCGGCTGTCCAGATCTAGACGGTTCAAAAAAATAAAATAAAATCTAAAAAGCTTACGGAAAATTGCAAAATAAGTACACAAAATCTTAAAATATGTATAGTCTAGTGTCAGGGGGACTAGACGGACGCCTAGGCAGATATCGGATGGACACCAGGCGTCTGCTGCCTAGGCGGCCGTTTTTTAGAGCAGAGGTTTTTAGGATGTAAGGTGGAGAAGGTTCTATTTTTTCTGGTTGTTGAGTGGGCTTACATGCCGCAGTAAGTGGGCTTGAATATAGGAGCTTCGTCAACCTGAAGCTTGGGTAGAACATGAAGGAGCTCATTCGGTTGATGGTGAGACTAGGAGAATGGGAAATTTAGCAGTTTTAATGGCTGCAGGTTTTACTTTTGAGGTCATCATCTTCCTGTCAAGCATATATAGTGTGTAGACGACAAACTTATGCGGGGTAGCAACACATTCGAACCGTGATGGTTACAACTAGGAAATTGCTGGCTTTATATTAATGGCCTATCTTCAACCTTGAGTACATTAGGATTACATTATAGTTTCTGAACCAATTCTTATAAAAGTAATAACCTTTAGTTAATTCTATTAGTACTTTCATGAGTTAAGTTAAAAAAATTCTTCTTTTTGTAGATATGAGAACTGAGAAGCATTCCAAAAATTGAAGCTACCAACCAGAGAGAAACCAGCAGACCGGTGCTGGGATCTGCTTGGAAGGAGAGAACATTTCTGGCGGCACATAGTTGTTTCTATATTCTATCATACATTATCTTTGGATTACTTTCTCGTGTTATTTATGGCTTCTCTTTCAGAAAGAGTGACAACAAGGAATACAAGATCATTGCAATGGCTGCAGCAACTCTGATATGTATTGCTTTGCTTGGGATCGGAAAGGCCCATGTGAAGCCACATAAAAGATTATATCAAGAGTCTACTATACTACCGTGAAGGAAAATGACGGACAAAAATTGGCTTTGACTATTTTTTACTTAGAGCACATACAGGGTTGGCTCCTGCATTTTGGAGACCCTAGATAATTTCAAAAAATGAGGCTCTTATCTCTCTATATAATTTTTTTAGAGAAAATTTTAGTTGCATTCCACTTTATTTATCATAATTCAAGGTGCATTCCACTGCTTTACCATAATTTATAATTTCTTACACTTCCGTCAAAAACTAATGGTCAATTCCGTTGATCGTTAATTTTTGACCGAAATATCCCTTCCCTCCTCCCAGACTGAGGAGGGAGAACTGGTAATAATGGTGATTTGGTAGGGATATTACGGTAAAAAATTAACGGTCAACGGAGTTGATCGTTAGTTTTTGACGGAAGTGAGAGGTGTACATTATGGTAAAACAGTGGGGTGCACATTGAGTTATGGTAAATAAAGTGGGGTGCAACTCTTTTTTTTTTTTATAAATCCAAATTTCAACAAATCTAATAAATCCTAAATACAATATAATTATTTCAGGAATACACCTAAGTTATCACAAAGATCCAATAAATTAAACAACTTAAACTTCTAAATTTATTACATTAAATGAAACCAAATATCACTAAACTCACTCTAAGAAGAAAAATATCATTCTTCTTGCTTTTGGATGTGCAAAATGTCAATTAAAAAAATATCAAGATAGTTCATTTATTAGTAGTCGACGACTTATCACTATTTTAGGTAGATGTCATTCGGCGACGGGTCGAGGTGGCAAAGGACGACGGGTTGTCAGTTGTGATCACTAATCGTAAACGAAGCGTTAGGTGTAATACGAAAGAAAAAGCCAAAACGATAATGGTCATTTCATGGACCTATTATTTTAATAGAGGTTGGGTTTTCATTTTCTAATAATTAAAAACTAAATAAATTGAAGTCCCTTGGGGGATGAGGCACTAGGTGACCGTCTATCCCTCCCCCCCGAGATGACTTTGAGAACATATAGGATTGGATTGGAGCAAAGTTATAGTCCTACCTAGTCAATGAGTTTTAAATATGGAAACGTACTACATAGAATTGGATTTTCATGTCACTCCCTATCCAGTATATTTGAAATATACTCAAGTTGGCACACTTTTGATAGTGTTTTCATTTTTGGCGCACATTGGGTATACTTCAAGTGCACGGTTGAATGGAAGCTTGGCGCACATTGGCTAATATTGATGGTATGGTGGTGATAGGTAGGGTGTGTGACTTGGATTTATTGGAGAGATCCGACGGTTCACCATCAACCCCTTCCCTATATATATCCTTGTTCTCATCCTCTCTCCTCACTTGTTCATTTCTCTTGTTTTGCTCCTGGTTTTTTTCATAGGCAAATACATCTTGCAAATATGAAGAAACATGATCGGCTATAGTTTTATTCTTAGTATTTGTTGTTGTAATTAGTTTTTAGTAGTGTTCTGATTATAGATAGTTCTTGGAGTTTTCATATTTGAGGTGGTTAATGATTTTATCTTGATTTTATTATGAGGGTTTTCATGAGTATATTTTTCTAGGGAATGATCCCCTAAAAATGAGGTACTTTCAAAAGATGTTCCCTGATTTCGGGCCTGTAATTTTTCTTGATTTCTGGTTCTTGTTGCTTGAGGAATGGAGCACTGTCATAATCTCGAGCTTGAGCTATGAGTGCATTAAATGGTGGGTCGGTTGGAAAAGAAGAACAGTGACAAGTATACAGGAGGATTTGCACTATGGGTACATGTTGAATGTGATCCGCATTCCATACTCGTGCGTACTTTAAGAGTACTGTCAATATCTTGCAAAAGTATGCCAAGGGGATGAATTTTTGAAAAAATTCTTCTTGGCGCACTTTTGGAAGATTTCAGCCTTTGACGCACTTTTGGAAGATTTCATACTCTAGTGCACAATTGATGTATTATCGAATGAACCAAGCAAAAGTGCGTCAGTCTACTTTGCAGCGCACTTTTGACCAACTTCCTCCTTGGCGCACTTTTAACCAAATCAGCAGACCGGCGCACAATTGACACATTGTGCATTAACTATCAAAAGTGCGTTGCTCTTATACACACAACCCTTGGGGCATTTTTTGGACGCTCAACGATTGGCGCACTTTTGATGGAATAATAACACGGCGCACTTGTTAACACTTGGCGCACACTTGCTCGGTTCAGCCTCGATAAGCAAGCATTGTCTTTGGCACGTCTCGATTCTCGAGGCCCTCGACTGTCGTGCCCTCGACTGTTGCGCCGCGTGGGGACTTGTATTTTATCTTGTAGTTGTTTTGCACTTGCATAGTGCGCCACTTCTCTTACTCGTAACTCTTACTCTGTGCGCCATGTTATATACTTTTGCGCCATGACTTCTGGGACCTAGTGTTATAGGTTTGTGCTCCATATAGTTGCTTGCTTGCGCATTGTGCGTCACTATTCATGACTAGCCTATATTTGGCACTTGCAAAGTACGCCGACCCAGAACTTTATTTTTGATTGATTGTGCATGCATGGGTCCTGTTGTGCACTTGATGCCTATTTAGATTAGTTGAGCTTGACCATGATTGATGATCTATGATTCCAGAATTTGAGGAATTGATGAGGCATTCATGACCGTGACTCGATCATATGAGATATAAAAGCCCTAATTAATTGTGATTCGTGACCTGATCAAACATGATTCATATGACCAACTGATATGTTTGGTATCCTGACTTGGTTATTGTATTCGTGATGATACACTTGTCCTGCTCGCCTGTTTATAAAGGCTACATTGTACACTGATTGTGGAACATTGACCAACATGTACATGAACGTGACATGATGATTCCTGCTCGGTGCATAATATTATATTCCTGAATTCTTGGCACGGAAATGATAATGGGTCAGAACCATAGCGTGGCTAGGTTATTGCTAGTTTGAATGTTGCATCTACATTTGGGTGGATCCAGACTTAACTCCTTATATTAAATGGATTCGTATCAAATGTGTCTGTACTCTGTACGACATCACTAAGGAGAATATTCATGTGACCACGACAGAAAATTTTATATTACTGTAGGGTTAATTAGGTAACATAAAAGCTGATTAGAACATGGGGAGGGAACGACATCCCGAGATCATGCGTGATGGGCCCCCCGTGATAATTTTTATGGCGTGCAAGGCTGGCCACCACGGATATTGTATATCATCCCCATATAGTGGAGTGCAATATATATTCGACCTTTTTTATATTTAAGACCGAGCCAACATTTTTTCTATAGGAAGGTTGGAACTGTTACTGATTTATCAGCGTAGTGGCCCTGCGGAGAACTGGTACGACAATTAGCGCGGTGTCCCTACGGAGAACTGGTGCGATTATAATTTTATTCTTATATAATATTGGCTCGGTTAGCCCTGCTCGACATGGCACGATCTGAGGATGCTTATTATTATTATATCTGGAATAACCCCAGACTCCACATAACAAGTCGTAACATTGTTTGGCCGTTCTAACCTGACTTGGTTGTAATTATAATTATGCTAGTAGCTTAGGGACATGGACTGTCATTGTATGGTGTTCAACTTCTGTCCTTGTTTGGTTGGGGTTACGGAGGGATCGTTACGTTTTTGTGGGCTGGTCCGGCCTATTGCTCTTTCCTTGTGCTTATTTCGCTTTAGGGGGTGAGTTGAGTCATTATGCTATGATAGAATATGGACCGAACAATGACACATGATTGACCATAATCATGGGACGTACCTTATCTTGGGTGGCATGACATTTTCTGTCATTATTTGGTGAAGGAGTGTCATGTTATGCCAAAGATGGGGTACGCACCATTGATTCTTGGCTCTTGCACTATATTCTTGATCTGGTTTTTGTTTCTTCATTCGTGCTTCCTTATGGTACTTGCTATTTGGGGTCTAACCCCGCTGATTTTGTATGGCCAGGTTTAGAGCCAGCACCAGAGGATCCAGCTTATCCCCCTTACGATGACGCGCACCAGGCAGATGGTCGCTGAAGGGCACGAGTGTGTTTCTTGATTAGTGCTCGTCTTGTACATTATACTCTTTTGGGCATTTAGCCACCGACACTTGTTAGCCGGCTTGTCTGGACATCAGTTCCTTTTTTACATAATTGTAATATAATCAGGCTGCAGCTGATCTCGGTTGTGTAACTATTGATATTCTGCTAACCTAATATTTTGATGGCTAGATCTCTAGAACATTCCGATGGAACGTTTGGGACGTCTTACGGCTTTAACTCACATGTTCTATGTTGTTGTTACTTACTTGATTGATTGAGACATAGTTGTTCTGAGACCCTAGGGGACTTATTGTATAATGCACCCCCTTGTCTTTCTACAACCGTGACTATCGTACGACATTCTATACCTTGTACGAGAGAGTTGGCCATGTCCGTCTTCGTATTCTGGTACTGGGGCATGACAAGGTTTTAGTCGTGGCCCATGCAGGTCTGATTTTTCAAACTTGTGGGGTGTCATGATCTTAGGAGTCTCAGTCAAATATGTTCCTCCTTGTATTCCTGAATCTGTTCTTCTCGATACTCAGCTTGAACCATTTGATTTTTTATTTCTCTGTTCCTTTCCGTCATGTTCTTGATGTCTTTTGTCTCTTTCTTCCAGGGCTTCCCTATCTTCGGTTGCCTGAGCATCAGGTGCATCGAGGCGACCAATAGGTCCAGGCGAGATGGGACAGCAGTGTGATACAGTGTTTCTCCAGGACCCGGTTCGGATCGAGCCAGTGGTTGGGCCCCCAGGTGAGACAGTGGCAGAAAATATTGAGCAACCAGCTCCAGAGGTTTCGGCTCCCCCAATAATGCCAACAACGCCAGCAGCACTTGATACCCCCGCTTTATTAGAGATCATCAGGGGGATTATGGCCGCACAACATCATCAGATGGCGATACAACAACATTAGCAACTCCAGCAGTAGGAACATAATGTATTGTTGAACTAGGGGATGCAAACGGCTCTAGAAAGAGGCAGAATGATAGATTCGGGGGCGTTAGTTAGATTATGTCGACTTAACCCCCGGTACTTTGATGGTACGGAGGATGCCATCACGACAAACGATTGGTTCCATGATATTGAGGATATTCTGGCGGCGGCCAAGGTTCCAGTTGAGGAACATGTTAACCAAGTTCAGTTATAACTTGTCACGACCCGCACCTGGATATTCGGGCACGAGTACGTGGGTACGTCCAGCCTATGCCGCAGTGTCGGCGGTAGTACGCTGTCTAGGTCATATCCACAGTTAATCTAACTCATTCACAGTAATTAAATAGACAAGGAAAAATAACAGGAAAAGGAATGCTAAGATTTCATAACCAAAATGTGACAACAGATCCAGAGTTTTATTACAGAACCAGAGATTAGATCGGGGACAAACCCGATTACTAAGATGAAGGTAAAATAATAACTAACTGCTAACTACTCCACAGAAGTAGTCTCCTGGGTGGGAACCGGCTCCTCAAGTGTGTCACCTGCTACCTCATAGGGGCCATAATAGGTGGGAGCATAGTCCTCATCATCGCCTAAATCAACGGATCCAGTCAGGAAAGGAGCAAAGTACCAATATACAACAAGATTAAGCTAAATATTTATGACAAGTAGAAAAGAACTGACTAAGTATCATGTTGGGAATATGCATAAATAAGTAGTAACAATAACTAAGAGTTAAATGCTGTAAAACAGGGATCTGAGTAAAACAGGAATAAATGAGACAAGAAAATGTAACTGTAACAAGACAACAGGAACTGCAACAAGACAAGAACTATTGTGTGTGAACTTGTGTATTTAGAATACATAGTTGGCATGTAGGGGGTTATAAGGCTAATCAGGCCGTCATAGACGGCTATCAGACATGAATAATCGAGTATCAGGCTGATGGTACAATCGCGTACCAACAGCTATCAGACATGATAGGGGGAAGGGTAAACCACATGCCTCCTAGTATTCTCCCACCCGACACGAAAAGCAAGACATGAAATCCAGTATTCTAACACTACGTGTAACATTCAGTGGTACTAGTAGAGCAAGGAATTAATTATCACAATATAAAGAATAAACTTGGAGTCCAGGTACTTGCCTGATATTTGGATCCCAACTACAGTTCTATCCTCGGGAAAATTTCTAGAAATGACTCCGGATGCTGAAATAAACATTACCATCATGCTCAGAAGATATCAAATAGCTAGAAACGCCTGTCCTTGAGTCCAATTTGGAGACAAGGGCAAAAACGACAATTTCGGGTCAAAACGGGGTCCGCATGTGGGCCCGCTTTGCACCGAAAAATGTGTCAGGGTCAAAGGTCTCCAAATTCACCAAATTTAGTGTCAACAGGTCAAAAACGATGATACGAACCCAACGGAACTTCCAGAATTGGATTCCGATGAGCCGATCACAAAATTGCCCGTCGAGCGGGGCCTGTGGGGCCCACGACACGCGATTTTGTCAACGTTCTCAGAATCGAACCAAACTTGGGTCGCAGGACCAGCGTATCGCTACGAGTCCGATGGCGCAAGTTTCGTTTCGATCCGACGTGTGTACAGAAAGTTAGGGCTTGATTCAGAAAAGACGGATACGGGGCGGTGTCCGCGGATACGCGTTGATCCCGGTGTGCATGCACACCCGAATCGACTTCCGCGAAATCCCACACGTCCGTACCAACAATACGCACGTATCTGTGAAGACCGCGCGCGACCAAGTCGTCCCGTTTGGCGGGGCGTACCCAGTTCCGGGGTGAATCGGGTCGTTGTTTTTCTTGTTTTTGGATCGCGGTGTGCGATCACCACAGGACGCGATGCCCCGAGCGGTTTGTCCGGACACCGAGAGGGTCATACAGGCTTCGCAACGCAATTTACGGAATTGAAAACAGGGCAGCGAGGAAAAAATTACACGCACCTGAACAGGGCTCAGAAACCGAGTTTTCGTCATGTCCGGCACGACAGAGGACACTGTGTCCCGTGTCCACTGCCGTGTCCGATGAATTAGGGTTAGGGTTAGGGCTTGGGCACGGCCGGAGCTCCGCCGGGGCTGTGCTGGACGAGAGCGGCTGGGCTCGAGGACGGCTGGCTCGAGGCTGAGCGAGCTCGGCGGAGGCAGAGGCGTCTCTGGCCGGAGGCAGCGAGGTGGTGGCTGGGCCAGGAGAGGGAGTCGAGGGGGAGAGGGGAGGTGCTGGAGGTAGGCGGAGGATGGCGAGGCGGCGAGGGGAACGGCGGCGGCTCTCGGCGAGGCTGGGAGGCGGAGGTCTGAGGGCTAGGCGGGTCGGCCGGCGGCGTCGAGGGTGGTCGGGGGGGGAGGTTCTGGCCGGGGGAGGGTTTTAATAGGGGAATGGCGAGGCGAGGGGGGCCGAGGGAGGCGGCGATGGGGACGGGGTCAGGCGCAGCGGGCGGGGGCGTGGCCGGCGTGGCGCAGCGGCCGCGGGCGGCGGCGTCGGACGTGGTGGGGGGAGAACGGGTCAGGGGGAGAGTGGGGGTGCGGGTTTGCGGGCGCGGGTCGGGTGCGGGTGGACCCGACCCGCTAGGCGGGTCGTGGGCTGGGCCCAATGGGCCGGGCTGAGCGGGCAGGGGGTTTGGGCCGGTTTAGTTTTTGGTTTTACAAATTAGTTAATAAATTAATTAATTAATTAATTAATTAATAAATGAATAAATAGTTTTTAGGTGTTTTAAATTAGGTCCGGGGTCCAATAAATTCCAGAAAAATTATCCTAGGTCCAATTTTCCATTTTACACCCAAAAATATTATTTCCATAATATTTTAATATTATTTATTAACAATTAAAAATTATTTAATAATAAAAACCCTGATTTTAATTACAGAAAAAATTCCAAAAAATTCCAGAAAATTGTAAAAAATTCCAATTTAATATTTTTTGAAAAATCAGGGGCTTACATAACTTCATGATCTCTCCAGGGATTGGTGGGCGACAGAGAAGCTCGGCTTGAGGCAGCCTACTTCTTGGAATGATTTTAGGATTCAGTTCAGAATAAAGTATTTTGGAGTCGTGGCCTAGTTTGAGTTGCAGCAAAGGTTTATTAACCTCAAGCAGTCTGGTAGAACAGTAGACGGCTACGCAGCAGAATTTAGACGACTGAGTAGATTTACACCAACAATGATGGCAACAGAGCCGGATAGGACAATGCAGTTCCAGCAATAACTTCATCTGAAAATTCTACAGTTGGTAGAGGGACACAACTACCAGACTTTTGATGACGTATTAGTGGCAACCAGGAGGCACAAACTAACTTTTCAAATGATGACATCGAGGACAGGAGGCCAAAAAAGGTCTCATGCACAGAACATTGGAGGAGGAGCATCGCCCCGAACGTCAACACCATCTCATGGCATTTTAAATATGGAAACGTACTACATAGAATTGGATTTCCATATGTCACTCCCATATCCCGTAAACTTGGAATATACTCACGTTGGCGCACTTTTGATAGTGTTTTCATTTTTGGCGCACTTTGGGTATACTTCAAGTGCACGATTGATAGAAGCTTGGCGCACATTGGCTAATATTGATGGTGTGGTGGTGGTAAGTAGGGTGTGTGACTTGAATTTGTTGGAGAGATCCGACGGTTCACCATCAACCCCTTGCCTATATATATCCTTGTTCTCATTCTCTCTCCTCACTTGTTTATTTATCTTGTTTTGCTTCTGATTTTCTTCATAGAAAAGTACATCTTGCAAATATGAAAACACATGATCGGCTATAGTTTTATTCTTAGTATTTGTTATTGTAATTAGTACCTAGTAGTGTTCTGATTATAGTTAGTCCTTGGAGTTTTTATATTTGAGGTGGTTAATGGTTTTATCTTGATTTTATTATGAGTTTTTTCATGAGTATATTTTCTTAGGGAATGATCTCCTAAAAATGAGGTATTTTCAAAAGATGTTACCTGATTTCGAGCCTGGATTTTCTCTTGATTTCTGGTTCTTGTTTCTTGAGGAATGGAGCACTGTCATAGTCTCGAGCTTGAGCTCTGAGTGCATCAAATGGTGGTTCGGTTGGAGAAGATGAACAGTAACAAGAAGTACACAGGAGAATTTGCACTATGGGCACAAATTGAATGTGACCCGTATTCCATTCTCATATGTTGTAGGCACGACTTGGTCAAATGGACAAGTGGCTGCTATTTGGTTTGAGAGAATCACTCAGTTGTAATAGCAAGATTTGGTCGATATGGAATCTTGGACACATATGACCAGAGATGCACGGGACACACGAAGTCTGGAACGCACGGGACCAGAGATGCAGGGACCGTATGGAGTCTGGGTGCTGAACAGTTTCTGCGTCACCCCAGAATATTTTGGTATACCAAATCCCAGTCAATTCACCAGCTCCGAAGACCTCTTATGTTGTTGTACTCAACCCAGCGCTGGCTACATCCTCTAGTTCCATGCAACCTCTTCTCATGGAGGACATTCCTCTCAATCCAAAGCAAGAGCGACAATGAGATAACCGATAAGGTGCAAGAGCTAGTAAGGAGAACAAAGTGAGGCGACAGTCTTTTTCCCTGTCTCCTGCACCGGTATCGGTGGCTGAACCGCAACTGCTAGTGATGGGACGGAGAAACCCCATTGGTTCTCTCTCTCTCCAATTAGGAGAGCCAAAACATAAATGCAAATGTTTAGGCCGCCGGAGTAGGCACGATGGGGTCAGGTTGGTTGCTTTACTCTACCAATCTCCCTTTAAGACAAAGATTCAAGAAAAAGGAAAGAAAGATAAATTCAGATATAAATGGACTTAATTTGGAAGGGATCAGTCCCTCATTCTTTTAGTCACCCAAATCTTGTGAATATGAAAAAAACGACATTGAAATGGATGGAGCATCTAGGTCGTGAGGCACCAATAGCATCCCTTCCAGTTCCCTTGACTAGTCAGGGGAGCCATCACCAGGGCCGATGATCCAACCCAACCAGACTTCTGCTATCGTACTTCTAAGGCTCTCTGGTTGGATCGATCTGGACTAACGTCATCTGTTCAAACTCATCCGGATTGGACGTTCTGGGTGTTCGTCCGACGACCTTCGTTGGCAACAGAGTGAGAGGCTGGAAGCGTCTGCTCTGCAGCTAGGTGGGGCGCAGCGACCTTGGCCACCCACGTTCTGCGGGTCTTCTTGGGCTTGGCTATCATTGACAAAGGATTAGTACTTTCTTAGAGAGCATGTCCTCGAACGCTTGCTGGTCAAAGCGGACCACCAGCATCTTTTGCGTCGAGCCGAGCTTGGACGTATCGGATTGTGTCACCGACTTCTCAACAGTGGAGAAGGACGTCCCCAGCAGAGTCGCCACGGTGTTTGATATTAAATAGAAAGTTTAGAAAGAACTTGATTCAATTGAACAAATTAAAGAAGGTACAAAGAAGAGTCCTAGAAGACAGTCTAAGTACAAAGTTATTTTCTGGAGGGTGACAATGGAGGGTTAGGAGTGTAGCAACTCTCTTTCCTCCATGGACGATCCGATGCAGAAGATCTTCTCTCTTGCTCGAGTGTAAATTCGCAAATAGCCAGCCTTTTGTATGAGGGTAATATCTTGTTATGTATAGTTGTTCAATGGCCGCATGGATTTCAGGCCTCATGGAAGTTGGGAGTTGTCTCGTGTCTTCTCCAAACATAAATGAGTTATAACTGCGCACAAGAATCCAGGCTTCAGGTTTCACATGGACATTTGTTAAGATTTTCATGTTTGCTGAATATCTGGATGGTTCTCATTTACTATAGGCGCGACTTGGTCAAATGGACACGTGACCGCTATTTGGTTGGAGAGAATCACTCAGTTTTGACAGCAAGATTTGGTCAATGTGGAATCTGAGACACATGTGGCCAGAGATGCACGGGACGCATGGAGTCTGGAACTCACGAGGCCAGAGACGCATGGACCGCATCGAGTTTAGGACGTACGGGGCCAGAGACGCATGGACCGCATGGAGTCTGGGACGCATGGGCTAGAGCTGCATGGAATTTTTTTGCCGAGTTGTCCACGTGGCTCTGCACTATCCTTGGAACTTTTGTCTCTTAGTGTGTTCTCGTCCTTCGAGGCGATCAAAAAAATTATTTTTGTCAGGATTCTATGTCAGGCGTCATCTTTGTTGTTAGGATGTCATGTCATGTCGACCTGGGCCAGTTGTCGGGACGCTCGTTCGGACCGCATGGGTGTCCATTTTCTGGGCCACATGGTGTCTGTACGGTCCAACATCTGTTGAGTTTTATTTTTGGACGCATGGGCGTCAGACGCATGGATGCACATTTTTCATGCTTCTACAACTGTTATGGTTGTTATTCATTGTAACTAATTTGTTATCTTTTGTAACAAATCTATCATTGTATATTAGCATAATATCACATCTGTTTGGAGTTGCTTGCTCTTTTGAATATACACGATATCTCTCCTCTTTTTTCTTCCTCTCCCATGGAGTTCCCGAAAAACATACCGTCATATACACTATAACACGTAATCAGTACGCTCTACGATGCTTAGAAAGAAGAAGTATGACATAAGATTTTTTTTCTTTATGATCTAATATTTTTTCTCTGCTTCCTAAATTACATATGGAAAAAAGGAAGCAGCCACGATTGTAAACTCCCTCACCCAAAATAGGTATTTTGTGTATATTTTATATTCTTATATTTATTATATATGTTGAATTTATTTAGAATATGCTCTTAATTAATTAGAAAATAAATTTCTTGATATATTTACTTATATAAATATTCATTTAGAATTATTTTAGGTTATTTTAGATTTTTGGAGATTTTTCTCGAATTTTTGGTAATTAAAACTTAGAAAACATAAATTTTTAGGACTTCTATGATTTACTATACGACCATACTTGCATGTCGTTCCTACCAAATATTTATTTTAGTTTAAAATATTTAATTATATTTTTTTTGTAATTTATTTAGAATTTTAAGAAATTTATTTAGATTTTAAAATTATTTAGGATTTATTTGGATATATATAGTCTTAATATTAGATAGATGCTAATTTAGTGTTAATAGATATTAATAAGATTTTATAAATTATTTGTATTATTTTTAATTATATTTAAGATTATAAATTATTGAGATAAATTCAAACTCTATTTTAAATTAATTCAAATCCTGAACCTACTAGGAAATCAACTTCATGCATATCCTATCCTTATTTAAATTCATCATAATCCTATCCAAATTAACCAATCCTAGTCGTATTTAATTAAGTAGTGTCCACCATTATAAATACCTCATCCTTCATATTTTTCTTTCCCAAATTCCTCTCTTTTTTGTCCAAAAAAAATAGTCAAAATTTGTCATAAATTCAGCCTCATTTTCTACTAGTTATGACGAATTAAAAAGACGATATCTCCTAGCTCCGGACTCCAAACATGCTCCAGTTTTTTTTGTTAGAACGATAATGAGGTTAGCTTTCTGGTAATATAAATTGTTTTTCTAAATTATTAGTATTAAATTCTGGAAAATTCGTAGAGCACAGCATGTCCGAAAATAGACGTGTTTCGATGTTTTCGCGATTTCGGGAGAACCAGGAATCAGAATCATGAAACGTTTAAAGTTTCGGAAAGCTAATGTCGAGAACATCGACATATATTTTTCCCAGAATTTATTTCGAAGTATTTACATACTGTTAATTCTGTAGAACTTCTAGGTTAGAATTTAACCATCGGTGCACAATACAAAATTTGTATGTGCCATAATTCCCAAACGAATTTGAATTCAGACGAGCCATAAATTCCAGTATGTTTTTTATGCTGAAATCTACAGGAAATCATGCATGAAAGTCAAGTTTGTATCGGTTGACTTTTTGGTCAACAGATCGCCTCGATTTGCGTGCCATGAGTCTCGAGTTGATAAAATTCAGTTTCCTTGGACAAAATTTAGGAATTAACATAAAAATCAGAATAATAAATTAAAATAGAATTTTAGAGTAATTATTCCATAATTAAATAAATTAAAATAAATTAATGGTTATATTATTATATAGTTATATGAATATATATGTAAGTAAATGCTAATTGATAATTATGACTAAATATTCAGACTGTATGACCCTAGGATATCGTGGACTATCCCATACTTACCTTGACCATGTTGACCCTAAGAACTTGTGAATTTGTCTGCCTTGCGTACACTAACGTACTGGCATAGACACCTGTCAGTTGACTGACTGATTTCGTACAGTACTTGAAGACGCGACACCCGCGTAATTCAATGCATAATTGACCGTGTTAGATGACTAGTGGTACCCCTAGTATACCCCCTGATTCCAGTGTAAATGTGATTGAGTATGTGCTAGTGTAATGACTAATGATTCTATTATATTATATTTATGTGTACATAGGATATTGGATTGTTCTGCGCGATTTCTGGAGCAGGTTATTCGTACATTGCAGCTTCCTTACCAGGCAAGTATACCTTGCCATTGTACTGTTATTCATATTCCATACGTTGCATGCATCCTTATTTTCTGTCTTTAGTTCATATATTTTAATTGTTATATAAAATGCGCGCGACGGTGACGTCGCGGTATGTTTTTATTTATGTATTTGCATTGACCTTGTTTATGAGACTACCCCATCATCATGTAGCATCTTTAGGTTCATCGGCCGTGACACATTTTTACACGAGTTGTGAGTCTCATATAGATCACGGACGCACGTATTGACTGATCATCGGTACGTGTGGGACGTGCGTTAGGAATAACTGCTGTTAGAAATTTTACATGCTAGTAGACTTGGCAGTTATTAGAGGTCCATGGACATAGCCTATTATAGTACGGTGGTCCCATCCTTGTCCTTGTTTGGTTGCAGGATTGGACTAGGGTACTAAGAATAGGCTATGTACCGAATCGTGTCATGGATGTGACATGCTTAGAGCATGGGGTGGAGAGAACAACAAGTACCGCATTTGAGCTCCTTTACACTTTTTCTATTGTGCGCCCGGATTCTCCGCTGGAGATACGGGTGGTGATGATCACTATATATTATATTATTATCAGGCGGGCCTCCGGCGTTCGAAAGGCGCCGTGCCTTTTTAGGCCCCTGGATCTCCAATAGAGAACCATGCCAAATCCCAGGTTTTCAGCCAGATAGCTCACTTGTGGGGAAAGTTGTTCTTAACTGCATTCACTTAGACGGTTAGGCGACCCCTTTGGATATTTATTTCAGTACTTTTTTGGCATGTGTTTAAGTATCTTGTTATGTCCCTCTGAGGACCTGGTCCGCTGCCAGGTGTACCTGTTTTTGAGTATTTGCAGGAGCGCAGATTTGGATGGTTATAGATGCTTCGTGGATGTCTTCTCTTCAAGCCATGATCGATAGCGGGTATACTTATATTGGGCTTGATTGTGTTGTACTCATATTGTATTTACTTTTCCATTTGAGTTGGTAGTGGATTTGTTTCCATCCAACTATCATCCTTAGATACTTCTTATTGAGATCTAGTTTCATAGACATTGGTTATTTTATTCATATTTAATTTTCGTGGATGAGATCTAGATTATACCCTGTGACTTGTGACATATGTTTATACCACTTGTGGATTTGATATTCATATTACAGCGTACGTGTGGATTTGGTTTCCATATATTGGAGTTGCCATATCCTTGCGGCTGGCATGCTTACGTGTCCTAGTCCTACGTATTTTTGGGACTGGGGCGTGACATGTTTTTGTGGTGGCCTATGCAGGTCGAGAGCATATTGTCTCGGTTACGTTACTGTACCGAACAAGCCTGCACATAGGACTAGAGTATAGGATCTCATCCATATTTGACTATGACTCACATTTCTCCTAATCTGTTATATTTCGAACAATTGTATCCTGCTTGATTCCTGTACTTCCCTAATAAGTTCCTTGAGTATATATGGCCTTCTGCTAGAATATAGGAACCCCTGTTATTAGGATGATAATTATGGTAGCACCCCTATTAAGAATACAACGAGAATATAGACACACCACTAAGTTTAGAATATCTAGTGAACCCTAGAATTCCTTATCTTTAGAATTGATTTATCATTACCCCCTGATGTATTATAAAGACTTGAGAGTAGTACAGACACTACTAGAGTTAGTTAGAAGTTTTACCATAATGTTTGACCCTAGTATTGAGGAACCAATGGAGAACCAATATTGAACATTAGGACTGAACCTAACCCTCATAATTGGATAGTATTAGAGAACTATAAAACTTATGTCATTGTCTTGTTATTAGTAGACAGCACCCTAGGAAGCCTAGAGGAATGTAATCAACCCTTTCCCTTGACCATACCCCGAACATGGCAACTAGCATGCCACCCCCTTAGACAACCATGATGTTATCTAGAGCCCTCTATTTTTGATTTCATAACTTGTCCCCCTGCAACCTTAGCGTTCGCTAATTGTGTGACGACTAAATTATGATCCTTCTTTCTTCATCATTTAACTCGTGCCACATAACTCGTATGATTGAAGGCCAAGTAATCTTATTCTATGTTAGGACATGTAGTTTGCTAGGGTATAGCTTGGTAATTTGAACTTTGAATTTTGTGCGTGATAGTTAGGATTTGATAGTTTGCGTAGTTCCCTTAGGTTGTGACCTAATGATTACCCCTTAGCTTTAAATCACGAAATTTGTACCCATAGCTCGATACGAGTTAAATCCTTTTCCCCTTAACGGCTAGTAACTCTTCTATCCCTACGATTCACACATGTTCTATGAGCACTTGACCCTTACCTATATAATGCAATAGGAGACCCTAATAAGAGTTTCTGTTCTATGTACATGTGCAAGGTTATTTTTGTAGGTATCCTTAAGGCAATACAATAGTAGTTAAATTATTTTAAGTTGGATAGTATACCTCACCACCTAGTATCACGTAGTCCCTGTGATCCATTGATGAAGTGTAACTGAATGACATTAATTGTATGCTAGCAAAGACGACAGTGTTTATTCAGACGATAGAATTTAGAGGTCCATGTCCCTATTGGTCGACTAGCGACTTAGACAAGGAATTAGTATGACAACTGTAGAGATTGTGTAGTCTTTTATTATTATTGCTTATTTTGCTTTTGTTTTTGTGAATTTGAATTGTTATGAACCTTCTTTCATCATAATCTAGCGTATTCATATTTGTTGTACTACCTTGACTTATGCTGCTATTATAGCCTAGTTTTTGCAAGCTTATTCTTTATCGAGCTTGTTCATGACATACGTATTATTGGAGGCCCACAATAATACATTTCAGAATCAGTGTATTAGGGTCTAGCTAACCTTAGTGCGCTTGGTTCGCCCTTCGCATAACTACTTTACGTGGATTGAGATATGTAGTGATTAGTAGACGAATATACTTACCCTCTAGATACGACAAAGCATATCATATCAAGTACATAACTGCACCGATGTGAGCATGCGAATAGGAAAATTACCAAATTAAGATTTTAATCCACAACTGTCTTGACAATTCCCATTTGAATTCTTTAAACGCTTTGATTCCCATACTTCCATTATATTACCCCTCCTTGAACTCTTTTCCGTTGCTTTCCGTCTTCCCTTGTTTCGGAAAGACGAAATCTCGTGCTTGGATATAAGTGATACACGGATAGTACAAGATATACCCCATAGGCCAATCACATTATTTGGTGACTATCTTTCATAATTGATTAAGGGCATATCACATATGATATAGTTGGTGTTAAAGTTTTGAGGATTGAATGACATGAGAAAATAAATTGAGGAATGTTTTTCTTAAGTGTAAGAGCCTTATGTGATAGATGGGTAAATTCTAAGTTGGGTAGAAATTACGGTATTAAACTTGAGGAGAATTCTTTTAGATTGTGATCAAGTAGGATTATATTGAGAGTAAGTCCTTTTAAATATGGAGAATTTTAAAAGAGGGATTAAGATAATGAGGATTTAATGAATTTTAAAAATCTTGATATTGAGGACCCAATATTTATACTTTGAGCACATGATTTAAATTTTGAATATTGAAGGATGAATCATCGATTTAAATTTTGAGGATAAATATAGAATTTTAGACTTGAACAATTGGTTAATTAGATTTAAATTTTACAATTTGATGATTTGAATTAAAAGTTCAATTTTGATTGTTGGGTCACCTATTTGAAATATTGAGGATGTAAATTGAGTTTAAATATTTGAATAGTACAAAATTCTTAAGTTAAGAATAGGAATAAGATTTGATTAGAATTGTTTATTGTTCAAAGTCTAGAGGAGATTATGATAGTTGGAAATTATGATATAAATTTTGATGTGGGATGTCATATAGATTTGAGTCAGATTTGGATGTTGATTATTTAAAAATCGAGAAGAGATTACGACAGGTTGAATTTTGATTTAAACAGTGGTTATATTAATTTTGAAGTGATCGCGATATATTCGAATAGATTTTGTTATTTAAATTTTTGGAAGAGATTGCGATTGACATACCTTATGTACGAATGTGAATGATTTAACAAATTATGTCTTATTTTAATTTCGAGGACGAAATTATTTTAAGTTGGGTAGATTGTAAACTCCCTCACCCAAAATAGGTATTTTGTGTATATTTTATATTCTTATATTTATTATATATGTTGAATTTATTTAGAATATGCTCTTAGTTAATTAGAAAAGAAATTTCTTGATATATTTACTTATATAAATATTCATTTAGAATTATTTTAGGTTATTTTAGATGTTTGGAGATTTTTCTAGAATTTTTGGTAATTAAAACTTAGAAAACATAAATTTTTAGGACTTCTATGATTTACTATACGACCATACTTGCATGTCGTTCCTACCAAATATTTATTTTAGTTTAAAATATTTAATTATATTTTTTTGTAATTTATTTAGAATTTTAAGAAATTTATTTAGATTTTAAAATTATTTAGGATTTATTTGGATATATATAGTCTTAATATTAGATAGATGCTAATTTAGTGTTAATAGATATTAATAAGATTTTATAAATTATTTGTATTATTTTTAATTATATTTAAGATTATAAATTATTGAGATAAATTCAAACTCTATTTTAAATTAATTCAAATCCTGAACCTACTAGGAAATCAACTTCATGCATATCCTATCCTTATTTAAATTCATCATAATCCTATCCAAATTAACCAATCCTAGTCGTATTTAATTAAGTAGTGTCCACCATTATAAATACCTCATCCTTCATATTTTTTTTTCCCAAATTCCTCTCTTTTTCGTCCAAAAAATAGTCAAAATTCGTCATAAATTCAGCCTCATTTTCTACTAGTTATGACGAATTAAAAAGACGATATCTCCTAGCTCCGGACTCCAAACACGCTCCAATTTTTTTTGTTAGAACGATAATGAGGTTAGATTTCTGATAATATAAATTGTTTTTCTAAATTATTAGTATTAAATTCTGAAAATTTCGTAGAGCACAGCATGTCCGAAAATAGACGTGTTTCGATGTTTTCGCGATTCCGGGAGAACCAGGAGTCAGAATCACGAACCGTTTAAAGTTTCGGAAAGCTAATGTCGAGATCATCGACATATATTTTTCCCAGAATTTATTTCGAAGTATTTACATACTGTTAATTCTGTAGAACTTTTAGGTTAGAATTTAACCAACGGTGCACAATACAAAATTTGTATGTGTCATAATTCCCAAACGAATTTGAATTCAGACAAGCCGTAAATTCCAGTATGTTTTTGATGCTGAAATCTACAGGAAATCATGCATGAAAGTCGAGTTTGTATCGGTTGACTTTTTGGTCAACAGATCGCCTCGATTTGCGTGCCATGAGTCTCGAGTTGATAAAATTCAGTTTCTTTGGACAAAATTTAGGAATTAACATAAAAATCAGAATAATAAGATTAAAATAGGATTTTAGAGTAATTATTCCATAATTAAATAAATTAAAATAAATTAATGGTTATATTATTATATAGTTATATGAATATATATGTAAGTAAATGCTAATTGATAATTATGACTAAATATTCAGACTGTATGACCCTAGGATATCGTGGACTATCCCATACTTACCTTGACCATGTTGACCCTAAGAACTTGTGAATTTGTCTGCCGTGCGTACACTAATGTACTGGCATAGACACCTGTCAGTTGACTGACTGATTTCGTACAGTACTTGAAGACGCGACACCCGCGTAATTCAATGCATAATTGACCGTGTTAGATGACTAGTGGTACCCCTAGTATACCCCCTGATTCCAGTGTAAATGTGGTTGAGTATGTGCTAGTGTAATGACTAATGATTATATTATATTATATTTATGTGTACATAGGATATTGGATTGTTCTGCGCGATTTCTGGAGCAGGTTATTGGTACATTGCAGCTTCCTTGCCAGGCAAGTATACCTTGCCATTGTACTGTTATTCATATTCCATACGTTGTATGCATCCTTATTTTTTGTCTTTAGTTCATATATTTTAATTGTTATATAAAATGCGCACGACGGTGACGTCGCGGTATGTTTTTATTTATGTATTTGCATTGACCTTGTTTATGAGACTACCCCATCATCATGTAGCATCTTTAGGTTCATCGGCCGTGACACATTTTTACACGAGTTGTGAGTCTCATATAGATCACGGACGCACGTTGTCACGCCCCGATCTCCCGCAGGCTATTTCGGCCGTTCCCGCTAGGCGGGAATCACCCTCGCCAGCGCTCCCGCGGAACGATCGCTTTAACCCATCCGGACGTGATGCCGCACGAGCGTGAACCGCGCCCGTGCAAGGCTGTGATTCATTGGCTGGCGGTAAGAGTTCTAAGCCACAGAGTCGCACAGATTGTCCGAGTGCAGCGGAGTCATGAACGCATAGCGATTCGGTAACAAGTTCACTGAGTTGGCAAATATAGCGGAAGCATTGAAACACAAGTTTGAAGTAAAGCAACTCTTTTATTGATATGAACATGTATTACAGGCGGCGTATAGCCGAGATTACAAGTCGCTCAAGCCTCTCTCTCCAAAACAGTAAAAGTGTGCCAAGTGGCTACAATTGTGGAATGATTGTAGAGTCGATGTTCAGGCGAGTTCGGGCTATGTTCCAACATTATGTCTTGTATAAGTGCTTCTGTTCCGGACGCACCGTTGCAAGGCTTCAGAGGGAACTCCTGGCCTTAGCACGCACGTTGGAGGCATCCGCACCGAACGAGGTTCTTCCGCACCCTGCACAGAAACTGGTGGATTATCAGTACATTGAATGCACTGGTGGGGAAGCTACTCGCCCGCTCGACAAATCCAAACACGTAATACAGGTTCCGTGCACAACTATTAAGTTGTCTTTCTAGTTGCCTTAGGATCAGTTTCATGTAAATATTGGATAGCCTAACGTGTCGGGCAGTGCGCCGTGCGATGTTAGAGGGAACACGGCGAGACTTACCAACTTACCATCTCCTTCCCTGTCCAAGGCAAACATGAGGCAACATTGTTAATTTAAGCAGGAGCATGTATAAACATTCAGGAGGCATAGCATATGCAAACACGATGGGTCGTTTTAACATGATCGTTCAGGTGTTTAGTTGTTCATTGATGCGATGCAGTGACTCGCACGCGGATAGCCGCTAAGCGAGGATGACTTATCTATATGAACATGAGTCGCTGGCATAGCCATAAAGGACCAATCTAGTCAATGACAAGGGTGGTTTGCTACGTGCAAGAACGTGAGGCGCCGCATACCACCCTGTCCTAGTACGTGAGACTATACGTGCATTCAGTCTGTGACGGGGATGGAATGCAGCCAATAACGTGAGTGCTACAAACCATCCCGTCCAACAACGTGAGACTGAACGATGAGTTCCATCCGGATCGGATCGGCCCCAGTGCCCCAGAACCGTCCGTGGAACTTTACCTCGTTTCCGAGTTGTCCGCGACATGCAGGTCAGGGTCTTTTTCCAATTCCATTAATTCGCCAAGCAGGCCACGTGAGTATCGCCAAGCAGGCTACGTGAGTTTCGCCAAACAGGCTACGTGATTACGTTTCCGCCAAACAGGCTATATGGGTACGTTGTTTTGCCAAGCAGGCTACGTGAGTACACGAGAACACGTGAACACGGATACTTGCAGGTTCGTTCAGGCACGGAACGACTACGTAGTAGTCTTTCGGGGTTTGGATGAAAACATGGCCACATTTATAAGCAGACAAGAATGCGTTTTTAAGGAACATAAGCAGGCACGTTGCTCGGACCCGAAGGTAAGCCGAGAGTTAGATCGTTAAGGGACTTAGCATGCGAGGGTCTGAATATAAGCAGTATTTCATTTTCCATGTTCTAGCAAGCAATACAAGTTGGGATTATTCCCTTAGCTAGGTGCGTTGGATTTATTAGCATACAGGGGTGAATCACCTAGCGACTAGCATTAATATTCCAGATTTTATGTGTGCTGGCTAAGCAAAGACAAGTTCACCGTAGCAACCCACCTTAGCGATGATTCGCCTCGGTAGAGCGATAAGTCTGAGCGAGCCTCTGAAAGCCCAAGCCGGATTCCTGTAGGGACAAGTCTGGTTATCCTTTGCTTCTTTGTTGAGGCAAAGCCGGTCGGGACAGCTGCACGATTGCCGTTTGAAACGGCAGTCCGCTTGAGCGGAACGGGGTATTACATCCTACCCAACTTAGAAAAAGTCTCGTCCTCGAGACTTACTAAGGACAAGCAGTGTTCTAGGGTTTGAGGCAATCCTAGACAAGTCGTTATACTTGTTTATTTGGATATTCACTTGCACAAGCATCGATCTTAGCATATCGCTCAGACTGGATCGTGCGCACTTTCGAAGGGCCCCTCTAGCGTGAACACGTCAACCAGCTCAATGATAGCGAAGTCTTTGCTCTCGAGTTTTACCTTTTCTAAGTCTTGGATGGTGCACTAGTTCAAGGCGTCCCTCGAATAGATGCATTCAACCAAACTTAGGGTTAGTGAAAATCGGACAAGCTACTAGCGATACTCTCAAAGGGTTCGCACAGGTTGGCACAAAGGCCACTCGCAGCATAAAACCAGACAAGCAAGCATATCAATCAAAACGCATTTTGAAAGTATTTAGACTTATTGTTGGAACATCCCATCGAGGCATTGAGAGAGAGCGTTCATATAACCCACGAACGAGCTTTCGAAACAGAGATATCGAATCGAAGTCCAAAGGCGTAGAAGCCAGGCTCTGATACCACTATGTCACGCCCCGATCTCCCGCAGGCTATTTCGGCCGTTCCCGCTAGGCGGAAATCACCCTCGCCAGCGCTCCCGCGGAACGATCGCTTTAACCCATCCAGGCGTGATGCCGCACGAGCGTGAACCGCGCCCGTGCAAGGCCGTGATTCATTGGCTGGCGGTAAGAGTTCTAAGCCACAGAGTCGCACAGATTGTCCGAGTGCAGCGGAGTCATGAACGCATAGCGATTCGGTAACAAGTTCACTGAGTTGGCAAATATAGCGAAAGCATTGAAACACAAGTTTGAAGTAAAGCAACTCTTTTATTGATATGAACATGTATTACAGGCGGCGTATAGCCGAGATTACAAGTCGCTCAAGCCTCTCTCTCCGAAACAGTAAAAGTGTGCCAAGTGGCTACAATTGTGGAATGATTGTAGAGTCGATGTTCAGGCGAGTTCGGGCTATGTTCCAACATTATGTCTTGTATATGTGCTTCTGTTCCGGACGCACCGTTGCAAGGCTTCAGAGGGAACTCCTGGCCTTAGCACGCACGTTGGAGGCATCCGTACCGAACGAGGTTCTCCCGCACCCTGCACAGAAACTGGTGGATTATCAGTACATTGAATGCACTGGTGGGGAAGCTACTCGCCCGCTCGACAAATCCAAACACGTAATACAGGTTCCGTGCACAACTATTAAGTTGTCTTTCTAGTTGCCTTAGGATCAGTTTTATGCAAATATTGGATAGCCTAACGTGTCGGGCAGTGCGCCGTGCGATGTTAGAGGGAACACGGCGAGACTTACCAACTTACCATCTCCTTCCCTGTCCAAGGCAAACATGAGGCAACATTGTTAATTTAAGCAGGAGCATGTATAAACATTCAGGAGGCATAGCATATGCAAACACGATGGGTCGTTTTAACATGATCGTTCAGGTGTTTAGTTGTTCATTGATGCGATGCAGTGACTCGCACGCGGATAGCCGCTAAGCGAGGATGACTTATCTATATGAACATGAGTCGCTGGCATAGCCATAAAGGACCAATCTAGTCAATGACAAGGGTGGTTTGCTACGTGCAAGAACGTGAGGCGCCGTATACCACCCTGTCCTAGTACGTGAGACTATACGTGCATTCAGTCTGTGACGGGGATGGAATACAGCCAATAACGTGAGTGCTACAAACCATCCCGTCCAACAACGTGAGACTGAACAATGAGTTCCATCCAGATCGGATCGGCCCCAGTGCCCCGGAACCGTCCGTGGAACTTTACCTTGTTTTCGAGTTGTCCGCGACATGCAGGTCAGGGTCTTTTTCCAATTCCATTAATTCGCCAAGCAGGCCACGTGAGTATCGCCAAGCAGGCTACGTGAGTTTCGCCAAACAGGCTACGTGATTACGTTTTTGCCAAACAGGCTACATGGGTACGTTGTTTTGCCAAACAGGCTACGCGAGTACACGAGAACACGTGAACACGGATACTTGCAGGTTCGTTCAGGCACGGAACGACTACGTAGTAGTCTTTCGGGGTTTGGATGAAAACATGACCACATTTATAAGCAGACAAGCATGCGTTTCTAAGGAACATAAGCAGGCACGTTGCTCGGACCCGAAGGTAAGCCGAGAGTTAGATCGTTAAGGGACTTAGCATGCGAGGGTCTGAATATAAGCAGTATTTTATTTTCCATGTTCTAGCAAGCAATACAAGTTGGGATTATTCCCTTAGCTAGGTGCGTTGGATTTATTAGCATGCAGGGGTGAATCACCTAGCGACTAGCATGAATATTCCAGATTTTATGTGTGCTGGCTAAGCAAAGACAAGTTCACCGTAGCCACCCACCTTAGCGATGATTCGCCTCGGTAGAGCGATACGTCTGAGCGAGCCTCTGAAAGCCCAAGCCGGATTTCTGTAGGGACAAGTCTGGTTATCCTTTGCTTCTTTGTTGAGGCAAAGCCGGTCGGGACAGCTGCACGATTGCCGTTTGAAACGGCAGTCCGCTTGAGCGGAACGGGGTATTACACACGTATTGACTGATCATCGGTACGTGTGGGACGTACGTTAGGAATAACTGCTGTTAGAAACTTTGCATGCTAGTAGACTTGGCAGTTATTAGAGGTCCATGGACATAGCCTATTGTAGTACGGTGGTCCCATCCTTGTCCTTGTTTGGTTGCAGGATTGGGCTAGGGTACTAAGAATAGGCTATGTACCGAATCGTGTCATGGATGTGACATGCTTAGAGCATGGGGTGGAGAGAACAACAAGTACCGCATTTGAGCTCATTTACACTTTTTCTATTGTGCGCCCGGATTCTCCGCTGGAGATACGGGTGGTGATGACCACTATATATTATATTATTATCAGGCGGACCTCCGGCGTTCGAAAGGCGCCGTGCCTTTTTAGGCCCCTGGATCTCCAATAGAGAACCATGCCAAATCCCAGGTTTTCAGCCAGATAGCTCACTTGTGGGGTAAGTTGTTCTTAACTGCATTCACTTAGACGGTTAGGCGACCCCTTTGGATATTTATTTCAGTACTTTATTGGCATGCGTTTAAGTATCTTGTTATGTCCCTCTGAGGACCTGGTCCGCTGCCAGGTGTACCTGTTTTTGAGTATTTGCAGGAGCGCAGATTTGGATGGTTATAGATGCTTCGTGGATGTCTTCTCTTCAAGCCATGATCGATAGCGGGTATACTTATATTGGGCTTGACTGTGTTGTACTCATATTGTCCCCTTTGGATATTTATTTCAGTACTTTATTGACATGCGTTTAAGTATCTTGTTATGTCCCTCTGAGGACCTGGTCCGCTGCCAGGTGTACCTGTTTTTGAGTATTTGCAGGAGCGCAGATTTGGATGGTTATAGATGCTTCGTGGATGTCTTCTCTTCAAGCCATGATCGATAGCGGGTATACTTATATTGGGCTTGATTGTGTTGTACTCATATTGTATTTACTTTTCCATTTGAGTTGGTAATGGATTTGTTTCCATCCAACTATCATCCTTAGATACTTCTTATTGAGATCTAGTTTCATAGACATTGGTTATTTTATTCATATTTGATTTTCGTGGATGAGATCTAGATTATACCCTGTGACTTGTGACATATGTTTATACCACTTGTGGATTTGATATTCATATTACAACGTACGTGTGGATTTGGTTTCCATATGTTGGAGTTGCCATATCCTTGCGGCTGGCATGCTTACGTGTCCTAGTCCTACGTATTTTTGGGACTGGGGCGTGACAACGATAAAGAGGAAATTGTCCAGTGTAGGAAGCAATTTTGCACACAGGAAAAAAATCGTTTATAGGAAACATTTTTCATGCAAAGAAGATAAATTCTGCGCACAAGAAACATTTTCGCAGGAAAGAAAAAAAATTCACGCGCAAGAAACATTATTTTTGCACATGAATTTTTTTTCATGCAGGAAACATTTTGCTACGTTGTCCGTGCGCAACGTGTCGGCCGCAGATTGGATGGGGGCCCGAATTTTGCGGGGATGGGCCCCGAATGGTGCTGGAGGGTAGGGGTGGGCGAGGGGGGGGGGGTCCATTTATCATTTTCAAAAACTATAACCTGAATTTCATTGAACCTGAAGTTTAGTTTCAACTTGCATTTCAGTGAACCCGACGTTCCTGTTGAATTTGAAGTTCGTAAGAGCATGAAGTTCGTACTATACCAATCAAAATGATCAAGGCATTAGCATTTTTATATCGTTAGCATTGTCACAACGACTCACTCTGCCAGAAACAAAGTTAATAAAATAGCAGAGGTATTAACCTCGTCATAACGCTAGCATTGTTACAACGATAACTTTGTTAGAAGCAAAATTTGATCCCTGTACTAAACATTTCATGCATTATTTCGTCAAATTTTTTCTATATACATCTTCTTCCTCTGTTGTTGCTTTGTTTTCGTATATATTGATATCGTGTGCCGGTTTTTGGTTTTCACTTTGGTCCTCGATGGTTTCTTCCATGTTTATTCCACTAATTCTGTGTTTGTTCCTGCTGCTACATATTGGGCAAGGGTACGTACCTACAGCGTCCAAGGTTATGCTGATGAATACATTCAAAGTGATAGAGAGGCTGTCCCCCAATGCTTTCTCAGTCCAAGAACAAGATCATTTATAAGTTTGGTCAACAACCTGGCCTGAGGTGTTAAACCCCAGCCGCATCAATTAAACATTCCATGTGCGAAAACATGTGTTCCTAATAGATTTCCAGGGACGTACACTTCTGGTAATGATAACTGTTTCTGTTTGCAAGCTTGACTAAGTCAACAAATTTAATTAGTACAGGGATAAGGTCGACATGCTGGTCCCTAGGTGCAGTCCTAACAACTAAAATAATGATGGCAACAAGAATATAAATGATAACGTATGCTAAAATTGAAGGAACTTGAAAAAAAGACCAAGATGATGGAAAGTGGCATGCACTTGGAATGCACTTGGAATGCCAGCCAGTTGTTGGAGACTAGACACCCTTAAGCACATGCATGAGAGTTTGGTCTCGCTTCTCCCATATGCACCATGGGAAACTCAAATTCAAGAATAAAACTCTTTTCGTACTTTCCTCACACTCTTTTTTTATAGATAAAACTCATCATTGATATATATAACCGTCTCTGTCCTAAACTCTACCAAGCACAATCCCCCCAACCCCCAATAATCTTCAGTAGTACGAGATAATTATGAAGTATGTAGAAACAAAGACTGTTTTTGCCCTGCGTCTCGCTCCCCTTAACCGCCAGTCGCTTCGCTCCTTACAACCGAACAACTATCTTATATGTCAGAGGGTAGGTATATCCTACCCGACAACAAAAATCGTATTATGACACACCGAATTGCCAATTTCCTGCAAAATAATTAGAGGCTTTACAATATATGAGCCAACAAAAAGTTTTGTTGGAAAACGCGGTCTGATTCGAATGAATCGAAATTGGTCTATGAGGTATAATATTAAATTGGGTTCATATATATCTGGGTCACACTATATTTTCAACAAATGGTATCAAAGTCCAAGGTTGCGGATAGGAATGACAATTTCTTTCGAATCCGACAGGGATCCAATTTTTTTTTTTTTTCCGACAAAAATCTGTTTGGGGATTTTAAAAATGGGAATGGGAGCAGGAATAAGGATTAAAAAAAATTCGGTTGGATTCGGGACTTGGCATGGATATAATACTCCATGTTTCGGTAAATTTTCGACCCCGATTATTTATACCATATATGCTACTCATTGGTATTACTTAGACATCAATGTATCTTTTAATTACAAGCTTGGCGGTCTATATATAAGAAATTTGAATTCGACCGGAGACATGGACGAAGAAATCCGGTCCTGAATGTGTTAATGGGGCGGGGATGAAAACTGGGAGTGCATTGTTTAAGGGGAATTGGAATGTGGGTAAAAAATTAAATCCGACCAAGAACGGGGACGAAAATTCGAACACTAGTCGGGATGAGGAGTACATTCTCCGACCCCTACCTGTCCCGTTGTCATCCCTAATTACTGGACTGGTTATTAGACTGCTCTAATTAGTTCGAGACAGATTGTGCTGAACGTTCAAATGTATAATCAGATTATGCGAGCTCTATTCTCAATGTGGAGTTAGAAGAATTCTCCAGAAATTCGGTCGAGTACATATCAAACCTAATGATGGAGGCAATTATACGGATTGGCTTCAAAGGGAGACTGTCGTCCAAGGTGTAGCAAGACGTTGTGGTTGACACACAATGACGGTATGGATGAACCGTGTCGATTTGGTTCTGTGGTCGAACGGATCGAGATGACAATATATATGTTGGATCTCCTTGGTGCTCGACTGGCGGTAAAAAGTAAGATGCTGGACTAGTGGGAACGAGCAAAGGTAGGCATGGTGTGCTTGGTTGCTTGGTTAGGTAAAACGAGCTATATAAGATGGAGATTGTTAGATTGTATCTCATTTTCGATTTAGCACTAAAAAAATGTGGTGATGATGTGATTGATAATTTAGTCCCACATCTGATAGAAAGTAAGATCATGAGATGTAGATAATTAAAATTTGTTCTGAATTTTTTTTTTTGTAAGACATGGATCCGTCCAATATTACGTCTCATAAACCTACACCAATTTGGATCTAATCCTGTTCCCAACAAGTTTGACTTCAAGAACAAAATAATGCCTCTTCTTCTTCTTTTTTTCTAAAGTGGATTAGTTTTCAAAGCAATATTCCTATTGGATACACAAATAATATATAAGAACTGGTCTTCGAAGCATGAATCATTGCAACATGGAGAATGATCTAACTGGAAGCACTGGTATACTATTAACATTCTAACACGCATTATATGTTAATCCGTGACAAGCACCTACACTTTGTTAACAATACTTAACAACCCTAGTTAATTACCTACGCACTTGTTGATTAACAAAATTATCTTTGCCACGCATGCATCTAGTGAGCCTGGACACGTACGATGATGGTGATTGTTAGCCGTGTTTGAGGAAAAGCTCAATTTTTTTTTCTTTAGTCCCATATCAATTGTACCATTTTTTTCTTATATGTATATATTAGTTCTTCTTCATTGCTCTTTTAAAAATGTTGTGTGGGGAGCCTCTTGGGTCACACGCGCCTGCTGCAGCCGCCGTCCAGTTCGGTTCGGCGCGTAACGGATGCGGCTACATGCCCACACTTGCGGGCGCCGAATGCCGATCCAATTTACTCTTCGGGTTCGGACTGGGATCCAAAAATCTTTTTGCTCCTCTTTATTTTTTGAATCGATTTTGCTCATTCAAAATTTGAACGTTGAGACTCTATGTCCAGGTTCATTGAACACTTGTGACAGCTTCTGTAACAGCTTATTTGACAACAATTCCTCCGTATTTTTTTTCTTTTGTAATTGCTCCTTAATGACATATTTATGAGCCATTGACTACCCTGTATGTGGCTGTGTTTAGGGACTACCTATATATTGTGGTCTCCTCCTCCTTCCTTTGGAAGAGAAAATCCTCCTACGTGAAATCTCTCTCTCATTCCTCTCTCGAAGCACATTCTGTTCTTTAAATCCTTGTTCTGGGCAGAACTAAGTTCGGTCTCTCTCTGCGAGTTGTGTACAACGAAAAGAACCCGATAGTCAGGAGGTTTTACCACTAGGAGCTTCAGAGAAACGTCTGCACATAGACCTTGGATCAACTCTTAGGGCAGTGTTTCGTGCACGACTTTTCCAGAGACCGGTAATAATTTTTAATTTTTTTGTTCTCTTATCAATTTCTGAAAAATAATATATATATATATATATATATATATATAATTGGAATTACTCGTTCTTTTGAACCTAAACTGAAGGGAACTGACTAGCTTCATCTTGCAAAGTTTCTGGATTACTCTGCTTACCTACACAGCAACCCAATTAACATATATATATATATATATATATATATATATATATATTAACAACAGGTGAGGCTAATGTCAGCTGGTATTGAATGGGTGCTGATGGTGAGGACCCTCCCTAGCTAGCTCCTTTCCCTTTCATGCATTATTTTTTATTCATGCATTTTAAAATAGTGTTATCAGGGAGCCAGGGGTTGGGTTAACGGCTAGCTAGCGCTAGCTATATTGTTGTAGGCAGGCAAGGGACCCAACCACCGCCATCATGCCATTGTGATCTCGGGAACTCCTATGCCAAACCTAAATTAATGATTGGAGGAAGAGAGCTAGCAACCTATATTAATGATTGGAGCTAGTTGGCCAGCTGATATTGTATAGCAGATCTCTAACAATAGATTAATGAAAACTTAATTTATCGAAGTCATGATATGCTGCACCAGCCGATATGGATAAGTGTCAGTAGTAGTTGTAGTACAAGCTACAACGAGAAGAGCTTTATAAGGAAAGAGGATAAAGGAAGGATGAACAAATAACAGATAGCCAGAGCAACAGCATGATGAACCAAGAAATCTTCAGTGTCAATTGCTGTAAATAGTAAATTATTATTCTCTTTAATAGTATTCAGCCAACCGGATAATTATTAACCGGTCAAAACTATAATATAACCTTTTTTTTTTTTTTTTATCCTGCAGGAGGGGAAGATCCAATATTTTATCAGCATCTTTTTTGGTTCTTCGACAGAACCGGCTCTGGTTTAGGACAGCCAGGACGACCGTCCGGACCCACGGACTAGTAGGGCCCAAAAAATCAGCTTAAATATATGTATACTAATAATTTTGTATTTAAAATAGAACTAATATGTACTATGGGCCATTTTAAACACAAGTTAATTGTGGTGTACTGATTATTATGTTAGACTTGTATACTAGGGATCTTAGGTGCAAGTCTTGGTGGAGTATTTTTTAAAAATTTACTTTTTGTTCAGTTTTTAAAAAAAAAATATTATATATGGGGGGTCTCATTTTGAAAGTTCGTCTAGGACCCCCATGAACTCAAGACCTGCCAAGTTCTTTGGTGATCCAGAGGTTTATATTCTCATTCTGCCTGAAATTGATATTATTAGTCATATCGTATCGACCTTTTCCTAATCTCCAAACAAGTTGTTTAGTTTAGCTTCTCTTCGACTTTCGAGAACAGGACATACTAGTTCTTGAGAGCGAAGACTAAAAAACCTACATAAGAAGTCGAAGCACTTAGGCGTTGTTAAGACCACTACATAAGTCGCTGGCTGAGAAAGCTCGAACATCTTTCCTTCATTCGCTTCGCGGGAGTCGCACATAGTACATAATAGGAAGCGGGGAGGGCCCGTACTACCTGCCTAACCCTTCGGGTGAGCATTATTCAATTTGGAACCGATTCGAATAAGAAGTTCGTTTCGGTTTGAAAAAAAAAATCAATTTGGTTTGAATTTTAAAATACTAAAAAATCGAATAATATTAAGTATTCTGTAAATTATCCAACCGAACAAATCGAATCAATTAAAATTTACAATATGGGGTGTTCAATATTTCTATTGTTTAATATTGGATCGGTTGGACTATTTTTATTGTTTAATATTAAATACAAAATTATTCGGTTTTGTAAATTTTTACTGGATAATTTATCCAGAAACAAAATTGTTGGTCCGATCCATTAAACAATAGAAATAGTCCAACCGAATAAATCAAATCAATTATTCGGTTCGATTTTGTTTTTGGATAATTTTGATCCTGTTTAAGGTTTTGATTTTCTGAATTTCGTTTTATTCGATTTTGACTATATTGATTTGGTCCGCACGACGCAACTACTCACTCACTTCGTTCATGCATGCAGTGAGTCCTTCCAGCCGTTCGACCAACAAATGAACTTTACGTTTCAGAATCGAATCTCCATGATCTATGGATCGTGCAAGTAAAGATGAAATGTTCTCTTTGGAATTTTTGTAGATGGATGTGCCAAGTAAAATCTCTTATTTTTATATCCTTTCTACTCCCTATTGGTTGCCTACCGAATAAGGGGAATGCTCAACCCTAACGTACTCATTGAGGTTCTGTGCACACAAGATGGCATTAGTTGCCTTTGTAGTCTCGGGAGGTTTTTTGGTTGATAACTTTTTCTTTTCTCTGTGTTAAAGTGTATTTTGAGGCTTCAATTCGCCTTACTATTTCGGTTCACTATTATTTTTTATTATATTATATACGGGTTGAAACTTTATCTCAGGATTCGTTTGAATTGAGGGTTAAGAGAATTAAGTAAAAAAAAGTTAAATGAAAAAAAAAAATTATGCTTCATTTGAGGATAGAATTGTTTAGAAGGAAAAGTAACAGAGAGTTAAGTTAGAATTTATTTAACTCTCTTTTATCCATATATGCAAACCCAAAATCGGAGGTTAACGACGGAGAAGTGAAATTTTTTATTTAAAAAGTCATAAATACACTCCACTTAATTATTTTCTCCACTCAAAATTATAATCCAAGCAAGCGTTATTAAATACACCACACTTAACTCTGCCTCCAATCCAAGCAAAATTATATGTATTGACTCCCATTCTCCTTACTTAACTCTACCTTATTTAACCCCACTTAATTCTGGGTTTTTTTTTTTTTTGGCTTTTTGATATTATCCCATGTTAGATGAAGGATATTAAGCACACATCCATGTTGTTTCATAAGTCGAGAACACCCTCCTCAAAGTCTCCTTTGTTTTTGACTAAGAATAAAATAAAGTCAGAAACGATACTTTGATGGGAGTATTCTCAACTTATGAAATAATATAGAATATTCTCAATATCTTTTATCTAATAGAAAAATAATTTCAATTTTTTTTTATTTTTCTCAAACCAAACAGGCCATAAGAGTCCCCATGATACCCATCATGTTGGTCATGCCAGTACTAATTGCTAACCTATAAGTGGCATGGAGGGAAAGCTAGCTTGTTATCGAGACAAGATTCCTACAATAATTAGTATCTTGTCACAAACGTTGTCCTACAAATTAAGTTTAGTCGTAGAGTACTGGGGTCCTGATATTGAGATGCAAGTCATACTAGCAAATGTCATGTGGCAAGCATTACCTCGTGATTGAAAGGAAGGCCACAAAGTCCTCCCTGTGGCTGTGACCAGCTAGGGAGGATGGGCTCCTGTAACAAGAAAGGTTGGAGCCTAGTTTATATCACATGCGTATGCATAACTTTATTTTCCTGCCATTATTGGACTTAAGAGAAAAATTATTTGAGAAAAATAAAGTCATGCTTAAAATAATTTTCAACTATTTAAAATTACATAAAATCTAAGAATAAAAAAAAAAATCTAGATTTCAAAAAATCATAAAAGAAGAAAAGAAAGACGAAGTGTGTGACATCTCCGATTAGGGTTGGAAGCAGCAAAAAGAGGAAGAGTGGTATTGTTTCCTAACAAATGTTATATGTTATCATATGACCCCTCTTAATATATAAAGGCTGGGAGATTAAAATTTATAAAGTGGAGAAAAGATAAAATGATAAACCTATTCATATCCATGATTTTATTATAGTGCCATAACAACTCATTTGTAACACTAAAGAACAACAATAGCCTCTACATCAATCAATCTAAGCATCGACATAATTCACCTTTAGGTCTACTATAGCTCCTTTGAGTATTATTTTGTCACTCCTCTATCAATGCTTCTATGAGTCCGTGTTTTATATATATATATATATATATATATATATATATATATATATATATATATATATATATATATATATATACACACACGGATCAAGAGTTTATTTATAAAATTTTCAAAAAATTTCGTCAGTTTAAGCTGTTGGATTATCTTTAAGTCATCTAATCTTGATCGTTGTTTTGATCAACGGTCAAGAGTAGATGATTTAAAGCACCATCCAACGGACCACAGTGACAATTTTTTTTGAAAACTTTATAAGCGGAACTCTTGATCCGGATCATATATATATATATATATATATATATATATATATATATATATATATATATATATATATATCAAACATGTAAGTAACGAATTTTAAGACAATTTTAAGACAATTTTTTTTTTCAATTGACGTCACCTCTAACTTTTAACAAATATTTTTTTAATATATTATCAAGTTCAAAAGAATGTTTATCTAGAGTGGATCACTTATCAAATATGGAATTCTTATTTTAAAATTTTGGACATCTAAGCGTGACCGGTTTATATTTGTCTTTGTAGAAAGGAAAACAAAATTCAACTTCCATGATATTTTGGGATTACAAATACTCGAAAAAGGATATTCTTCAAAAGAATGTTTATCTCAGGCGAATATTTTTCATAGATTTTCGCCCGCCACGGTAAATGACCTTGGCGAGCCAAGGGCCTCAGCAATTCTGGCGACTATAATATGATTAAGAAATTTTGGAGGTAATCTGTGTAATTGTATCCAGAAATCAGCGAGGAGGAACTGATATTCTTCAGGAAGTTTTCCCGAATCACATCTCTCGATCGCCAGTAGATCCTCGTTGATACTCAATGGGGGCATCAAGAAACACTCGATTAACCTCTTCCGGCGAATCGAGTCTCACCAAATATGACCTGGATTCAAGATCCAGTTCGGAGACCAGAATAGGCTCCGCCACCTTCCACATTTTGGGGAGAATAGAGGAGAGAGCCGACTTAGAAAATCTTCGACTGGAGTAGGGTTTAATGGCCAAGGATGAAGCCCAGAGTTGAGGTACCGCACTATCTCTAGCCGAGAGGGATATGGCGTTTGCGGGACCCTGGAGGGTGAAGAGCGATGCAATTTTCTCGATCACCTCCTTGTAGGATGCCATGGCTATACAGACATGGGAGTTAAAGTCTGGAGGGGAGAATACGGTGACGGCGAAAGGGAGGGGGGGGGGAGGGGGGAGGGAGCAAGGCGGGATCGAAATACTGGGACGAGGAGAACAGGAAGGAGGGTACGTTTGGCGGATAGAGTACTGCTAGTCGACGATCAAACCCCTAGGGTTTGGAGGATAGCGCCCAGCGGCGGAAAAAGACGGCTCCAACACTAATTTTCCATGCCTTCTCTTAAAAAATATTTTAAAAATCCCAAAATTTACAAAAAATATAATTACTTGATAAATATACAAAGACGGACCCACATTTGTGCTATGTTTGGGAAGAGAGAAAACTAGGAGAAAAGTGAAAAAAAATTAAAAGTTATTATGTTTGAAAAAGGAAAAAGAAATTGGAGAAAAAAAATTTATGTAGGCTCCACGAAAATAATTCTTCCAAAAATAGAAGAAAAATAAACTCACAAATTTTTTTTTGCTAAATTTGCTCAATTGTCCCTTAATTATTATTATTATTATTATTATTATTTTATGTTGAGAAAGTTAAAAGCTAAATAGTAATTTTATCTATATTCTACAAATAAAAAAAAATTAGTTTTTTACTCTCTTTTTTTTCTACATTTTTGTCATCCAAATAAAATAAAATAAAATAACTTTTTTTTCTCCATTTTTTTTCATTCAAATTTTCCTCCCCTTCTCCACTAAAGTTTCCAAACACAGGCAGGGTACCTCCCCACAGCTAAACTATACGTTGGATCTCCATCAAATCTAACAAATAATCAAGTCTCAAGTACTTCATACAATATCATGTCACGTTAATTTGACAGTCAATGGTGGAAGAAAGAGTGCACGTGCAGCTAGCACACATCTCTAAACGTGAGAGAGAGAGAGAGAGAGAGAGAGAGAATAACGTACAAAGCACGACAACGGAGCAGATTGAAATGGGCGTATCAAGAAACATTCATAAAAGTAACGGTCACTTTGAAAATTGTTAAGAGTGACGTAGGGTACCAACGGAGGGGGGAGGAGTGTTGCACAGCCGCAACAGCAGCAGCCGACAGGATGTGCGTGCGGGTGGCGCACGGCAGAGACATGCACTGGGAGGTGACGCTAGCAGCAGAGGCGCGCTCGAGCGCGGGGGCGATGCACAGTGGAGGCACATGCGCGGAGGGCGGCGGAGGCTTGCGCACGTGCGAGGGTCTACGCGCGAGGGTGCGACGGCGGAGGAGGTGGCAGATGTAGAATTTGGATGGAGAAAGAATAGTTTATTATTATTATTATTATTATTATTATTATTTTATTTTTTTTAATGTTAAAACTAATTGTTAGAGTGACGTAAGATAGCAAGTTAAAAATATTAGTTGAAGGAGCATTAAGTTAGTAGCTATTAAAGTTGAGGGTATTAAGTTGAACATTTGGAGTAGTTGAGGATATTAAGTTATAATTTAGTTTGTATATATTTGAATCATTTGGTGGTTCCTAAATTAATTAATGGTTTAGGCAATAATGATTATGTATATGTTTATGAGATTCTGAGAGTATGGGATTCTGTGTATGCATGTGAATTTTATTATTTTCTTCCAATTTTAATCTAAAATTGAGTTTCTATTATTTTTTATATTTTACTTTTAAAAAATTTATATTCTAGTTGGTAAAAATTTTACATAGAAATTGTACATAACAAAAAATACTCTCAAATTATTTTTCATTTCTATCTTACATGATAGAAAATAAAATGATCAATTTAAATATTATTATCCAATATTAATTGCTATGAGAAGCTACAAAAAATTTATATAAAAGTTTCTACGTAAATTTTTTTCATCATATATTGGCACTACTTAGAATGATTGGTATAGAAACTAAAGTTGGAAGTTCAAGAATTTTTTTCTATGCTAAATTATAATTTGATACACTCAACTATTTCAAATGTTCAATTTGATACCCTCAACTTTAATAGATACTAACTTAAAATCCTCTCTGAACTAATATTTTTAACTTGGTACCCTCCGTCAACATAACGTTAACTTTTATGTTAATTTTTCCGTCCTAAACTACCCTTCTCTTCCCCCAACCACCCCTCCCCCCGCTGAGCTTTCCAGCATCACACCACCCCCTCCCTCGGCGCGCACAGCCGCCGTGCCCTACCCCCTCCCCTGCCGAGCTTCCCCCGTGCTCGTCGCGCACAGTCGCCACAACCACACCTCCCCTGTCAAAATTAAGGGTATCAAGTTGAACATTTGGAATAGTTGAGGGTATTAAGTTTTAATTTAGCCTTTTTCTAAAAAAAATCTACCCTAAAATAGTGGAGATAGTAACTTTAGATACCTAACAAGTGTGTGAATCTTTCCCATTGCTAGGGGTGCAACTCGGGCGGGCTAAACCCGAGTCCGATTGGGTAAAACCGTTAATGGGTTGGGTTAGGATTGAAGATATTTGGGTTCGGGTTCGGATTAAAATATTTGAACCCGATCAAAATTGGATTGGACTCGAATTTATGTAGATTACCCGAAAAATTCGAAACCCGACACACACACACACACACACACACACACACACACACATATATATATATATATATATATATATATATATATATATATATATATATAAAATAAAAAGTTTAAATCATAAATGTTTCCACCCAAAAATTTCAACTCTTTATTCTAAATTTCATTACACTTTGTATTTTGTAATGATTGAGACGTGATTATTATTTGATTAATTTTATTCTTGTTTAAAATTATTTTAAATATTATATTAGATTTCAATAAATTTGATCCAATTCGAGTCCAACTCTATTCTCTGGACTTAATTTTGGACTATATATATTGATCCCGAGGTCGAATCAAATTTGGACTCTGACTAGACTTATAATTTATTGGATTGAGTTCAAATTATATCCAACTCGGACACGATATCCATTACTATATATAGCAGGAATCTACTGACATTGGATACCTTTGTGTTACCTACCATAATGAGCAAAACTATTGATAAGTGTACTTCGTTCAGAAGTCAGAAACCACAAAGTAATTCCATAAGTATTGAACCCATAATCCAAAGCAATGGCATGAGATGATGACAAACAGTACAGCTATAAATATAGCTTTCCTTCCACTAAAAATTGTTCACTTGACAAACAGTACAGCTAAAGAGGTAAGTGATAAATTTTGCTTACGCCAACACAAAGGAAAGTGTGTGCAATCATATCAACAATAATGCCCACAATAGTGCCATCCGCACCACGCAAACGCAATGCAACGCCACGCCGGGAAGCCAAACGTTGCAATGCTCAGACCTCAACTCGCGGTCACGTGCGCGGTGAGCCACTAATTATTTGCCGGAACAACAAAAACAAAGAACCACCACCAACATTGTATTTATTTATTTTTTCCTTCTACTTTATTTTTTCCCTTTTCTTTTCCTTTTCGGTGTTACAATATTTGTGTACCAACTCCCGGAATTAAATTTAAACCTCTTATACTCGGTTTACAAATGAAAAACTTCAAATTTTGGACATTTACAAACCCCTTATAAAAACAAATAAATATATATTCTTTGTTTTTGTTACTCGTTTATTCTCTAATCTTGAATTTGGAGCTTGATTATAAACAAAAAAATGTTTAGGGTATGGTTGGATAGTCGTTATAATTCGATTTTTTGAGTAATAACATAAACAACGAAAGAAACTGTTTTTGGACAAAGATTTCGAAAAGGATTTCTATTTTTTTTTGGGAAACAGAGCTGTTTAAACTCGACTTCCGAAATAGAAAAAAAAATTCTCTTTTTTCAAAATTGTTTATCAAATCAATGCGACAAACTCCACCTCTCATCCCACTTTCTCTCGCTCACCACCATCCTCCAAATCCTGCAGGACAAAAGAAAATACTCTTTTCACAAAACGACGACGACGATGTCCCTTCTTGTTGGGAATCAAGTTTGCTGAAGGGGGACAAAGTTCGGTTCGAACTCGGTCCCTGGTCGAGTTCGGGCTGAACTCGGTGTGGTGTTCCAGAACCATCGAAACGAACTCCGTCCGAGTTCGGTGTCGGTGTCGGCTGCTCGGATTTTGGAATTTTTATGTTATATTTTGGACCGTTGGATGCTAGTGGACGGCTGGATCTTATGGTTGACTATTTTTAGGATTTTCTAACCCTAAAATATGTTGGTTTATCATCCTATAAATAGGGAGGAGGATGGAGGCACAAAGTAAAAAAGCACAAGTTAGAGATTCGAGGTGCTCGTCCACAGAAAATCTAAGAGAAAGTCCGTGATTTGCTCTTAGGACTTCGCCATCCAAGACAGAAGGAAGAAGGAGATATAATCGATGAGTCATCAACTTCGGTTAGGGAGATTGTTACAGGTTGGTGAGTGATTTCAATATAATCTTCTGCTTTTCTTCTTGAGTGTGGTGAGGGGATTGAATCTATTAGGGCAAAGAGTTTCAACATTAGTTTTTGCAATATTGTAATTTTATCTGAGTTATAAATGTTAGAATTTGTCCAGGTGACGTAGTCACCGCCATATACTTGTCTTCATTTGTGTTTGGTGTTCGTAGATTGGTAAGTCATCTTAGGTGGGTTGGCATAACGCTTGCGCGACGCACCTAACACGTGGTATCAGAGCGCACGTGTTACCAACACGTGGTATCAGAGACAGGTTCTTCTCGAGAGGGAAGGTGCAACTATGTCTACAGAGCAGATGAACACTCATATGATTACCCTCACAGGAAAAAATTGGACGATTTGGAAGTCAAGGATGAAGGATCTACTCTGGTGCAAAGATATGCATGGTCCGTTGGAGGACGACGACGCAAAGCCGACAGACAAAGGTGCTGATGAATGGAAACGACTAGATCGAAAGGCTGTTAGATTCATCTGTCATTGGCTGGACGACTCGGTATTTCACCACGTGTCCATGGAGAGTTCGAAAAAAGCATTGTAGGAGAAGCTGCATTAGCTGTACGAAAGGAAGACGGCTGGCGACAAGGCATTTCTGATTCGTCAACTCGTCAACTCGAAGTACACGGAGGGTGCACCGGTGGCACAACATCTGAACGAGGTTCAGGGCATCATCAATCAGCTGTCTGCGATAAATATGGTCATTGTGGATGAGCTTCGGGCCCTTCTGCATTTGAGTTCTCTGCCGAAAAGTTGGGAGACGTTGGTAGTGTCGGTGAGCAACTCCGTTCCTGATGGAGTTGTCACGATGGAGGCAGTCAAAAGCAGCTTGTTGAACGAGGAGATCCGGCATAAGCAAGTGGAATTATCGTAGGAGTCTGCTCTGGTGGCTTCCTATGGGAAGGGAAGACCCAAGTCGCAGGCGAGGACATGAGGGAGTTCTCAGAATTTTGCGATTGTGGACAACAATAAGTGCTGCTATCACTATGGCAAATGGGTCATATCAAGAGGAACTGCATGAAGCTCAAAGCTGAGAAGGCCAAAGGCAAGGATGATCAGGAGGATCTCACGGCTATGTGAGATCTCATCATCGTAGCAACCGATGTAGAGGAATCTTGTGGCATGTGTCATGATGACGACTGGGTCATGGACACGGGAACGTCGTATCATGCCACTCCATATAGGAGAATCTTCACGTCATACCGCGGTGGCAGGTTTGGACGTGTGAAGATGAAAAACAAGGGGACGATTGTAGTTGTAGGCATCGGTGATGTGCACTTGACAACGGAGCTTGGTGAGAAGCTCATTCTCAAGGATGTGCGACATGTACCGAGTTTGCGCTACAACTTGATTTTGGTAGGGAGGCTGGCATATGATGGCTGTCGCAATTTATTTGGGGATAAAGATTGGATGCTTACGAAGGGTTCCCAGTAGCTAGCTCGAGAAGATTTGTGTTGTGGAATGTACAGGCTCAAGCCACTGAGGTGTACATGCAGGCCACAGACACCGGATGGAGGCTCGAGGGGTATTCGACAGGAGGTGGATCGTCAAAAACTTGTCCTGGAGGGACTTCGAGATACTTTGAGGGATACGGAGGATTTGGTTCGTCGAGACAAAGCGAAGAATGGTGCTGAGTCAAATATTGAGGGTCAGTCTGTCGGTCCCATGACAGATGGTCGGTCTCCAGGTGGGGGTTGCTTCACGGATCCGGTTTTGGAGACCGATGGTTTGCCAAAGCTTCACGGAGCGACATTGGTTTCCACAGGTCGAGGCCAAGGAGGAGATCAAGGTTTGCAGCAAACTCAATTTGAGGCAGGAGCATCATCATTCACACAGTTCAGGAAAAGATGTGGGTCATCGACGACATGCACAGTGTATGATATTCTGCTCGAGGACGCATGTGTATGGAGGAGCTTCAAGTTCGAACACGAAGGCGGGCAGATTCAGGAGTTTGAATCTCGGAATAATCGCACCGTCCGCTTGGTTGGGCCAGCCAAGGGTGAAGAAGCTCGTCGGAATGTTAACACGTTCCGGTGGAAGACGAAAGTCGGGGACATGCGGCCAAGACTCACGGTGAGGCTGGTCGTCAGAGACTTCCGTCTTGGCCGTGTCATCGATATCGGCAGGATTCCAGTAGTGCAGGAGGTGCTACGCATGGAAGTTAGCGTCGACATGATGGTCGATGAGCTGGAGATGACGGAAGATGCAAAGCAACTCGGGGGATCGGAGATCGGTGACATGGGGGAGCAGGACTTCTGTCGTCGGGCGACATGCATGGAGTCCAGTTGAGGAGCCATGGAGCCAACATCTCTCATCAGACTGAGGGAGAGATTGTTGGGAATCAAGTCTGCTGAAGGGGAGGGCAGAGTTCGGTCCGAACTACATCCCTAGCTGAGTTCGGGCCGAACTCACTGTGGTGTTCCAGAACCATCTAACCGAACTCGGTCCAAGTTCGGTGTCGGCGGCGGCTGCTTGGGTTTTGAAATTTTTATGTTATATTTTGGACCGTTGGATGCTAGTGGACGGATGGATCTTATGGTTGGCCATTTTTTGGGTTTTCTAACCCTAAAATAGGTTTCTCATCCTATAAATAGGGAGGAGGGTGGAGGCACAAAGTAAAAAAGCACAACTTGGAGATTCGGGGTGCTCGTCCACAAAAAATCTCAGAGAAAGCCTGTGCTTTGCTCTTAGGACTTCGTCATCCAAGACAAAAGAAATAAGGAGATCTAATCAAGAAGTCATCAACTTCGGTTAGGAATATTGCTACGGGTTAGTGAGTGATTTCAATTGTAATCTTCTGTTTTTTTTTTCTTGAGTGTGGTAAGGGGGTTGAACTATTAGGGCAATGGGTTTCAACATTAGTTTTTGCAATCTTGTAATTTCATCTGAGTTATAAATGTTGGAATTTGTCCATGTGACGTAGTCACCGCCATATACTTGTCTTCATCTGTGTTTGATGTTCGTAGATTGGTTGGTCATCTCAGGTGGGTTGGCAAAACGCTTCCGTGACGCGTCCAATACCTCTTCCGACGACGACGAAGTCTCTTCTTCCGAAAACGTCTGGGTAGCCAAGCCACAGGCCGCGTTCCTCGAGGTGAGCCCTCACCCACCAACAAGACACCGCCGGCTCGATCGTACTCCTCAAGGTGAACCCTCCCTGCCAAATCGACCGCGAAAGGAGGCACCCAACTCCTCTCCCCCTTCCTCCTCCCTCCGTCGTCGACGGAGATGAAGGGGTTGTATTTCTTTTTTACATAACTAAATGTATTTTCATCCCAGTCTTGTTTCCTTGAATTGGCAAATAATCTTTCATGTAAAACAAATTGTTAAAAAAAAAAAGCAGATGAGAGAATAAGGTATTCTTTACCTTTGGTTTCACTTTAATTTCTTTATACGCAAAATGAAAACATTTGTCCACAAGTGCAAGAGAGACAATTCAGTGAGACGGACTCACGCGTATCAGTGGTAAATAGTAAACTCATCTAATAAAATAATAACACATAAAATAATTAAATTTTTTTATCGTATATCACTAAGATATAATTATCAAAATTTAGTAATATATATTATCATATAACATTATACGGAATCACCAGTGACACGTCTTGAGCTCGTCCCCATGAATAATTTCTCCAATTACAAAAAACAAAAAATGAAAAAAAAAAATCTAAATCAGTAAATTTAAAAAGAAAAAAAAGAAGAAGAAAAAAGCCCACATTTTACTCCCTAGTCAGCAGCGCAGCCTAACTAGCCGTCAGATCCAACATCTACGGCTGGTAATCCCGATATTTTCTCCAGCATGATCCCCAAGATCTCCGCCATCGACGGCCGCATCCCCGGCCGGCTGCCGATGCACCTCCCGGCCACCTCCGCCACCGCCACCAGCTCCCCCTCGTCGAATTCTCCCTCGAGCCTCCCGTCCACAATCCTCCTCACCCTCTCCCTCTCCCCCTCCCTCACCACCGGCCCCACCGCCGCCGTCAGCATCGAATGCCTCCCCTCCTCCACCAGCGCCGGCGCTCCGGTGATCAGCTCGAGCAGCAGCACTCCGAAACTATAGACATCGGTCTTCTTCGACACCGTCCCGGTCCGCAGCATCAGCGGGTCGGCGTAGCCGGGCGAGCCGAGCAGCAGGCCCCGCGCCGGCCCGACCGCCGCCGAGAACCCGACCACCGCGGACCCCAGGTCGCACAGCAGCGGCTCGAGATCGTCGTCGAGGAGCACGTTCGACGACGTCAGGTCGCCGTGCACCACCGGCGGCGCCCCGACGGCGACGCCGCCGTGCAGGTGCGCCACTGCCGACGCGACCCCGTGCGCTATCCGCATCCGCTGCCGCCAGCTCAGCACCCTCCCCCTCCTCTTGTGGAGGCTTTCGAACAAGGTCCCGTTGGGGACGTAGTCGAACACGAGGACCCCCTCGTCGGCGTCGTCGCAGTAGGCGACGAGGCGGACGATGTTGGGGTGGCGGCGGAGGCCGAGGCAGGCGGCGAGCTCCCGCAGGAAGGCGCGGCGGAGGCGCTCGCTGCTCCGCTGGACCTTGACTGCGACGGGGGCCGGGAGGTCGGGGAGGCCGCGGCCGAGGTAGACGGTGCTGAAGCCGCCCTCGCCGACGATTTCGGAGGTGAAGCCGGAGGTGAGGAGCTCGACCTCCGCCCACCCGAGCCGCCTCGCGGCGGATTCGTCGGCGATTTTGGAGGTGCTCCGGGCGGCGGCGCATTCGATGTCGTCGGTTTGGTGCTGCGGCTTCGATGGCCTTCGGCAGCTCGTGCGGCCGAAGCAACCGCGGAAGAACATGACGGAGATTGCTACGACGACGAGTAGAATAAAGAGGGTACTGATGGTGAGGGGGAGGAGTAGGTTCATGTCATCTTGGGTGTTGACTTGGCACACACATTACACATTACATTAGGGGAGGGGTTGGGGGGTTATATACGATATTTTTTTTTTAATCAAATTTTTTTTTTTTTTTTTGATAAGAGGTTGTATATTTTGTAGTTGAGACGAAGTTGTCAAGAGCTTGTAGGATATAGGATGTGTGTACAGTCTAAATCATGTAGTAAACCTAGAACTGCTATTTTGATCGCGGGCGGCCAGTTCGTCCGTCACGTGTCGTCACCTCATTGACAGGTCAACTGCTATTGGGACCAAGTCAATAGGAAGGGAGGAGGAGGGGCAATAGGGTAGCGACATGGCACCGCGGGCTGGTCCGTCTGGGATTAAGTTAGCATTTTTCTAAAAAATTATTCTAATTATTAGTTTTTATTTGTATTCATATTTTTTGTTCAAAAATTTTGTCAACGTTTTTCTCAATTTTTTTCTCAATTTTTTTTTCTTTTTCAAGCTACGGAAAATTGATCACATATATACACATTGTGGTATAATTTTTTTTTGATATGTTCTTTCTACCGGATTGAGAACTAAGTTCCTAAGTGAAAATTCGAAATCGTACTTATTCTCACGAAAGTTTTTCATCGTAACCAATAAATAATTCCACAGACGCATTGTGATATAATTGACAATGAAAAATAAATTTGGATCATTGAATTTTGATTACCGGATAGGATACAATCAAAATGTACAAAATACATCAAACAATTATCGAGAATGGAACATTTCAAAAAATCATTTTTTTTGTCAACACTAAGGACTAAAAGAGAGACGGTAATAATGACAACAAGATATCACTAAAAGGGCATGTTACTGTATCCAAAGGAAGAATGTTTAGCCAAAATAGTGTTCCAACAAAAGAGAGAGAGTAAAGTAACAGCTTTTGGTAATTAGAACATTAATTGAGGAGTGAAGTGTGAGAACTCATTGACTTTTCAATAGAAAGCTTGAAGGCGGACCTAATTAGTGAGGGGCAGAGTTAAACCACAAATAAATAAAAAAATAAAAATAAATAAATAAATCACATAATAAAGTATAATAGTCTAAATTTGTGACGCTGAAGGTGCGGTACAATTCTGGTCCCAGAACTAATTAACTCAAAGACTACGAACAGAAATATAAGTTTATTTAATATTATTATATGTGTTAAAACTATTTATTTTTTAATTATGAATCTAGGTTATAATTTTTATCAGCGTAAAATGTCCAAACAAGTATGTTCCTAATTTTTTAAATTTAAACGGAACAGATCGAAACAGATCATGTGACATTAACGAATCAGAACATGTCATATTTATAAAGTAAATAAGCTCCGACCGGTCCGATTGTGTGGGTAGAATGGAAAATTCAGTTTGAGCACTTCATCAATTGAGACTCAAGGTCTCAACCCTAGCCGGCCTAATTTTTTCTGTGTCAACGAAAATATACACTTGACATTATCTCTGAGACAGGATTGTAGGGGCAAAATCCGCAAGCTTTTCCATGAAATAATATCATCAACTAGCATGCTCTACAAGTCCACTTTTGTCTGATGGAGAAGCATATCGACGACTTGTGGAATGGCTGATTTATCTTTCGTTTACTCGGTCGGATATGGCTTATGTTGTTCACATTTTGTCGAAGTTTATGTATGTGCCCCGGCGTGACCATTGTGATGCGTCTTTGAGGGTTTTTAGATATTTGAAGGGTTGTCCCGTTCAAGGCATTCTTCTTCGCTCTGATTGTGATTTGCGGCTCCGGGGGTGGTGCAAACCTCCTCGACCAAATTTAGGTCTACATGACTTAGATAGAGAGACTAGGGTTAGTTTGAAGCCAATTAGAATTAGAACGCAGTAATTTAGATTATTGTGTAATATTTGTATCACTTAGTGCACCTTACCGTTGCTTCGATATTTGGAGTACTACACTAGCTTCTGCCTCCCAACAAATTTTACAATCTTTTTCTAGACGTGCTAGCTTTCCATTCTGATATTTGTGTAACTCATAAATATCCTCCCTTGTATTTTATTTTAGTCGCACAATATTCCTTATAAACGTCCATTCTTAAATTCAAATAAATTTAACTTTGCATCTTTGTCCGTTCCAATCGAAATTGGAGACACAATCTCGACCCGTTTTGTGCAATCTAATTATTAAAAATATTCTATTCTGAGTCTACTACATCCATGACACTTGCGTCATACCCAATTTTAACCCTATGTATTACCAATTAATTAAAGAGCACAATTTACACTAATTTTAATTAAATTGGTGTAAGGACCCAACCTCATCCAAAATTAGACCAAACACCAACCCAAATCCCCACTCACACCCTCAAGGATCATACCAAACACCATACACCCTTTTTAGCCACTACATCACACCAAACATGATATTTTTCTGTAAAACCCCCTTCCTAGAAAATCGTAAATACCCTTTTATTTATTTATTATTAATTAAATTGTAGTAATTAGGTCTAAACAGGAGAAATAGATTTTTAATAATTTTTATGTTAGGTGTTCGGGCACTTAGATGACTTGTGGGACCATCAGAATTTTTCGTAATTTATTCCATGTAGGAGACCCCTTGAGCAGTTGCTAGCCTAACAATGTACATTACCCTAATCTATAAATTTTTCTATGAGTATATATATTATATATATATACAAATATATATATAAGCATATATTAATAGAAAAAAAAAGATTAAGAAAAGATTAAGTAAAATATTAATTAAATAGGTAACTAATAATATAATAATAATATTAATAATATACTACTTAGTACTTAAAGTCCTTAGGGATTCCCATTCAACTTGCAGCCAATTTGTTTCACCACCCATTTACGTGTCACAGCAACTTAATTCACTTAGGAGCCGCCCCTATTTAGCCTTCAGCCGAATACATCTCATTCACCCGCAACCCATCCGCCAACTTCCTCTCTCTCTTATTATATGATATATATATTATATATATATATATAATAGTTAGCTCTAAAACTCTAACCTAGAAACTCCAGACTTCCTCTTCCCATCTAGAGCCGTCACCACAGCCAGAGAAGCCTCCCCAAGCCATCCAACCATCCCGTCGACGCCGACCTCGCAAACTGCAGTCTCCCACACGAGGCACCTTCGCTCCGGCGTGTTTTTCCGTTGACTCGCTCATCCAAACGCTGTTCTGTTTTCATAGGTATGATCTTTCCTCAACCCTCTCCAATATTTGTTTTATAGTCAACCTCGGAAAACGTGTGTCCCTAGGTGAAAAATAGCGCCCAAGTCAGCGCGAGCAGACAGAATTCTGCAATCGCAGAATTTTAGATTTACCACCCATATTGCCAAGTTCGTATCTCCCACCACAGAGATCTGAATTCGGTGATTCTTTTTGATACCTGTAGATTACATGATCTAGTTTATTTTCTATATTATAACTTTATGCTTTTAGTCGCTGTGGACAGAATTGTATTCGTCACAAAACTGCGCGCACCCACTTTTTCCGGTTTTCCAAAAGTTGGAGATCGGAGCGCGCCCCGCCAAACGGGACCGCCCCACCGTGTGCCAAGTATACCGAATGGTGCACGCTGCATAATCGGACACGAGAAAATTCGTGGGGACTGATTCGGACGCGTGTGCGCGCCGGAATCAGACCGTATCCGCGGACACATTTCGTGTCGCCACTTTTGTGGAACTCGCGCGTATTTTATGCACGCATGTCAGATTGCGACGAAACTTGCGCCACTGGACTCGTGGTAACGCGCTGGTCCTGTGACCCAATTTTCACGCAATTCTGAGACGGTTGACCAGATCGCCAATTGGCGGGCCCTACAGTTGACTTTTTGGACCAAATTTTGTTCGGCTCATCGGAATCCAAATTTGGACATACCGTTGGGTTCGTATTGACATTTAGAGTTGTTTAACCCATACTTTGTCCCATTTAGAGACTGTTACCCTCGGCACATTTTTTTGGTGCAAAGTGGGCCACACGTGGACCCCACTTTTATCCGAAATTACGGTTTTGCCCCTGTGTCCAAATTGGACGAAAGGGAAGTGCTTTTTAGCTATTTTGCTCATTCTAGAAATGTTGGTGATATCTATTTCAGCATCCGGAGACATTTGTTCTGAGGCCATAGCTTCTGGTCCTGTGTATTGGACATCTGGACGTGACATTTCGCAGTTTCTTGCCAGGCAAGTATACCTTGCCATTGTACTGTTATTTATATTCCATATGTTGCATGCATCTTTACTTTCTGTCCTTAGTTCATATATTTTAATTGTTATATAAAATGCTCGCGGCGGTGACGTCGCGATATATTTTTATTTATATATTGCATTGACCTTGTTCATGAGACTACCCCATTATCATGTAGCACCATTAGGTTTCCTTTGACTGTGACACATATTTTACACGAGTTGTGAGTCTCATATAGATCACGGACGCACGTATTGACTGATCATCAGTACGTGTGGGACGTGCGTTAGGGATAACTGCTGTTAGAAACTTTGCATGCTAGTAGACTTGGCAGTTATTAGAGGTCCATGGACATAACCTATTGTAGTACGGTGGTCCCATCCTTGTCCTTGTTTGGTTGCAGGATTGGACTAGGGTACTAAGAATAAGCTATGGACCAAATCGTGTCATGGATGTGACATGCTTAGAGCATTGGGTGGGGAGAACAACAAGTACCGCATTTGAGCTCCTTTACACTTTTTCTGTGAAGCCCGGATTCTCCGCTGGAGATACGGGTGATGATGACCCTTATATATTATGTACTATCAGGCGGGCCACCGGCGTTCAAAAGACGACGTGCCTTTTAGGCCCCTGGCTCTTCAAAAGAGAACCATGTCAAATCCCAGTTTTCAGCCAGATAGCTCACTTGTGGGGAAAGGTGTTCTTAACTGTATTCACTTAGACGGATAGGCGACCCCATAGGATATTTATTTCAGTACTTTATTGGCATGTGTTTAAGTATACTTGTTATGTCCCTCTGAGGTCCTGGTCCGCTGCCAGGTGTACCTGTTCTTGAGTATTTGCAGAGCGCAGATTTGGAAGGATATAGATGCTCCGTGGATGTCTTCTCTTCGAGCCGTGATTGGTAGCTGGTACTTATTGTTTGAGTGAGTTGTACTTCTTGTATTTATTTTTTTCCTATTCGAGTTGGTAGTGGATTTGTTTCCATCCAACTATCATCCTAGATACTTCTTATTGAGATCTAGTTTCATAGATACTGGTTATTTATTTCTATATAATTTTGGTGGATGAGATTTAGATTTTACCCTGTGACTTGTATTACATTTTATACCACTTGTGGATTTTATATTCATATTACAGCGTACGTATGGATTTGGTTTCCATATATTGGAGTTGCCATATTCATGCGGCTGGCATGCTTACGTGTCCTAGTCCTACGTATTTTTGGGACTGGGGCATGACATGTTTTTGTGGTGGCCCATGCAGGTCGAGAGCATATTGTCTCGGTTACGTTACTGTACCGAACAAGCCTGCACCTAGGAGTAGAGTATAGGATCTCATCCATAATTTACTATGATTCATCTTCCTCCTCTCTGTTCTATTCGAACAATTGTATCTTGCTTGATTCCTGTACTTCCCTAATAATTCTTTGAGTATAGCCTTCTGCTAGAATATAGGAACCCATGTTATTAGGATGATAATTAGAGTAGCACACCTATTTAGAATACAACGAGATTATAGATACACTACTAAGTTTAGAATATCTAGCGAACCCTAGAATCCCTTATCCCTATAATTGGTTTACCATTACCCCTTGATGTATTATTAAGACTTGAGAGTAGTATAGACGCTACTAGAGTTAGTTAGAAGTTTTACCATAATGTTTGACCCTAGTATTGAGGAACCAATGGAGAACCAATATTGAACATTAGGACTGAACCTAACCCTCATAATTGGATAGTATTAGAGAACTATAAAACTTATGTCATTGTCTTGTTATTAGTAGACAAGTACCCTAGAAGGCCAAGAGCAATGCATAGAATATTTCCCTAATCATACCTCAAACATAGTAGCTAGCGTACCACTCCCCTTAGAGAACCATGATGCTATCTAGAGCCCTCTATCTTTATTTTTATATTGTTTCTCTGCGACCATAGCGCTCGCTATTTTGCGACGGCTAATTACGTTTCTTCTCTTCATCTTTCAGCTCGTGACATCTGACACTTCGGATAGTAGGCCAAGTAATTTTATTCTTTGTTAAGGGCTCATAGTTGCTAGGATTATAGTTGTAGCCTTGAGTGTGAAATTTTTATGCTTGGTAGTTAGAACTTGATAAGTTTAAGTTATTTTGTAGATTGCGACCGATGATTAACCCTTAGTTTTAAATCATGTAATTTGTACCCCCACCTCAATACAAGTTAGACCATTCCTCCTTGACAGCCAGTAACTCTTCTATCCTTACCATTGACACATGCTTGTAAGTGCTATGACTAAGACTTAGGATGACCATTACCTACATAAAAAGGATACCCTAATAAAGAGTTTCAATTTTATTTACATGTACAAGATTATTGTGTAGGACCCCCTTAAGACTGTCACCGTATTAGTTAAATTCTTATAAGTTGGGTAGTATACCACCACCTAGTATCATATAGCTCTTGTGATCCAATAATGAAGTGTAACTGAATGGCAGTAATTGTATGCTAACATAAGATGATAGTGTTTATTCAGACTATAGGACTTAGAGGCTCACACCCCTACTTTGTCGACTATCGACTTAGACAAGGAATTAATATGATAACTGTAGAGATTGTAGAGCTTTTTGTTATTGTTGCTTATGTTGTTTTGTTTTTGCAACTTGAATTATTTGTAACTTCTCTCATCATAATTCAGCGTTATATTTTCTGTGCTACCTCGAATTATGCTGCTATTATAGCCTAGTCTTTGCAAGCTTATTTTTTTTATCGAGCTTGATCATGAGACATGTATTATTGGGGATGCCTACTGATACAATTGTCTAATCAGAATCAGTGTATTACGGTCTGGACAACCTTAGTACATTTTGGTTTGCCCTTCGCATAACTACTTTACGTGGATTGAGATATGTAAAGATTAGTAGACGAATATACTTGCCCTAGACATGTCTAAGCGCATCGTATCGGTTACATAACTATACTGATACGAGCATGTAAATAGGAAATTACCAAATAAGATTTAAATCCACAACTGCCTTGACAATTCCCATTTGAATTGTTTAAACGCCTTGATCTCCATACTTCTATTCTAGTACCTTTTCCTTGAACTCTTTATCATTGTTTTCCGTCTTCCCTTATTTCGGAAAGATGAAACCTCGTGCTGGGTATAAAGTTTGATACACAGAGAGTATTAGATATACCCCATAGGCCGATCACATACTCGAGGATTATTCTTTCGTAATTAAGGACATATCACATGTGATATGATCGGCGTTGAAGTTCGAGGATTGAACGACATGAGTAAATAAATTAAGGGATATTTTCTTAAGGTATATAGCCTTAGGTGATAGGTGGATAAATTATAAGTTGGGTAGAAGTGCATTGTCAACTCGGGAGGAATTTCTTTTAGATTATGATCGAGTAAGATTAGATTGGGAGAGGTTCAAGCCATTGTAATTTTGAGAAATTTAGAAGGATGACTAAGATGATGAGGATCAATGAATTGATATTGAGGACCCAATATTTATACCTTAAGTGCATGAGTTAAGTTTTTTTTGAACAATGAAGGTAGAATCACCAATTTGAATTTAGAGGATAAATATAGAATTTCAGACTTGAATATTGGTGGACTACATTTAAATTATTTTTCAATTTGGTGAATTGAATTAAGAATTAAAATTTTGGTTGGACGACCTATTTGAAATAATGAGGATGTGAATGGAATTAAAGAGTTGAGGCATACAAAATTTTATAAGTAAAAATAGGAATATATTGGACTCAAACCACTTCTAAAGGAGATTATGATAGTTAGAGATCGTGAGGTAAAAGTTATATGAGTATGTAAATCTTGGAGATGTTATGTGGATATGGATAATTTGAAACAAGGGGAGAAGAGATAACCATAGGTTAAATTTTGATTGGAGCAGTGGTCATCTTAACCTAGAAGTGATTGCAATGGATATGATTAGGATTTTAGTTACCCAAGAAGATTGTGACTGACTTGCCTTAGTGTACATAAAGGATTAACCGATTTTGCCTTATTTTAATTTTGAGGACGACATTGTCTTAAGTTGGCTGAATTGTGAAACCCCCTCACCTAAGAACTTGACCTACTCGGCCTAGATAGTGAGACTGAGGCTAGCACGAATCCACTTAGAAATAAAACACGGTATTTTTATTTAGTTTTACAACATGATATCACTTGACACGCCTTACGTGCTCCGATAATTGGAGCACTACACCAGTCACTGCCTTCCTACAAATTCTACACCCCTATCCTAGACATGCCCATCATCCAATTCTCATCTTTGTGCAATTTTCCAATTGATGGACGCTTTTATGCAAAAAAAAAAAGCATTTATGTGTCCACACCATTGGACATGACACATGAAGAAACCTATTTTTCGCTCATATGGATTTTTTCATAATTTTTTTTTCGGGATGTGCAACGTGCAACATCACCCACCCCTTTAAACCTAGCCTTGCATTTTAAACAATGCAAATCTTATACCATCATTGCATTCTATCGTGGCTGAATTTTAATTTCGAGGACGAAATTTTTATAAGTTGGGTAGAATGTAAAACCCCCTTCCTAGAAAATCGTAAATACCCTTTTATTTATTTATTATTAATTAAATTGTAGTAATTAGGTCTAAACAGGAGAAATAGATTTTTAATAATTTTTATGTTAGGTGTTCGGGCACTTAGATGACTTGTGGGACCATCAGGAATTTTTCGTAATTTATTCCATGTAGGAGACCCCTTGAGCAGTTGCTAGCCTAACAATGTACATTACCCTAATCTATAAATTTTTCTATGAGTATATATATTATATATATATACAAAGATATATATAAGCATATATTAATAGAAAAAAAGATTAAGAAAAGATTAAGTAAAATATTAATTAAATAGGTAACTAATAATATAATAATATTAATAATATACTACTTAGTACTTAAAGTCCTTAGGGATTCCCATTCAACTTGCAGCCAATTTGTTTCACCACCCATTTACGTGTCACAGCAACTTAATTCACTTAGGAGCCGCCCCTATTTAGCCTTCAGCCGAATACATCTCATTCACCCGCAACCCATCCGCCAACTTCCTCTCTCTCTTATTATATGATATATATATTATATATATATATAATAGTTAGCTCTAAAACCCTAACCTAGAAACTCCAGACTTCCTCTTCCCATCTAGAGCCGTCACCACAGCCAGAGAAGCCTCCCCAAACCATTCAACCATCCCGTCGACGCCGACCTCGCGAACTACAGTCTCCCACTCGAGGCACCTTCGCTCCGGCGTATTTTTCCGTTGACTCGCTCATCCAAACGCTGTTCCGTTTTTATAGGTATGATCTTTCCTCAACCCTCTCCAATATTTGTTTTATAGTCAACCTTGGAAAACGTGTGCCCCTAGGTGAAAAACAGCGCCCAAGTCAGCGCGAGCAGACAGAATTCTGCAATCGCAGAATTTTAGATTTACCACCCATATTGCCAAGTTCGTATCTCCCACCACAGAGATCTGAATTCGGTGATTCTTTTTGATACCTGTAGATTACATGACCTAGTTTATTTTCTGTATTATAACTTTGTGCTTTTAGTCGCTGTGGACAGAATTGTATTCGTCACAAAACTGCGCGCATCCACTTTTTTTGGTTTTCTAAAAGTTGGAGATCGGAGCGCACCCACCAAACGGGATCGCCCCGCCATGTGCCAAGTGTACCGAATGATGCACGCTGCATAATCGGACACGAGAAAATTCGTCGGGACTGATTCGGACGCGTATGCGCGCCGGAATCAGACCGTATCCGCGGACACATTTCGTGTCGCCACTTTTGTGGAACTCGTGCGTATTTTATGCACGCATGTCAGATTGCGACAAAACTTGCGCCACTAGACTCGTGGTAACGCGCTGGTCCTGTGACCCAATTTTTACGCAATTCTGAGACGGTTGACCAGATCGCCAATTGGCGGGCCCCACAATTGATTTTTTGGACCAAATTTTGTTCGGCTCATCGGAATCCAAATTTGGACATACCGTTGGGTTCGTATTGACATTTAGAGTTGTTTAACCCATAGTTTGTCCCATTTAGAGACTGTTACCCTCGGCACATTTTTTCGGTGCAAAGTGGGCCACACGTGGACCCCACTTTTACCCAAAATTACGGTTTTGCCCCTGTGTCCAAATTGGACGAAAGGGAAGTGCTTTTTAGCTATTTTTCTCATTCTAGAAATGTTGGTGATATCTATTTCAGCATCCGGAGATATTTGTTCTGAGGCCATAGCTTCTGGTCCTGTGTATTGGACATCTGGACGTGACATTTTGCAGTTTCTTGCCAGGCAAGTATACCTTGCCATTGTACTGTTATTTATATTCCATATGTTGCATGCATCTTTACTTTCTGTCCTTAGTTCATATATTTTAATTGTTATATAAAATGCTCGCGGCGGTGACGTCGCGATATGTTTTTATTTATATATTGCATTGACCTTGTTCATGAGACTACCCCATTATCATGTAGCACCATTAGGTTTCCTTTGACTGTGACACATATTTTACATGAGTTGTGAGTCTCATATAGATCACGGACGCACGTATTGACTGATCATCGGTACGTGTGGGACGTGCGTTAGGGATAACTGCTGTTAGAAACTTTGCATGCTAGTAGACTTGGCAGTTATTAGAGGTCCATGGACATAGCCTATTGTAGTACGGTGGTCCCATCCTTATCCTTGTTTGGTTGCAGGATTGGACTAGGGTACTAAGAATAAGCTATGGACCAAATCGTGTCATGGATGTGACATGCTTAGAGCATTGGGTGGGGAGAACAACAAGTACCGCATTTGAGCTCCTTTACACTTTTTCTGTGAAGCCCGGATTCTCCGCTGGAGATACGGGTGATGATGACCCTTATATATTATGTACTATTAGGCGGGCCACCGGCGTTCAAAAGACGACGTGCCTTTTAGGCCCCTGGCTCTTCAAAAGAGAACCATGCCAAATCCCAGTTTTCAGCCAGATAGCTCACTTGTGGGGAAAGGTGTTCTTAACTGCATTCACTTAGACGGATAGGCGACCCCATTGGATATTTATTTCAGTACTTTATTGGCATGTGTTTAAGTATACTTGTTATGTCCCTCTGAGGACCTGGTCCGCTGCCAGGTGTACCTGTTCTTGAGTATTTGCAGGAGCGCAGATTTGGAAGGATATAGATGCTCCGTGGATGTCTTCTCTTCGAGCCGTGATTGGTAGCTGGTACTTATTGTTTGAGTGAGTTGTACTTCTTGTATTTATTTTTTTCCTATTCGAGTTGGTAGTGGATTTGTTTTCATCCAACTATCATCCTAGATACTTCTTATTGAGATCTAGTTTCATAGATACTGGTTATTTATTTCTATATGATTTTGGTGGATGAGATTTAGATTTTACCCTCTGACTTGTATTACATTTTATACCACTTGTGGATTTTATATTCATATTACAGCGTACGTATGGATTTGGTTTCCATATATTGGAGTTGCCATATTCATGCGGTTGGCATGCTTACGTTTCCTAGTCCTACGTATTTTTGGGACTGGGGCGTGACATTTCCCTCATTTAATCCAAATTCCTATTTTTGTAAATTTTTTCAATTGTTGAGGACTTTTATGCAAAAATGCAATGAGGTGTCATCATCCTATTGGTTAAGGCCAATGAAGAAAACCTCATCCCCCTCTTTGACCGATCTAATCCCTCTCTCTCTCTCTCTCTCCCTTTTTGTTTGTACACTTTCCTCCATGTTAAATCTTGGCTCTCCATTAAACCCAACACCATCTCCACCCTCCAATTTTCTTCATGTAGCAACATCCCCCTTTCCCAATAGGAAAACCCTATCCCTAGGAGGCAGCCGGCCCTAATCCCTAGTCTAGCACCCATATTCTCTCTCCTTATGCAAAACTCTTCCCCATTATTTTCTACATCATCAAACCACCATCCTCCTTCATCAAACTGAAACTAACCTAACCCTAAACTTCATCACTTACCCCCGGCCGTCGACCTCGCCGGAGAAGCCGACTCACTCCTCCACCGACAGCAGCTTGAGTACAGCCGCTCACCACCACCACTCCACGACACCTCTCCTCCCGACCTCACCATCGACCCTGACTCCCCACGCCGCACCTCCATCCCGTCATCACCGCCTCCTTTCCTCGTCATCCCCGACTTCCCTCACCCAACGGTCACCTTCTCCGACCGAACAACCTCCATCTGCCTGAGTCTTCTCCGACCAACAGCCCTGCCTGGATCAGTACCACCACCCTCTTCTCTCTACATCCGTCAACATCATCATCTACACCTTACACCGCCACCTCCGACCACAGCTCCACCACCATGACCTCCTCCCATATGCAGTCGACCCACGCTTGTAAACTCCCTCACCCAAAAATAGGTATCTTGTGTGAATTTTGTATTTCTTGTATTTGTTTTAGATTATTTTTCAAAATAATTAACATCTAATAATTTTATTATGACACTCCACTATGGTTTGGACATAAATAATATAGGATGGCCCCAAATTCTATATCTCCCTTCATAGGAAGTAGCCTACACAAGAGACACTATATGTAGGATCTTTTCGTTGCATAAGAATTTGACCCCTTGGTGTTAGTATGATATTAGTGTAACGACCATATATTAATTGTTAAATATTTAGATATTATATATATAATTTAATTTTGGTTATTTTCTAATTTTAACTCTCCTACAATTAGCATTCCATAATTTTTCGTGTCAAGTTAGGCATTTTTTTTTATAGATGTGCATATTATTTACTATTACCTATTTTGCAGATAACTATTTAATTAATTACTTGGTTAATTAAATAATATAATTACTTGATTTACTATAACTAAATAAATATCTAATTATTAATTATAAAATATTTTATAAAATATTTTGGGTGTATTATTTTATTAAAGCTTTACAAAATAATTTTCTAGAATTTAATTGGTGTGCAAATATTATTTTTAAATTTTTTTATCTCATTTATATAAGTAAAAAATATATAAATAAATAATAGTAATAATAATAATGATAATAGTAATAATAATAATAATAATAATAATAATAATAATGATAGTAAAAAAAATAAAAAAATAAAAGAAAAAGGAGATAATAACAAAAATCCAAAACCTTGACATAAAACCTAATTTATATACTAACTAAATCCTAAACACTAATACAAAACCTATTCCTATTCTAACTAATCCCACCCGCAGCAACCCGCAGACCCTTTCCCACTCTCCCTCTCCCATATATATATATATATATATATATATATATATAAACTTATTGCATATACTATTTCAATCCAAACCCTAACCTTAACCCAGCCTGCGCCCCGACGACCGACCACGCCCGACAACCGGCGCCGGCGCCCCCACACCCGGACCGCCGTCACAGCCGCTCGGACCGCCGTCGTCCGTCCCCGACAACGTGCGCAGCGCGCATGTGCACAATTTTGGGCCCATCTTCAAGGTATCATATCTCCCTCATCTCTCGACATTTTCTCGAGCGGTTTATCCGTGTACGTTCACAACCTAACCCTCTAGGATTTTCATTCAAGCGGGACAAGTTTTCGTGTCCTAGATTGGTCAAAAAATTGACCAAAAAATGACCAAAAAACTGACCAAAATAATCCAGAAACTTTAACCCAAACCTCCATGTTCACGCCCAATTTGCCGCCAACCTGTTTAATATTTTTGAAAACTAATTAAAGGATTTTTTCTCAATATAATCGAGAATTTTTTTGTTCTTTTAGTTTTTGTTAATTTGTTCTATGTGTTAAATTATTTGGCTTCCAAATCGACCAAAAATTTATTTTTAAAATATTAAAAAATTATGATACGGAGCTCGCTCCGGCAAACGGGACCGCCTCGTCGCGTACCAATTATACCGAAAGGCGCGTATGGTATATCCTGACGTGTGAACTTTCACGAAAACTGATTTGGACGTGTGTGCGAGTCGAAATTAACCCGTATCCGTAAAAAGTTTCCGTATCGTAACTTTTATAAAATACCGTCCCATTTTGTGTACACTCGTCAGAATATGATGAAACTTATGCCATTGGATTCGTGGTATCATGCTGGTCTTGTGACCCAAGTTTTACGCGATTCCGAGATAGTTGACCAAGCCGCCTATTTGTGGGTCCTACGGTTGACTTTTAGGGCGAATTTGTGTTCGACTCAACGGAATCCAAAATTGGACATACCGTTGAGTTCGTATCATCATTTAGAATTTATTTGAACTATAATTTATCCCATTTAGAGATCTTTATCCCTGGCACACTTTTTGGTGCAAAGTGGTCCACATGTGGACCCACTTTGACCCGAAATTATCGTTTTGCCCCTGTGTCCAAATTGGACGAAGGGTAATATTTTCTAGCTATCTCGCTGATTCCGGAAACGTTGGTGATATTTATTTCAGCATCCGGAGACGTTTATTCGGAGGCCATATTTTCTGATCCTCTATACTTGACACCTCGATGTTTATACTACGCAGCTTTCTTGCCAGGCAAGTATACCTTGCCATTGTACTATGATTTATATTCTATATGGTGCATGTATTTTATTTCTGTCATTTAGTTCATATATTTTTAACTGCTATATAAACTGTGCGTCCAAGGATAACTTGGGTGCAACGACGGTGGCGTCGTATTCTATTTTTATTATGTATATGCATGTTGACCTAGTTTTTTTAGACCACCACATGATTTGGAGGCATTATTAGGTTTTATTGGCCGTGGCACATCTGTTACACGAGTGTGAGTCTCATGTAGGACACGGACTTGCGTGACAGGCTGGCCTCCTATACGTATGGGACGTGCGATAAGAAATAACTGCTGATAGAATTTGCATGCTAGAAGACTTGGCAGCTATTAGAGGTATCATCGTGTCATGGATATGACATACTTAGAGCATGGGGTGGGAAGAATAACAAGTAAGGCGTTTGGGCTCCTTTGTACTTTCCTTGTGTAACCCGTACGCTCCGCCGGAGATGCGCGGTCATGATGACCACTATATATTATTATTATCAGGCGGCCTCTGAGGTTCAAAAGATGTTATGCTTTTTAGGCCCCTGAATCTCCGAAAGAATCATGCCAATTCTATTTTAGCCAGATAGCCCACTTGTTGGAAAGTTGTTCTCAAAGTGCATTCACATAGACGGTTATGCGACCCATTGGATGTTTATTTTTAGTACTTTATTGGCATGCTTCTATGTATCTTGTTACGTCCCTCTGAGGACCTGGTCCCTTTCCAGGTATAGACGATCATGACTATTCGCAGGAGCACGGATCAGGACTTGCGACTTATCTCTTTTGAGGAGGTCTTCTCTTCGAGCCTTATTGTTTATTAGATGTACTTATTCTGTTTATATTATATTTTAGTTTGGTAGTAGATTTGTTTCCACCTAACTACTTGTTCTTATCAAGCATCTTGTACTTGATTCAGTATATAGTTGATTGGTTATTTAATTCTATTTGATTTATGTGGATGAGATTTAGTTATGCCCTGTGACAAATATATACCACTTGTGAATTATTGTTCATAATACAGCGTACGTATGTGTTATGGTTTCCATATATTGGAGCCTCCATATACATACGGTGTAGCGCCCCGCTCCGCGTCGACTTTATGTACAAATGATATCGCCTTGCTTGCTCGAACGAAAGTCTTCTCGGAGAGTTCTCGACCGATTTATCAATGTGAGTGGGCAGAACTGCATTCTCTGATTCTTGCACGACTTAATAATGAATCTGAGTTTTTGAATGCTTGTTGCTTAAGAAGATTGTTTTATAAGAAGAATGATAGAACCAACTCAGCATGCTAATAAGAGAACTCACATAGCTTATCATTGAAACAAATCTGCTTGCTTGCCTAACTAGAGAACTGGAAATGCTTATCTGAAATGAGATAGAACCATTGCCATGCTAAGTCCAGAGTATAAGAATTATTGCATGCTTGGTTACACGGACACCGCTATTGAACGAACCCTGCCATGCTAATAACAAAGAGTAAAAGATTGCTTGCACTCATTCTTGATATCGTATGCTAGACTGGAATACTTGAATGCTTGCCCAGAGATAGAAATTGCATGCTAGATTTATAGAACTGTTCTTGCTTGTTACTTGGTTAAAGAGTTAGCTTTGCTTGAACATGTTTCATGATTACTTGTAAAGAGATAGAACTTTTGGACTTGCTTGAACTTGTGTGATCTAGACTAATAATCTACCCTGAGGCTTCAAAAAACCTTACTTATGGGGGGGGTGTGGCTATTAGGCAAGTGTATTGAGAGAGTGAGCTTCGGCTATATGGACTTGATAGATGTGTTTGCTTGCTTGTTCTGGATTATGTGCATCATCTGGTATTGATAGGAGCTTGCATTCACGCATTTGGTCAGGACAACTTGTGCACAAGGTCATCTCTCGGGCGTTCCTGGGGCACTGGGATCGTTCGGCCTAGGAGAGATCTAGATACCCTGAGGCATAAAAACCTTACTTACGGGAGGGGGGGGGGTAGACCCGTCTATTAGTGAGATGGGCTTTTATGTCCCAACTGCTAATCCCGTTGAGGGGACCATCATATAGTTAGGGCGCATGCTAGGCTAGCCCTTCTTGCATACATAACTGTTTGATGCAGGGACGGACAGAAAACTAGAGAACTGTATACATTATGTTATGCAAATTATTGCTAACTTGTGTGTCTGCTGCAGGGGTAGCCGCTCGGCCGTGGGTAAGAAATGAAATGAGTTTATGTATAGCCTTCTTGCTCATTTAGTCTGCATCGTTGAGTTTCTGTTAGTGCTTCATGTATTCGCATCGGTTGGACAATGGCTATTAGTGCAGAGCTGAACCTTGGTCACAGCTGCAAATAATACCAGTATGTGAGTCATTGGATAGCTGGATTACCGCTGCCAATCCTGATTTTCTCGGGGACCGAAATCATATAGATGTGTTGCCTTAATTGCTTGAGAGTATGATAGTCCACTTGATATGCTTGCTTCGATTTGAGGTGATCAGTCTGCTAGATAAGCTTTGCCCCAAAGAGTTAGATTGATTGCACAATACATGTTGCTCACTGCACGATGAGAACAATGTCCCTTATAGTTGCTTGAATGCTTGAGTATCGATTATACAAAACTGGTTTCCAAATTATGTTTTCAAAAGATGAAATCTGACTATAGTTCTGTGTTGCATGAAATGAACTTAGGTAAAACTAGCAAGATCACTAGTAATGCAATATTTTGCCACATGATTACTTAGTGTGGGTTTCAGGGGATGTAGCTTCTGTTCAGTTGTTTATACTCACCAGTACTTGTATAAAGTGCTGACCCACCAATAGTTTTCTTGTTCTCAGGTGCTTGTTCGTCCGAGGAAGCGATAGCCGTGCCTCATTCCAAGGAACCGAAAATCTGGAGTCGATGCCTTGAGCCGCATCGAGTTTGTGCCCGCTATAGCTGCTTTTGTATAGAGGGACATAATATATGGAACGGTGTCATTGTAATCGAGAGATAGAGTGCTTGAGCAAATTATAATCTCGGCCATGCGCCGCTTGTAACACTTATGAATATCAATAAAAGAGCCTATTTTTTATGTGCCATTGTGTTCTTTACTTTTCTGCAATATGTGTGCCGCTGCTTCAGTATTGAATAGCTTACTTGCCCTTATATCAAAGCTTTGGCCTTGTGCAAGCATACTTTAGGCTTGCACGGTATCACGTCCGTACGAGGACGATCGGTTCCGTAGGAACCCAAGCGAGGACGAACGGCCCTGCGGAATCGGGGCGTGACATACGTCTGGCATGCTTACGTATTTCTAGTCCTACGTATTTTGGGACTGGGGCGAGACATGTTTTAGTGGTGGCTCATGCAGATCGAGAGTATATTGTCTCGGTTATGTTACTGTACCGAGCAAGCCTGCAAATAGGATTAGAGTATAGGATATCATCCACATATTCGACTTCTCTCTTTATTTCTGTTCCAAATTCTATGACTCACCTCCTTCCAATCCGTTCTATTTAAATAATTATATCATGTTTGATTCATGTACTTCCCTAATAGTTCCTTGAGTATAGTCTTCTGCTAGAATATAGGAATCCTTGTTGTTAGGATGATAATTAGGGTAACATTCCTACTAAGAATACAACTAAAATATTGACACATCACTAAGTTTAGCATGCCTAATGAACCCTAGCATCCAATACCTATAAATTGATTGACCACTATCCCTTAATATATTTATGAAGGACTCGAGAGTAGTATAGACATTACTAGGGTTAGTTAGAAATTTGACCATATTGTTTGACCCTAGTATTGAGGAACCAATAGAAATCCAAGGTTGAATATTAGGACTAAACCTAACTTTCATAGTGAGATAGTATTAGAGAACTATAAATTTAGCTTCTTGTCTTGATATTAGCAGAACAATACCTTAGAAAACCAAGAGGAATGAATAGAATATTTTTCTTGATCATGCCTCAAACACAGAGATTAGTATACCACTCCCCCTTAGAAAATTATGATATTATCAAGAGTCTCTCCATTTAATTTTATATCTTATTCCTCCAAAACCTTAACGCTCGCTAATTGTGCGACGACAATTTTTTTTTTTTTTTTAATTCGTGCCACCTAACCCTTCTGATTGTAGGCCAAGTGATTTCTTTTATGTTAGGATATATAGTTTGCTAGGATTATATTTATAATCTTGAATTTTGAAATTATGTGCTTAGTAGTTAGAACTTGACAGTTGAGTTTCTCATTTAGATTATGATTTTATGATTATCCTTTAGTTTCAAATCACGTATTTGTACCCATATCTCCATACAGGTTATATCCTCCTTCACTTGAGGGCCAGTAACTTTTTATTCTTAATATTAACACTTTTATTCTATAAGCACTATGATTAAGACTTAAGATGACCATTACATGTATAATGCAATAGGATACCCTAATAAGTACAAAGATCTTTTTCTCGTATACCCTAACAAGAGTTTCTACTTTATCTCCATAAGGCAGTTACAGTATTAGTTATTCTTTTAAGTTGGGTAGTATGCCTCACAACCTAGTATCACATAGTCCTTTTCTTTTACCCGTCAATGAAGTGTAATTGAATGACATTAACTGTAGACTTGCATAAGAAGATAGTGTTTATCCAGACTGTAGAACTTAGAGGCCCATACCCCCATTTGGTTGACCAGAGACTTAGACAAGGAGTTAGTATGGCAACTGTAGAGGCACAACATCGGACGAGTCTCATCTTCTTGGTGAACTTGAATTATTTTGTACCTTTTCTCATCATAATCCAGCATACTTATAATTTTTTGGACTACCTTGACTTATGCTGCTATTATAGCCTAGTTTTGCAAGCTTATTCTTTTATCGAGCTTGTTCATGACATATGTGTTATTGGGGTCTGATCAACCACACTAATACATTGTCTAAATCAGAATCAGTGTATTATGGTCTAGCTAACCTTAGTGCACTTGGTTCGTTCTTCGCATAACTACTTTACGTGGATTGAGATATAGTTGACTCAGCATGTTAGACGAATATACTTCTCCTCTAGATAGGCCAAAGCATATTATATCAGGTACATAACTGTTCTGATATGAACATGCAAATAAAAATTTACCAAAACAAGATTTTAATCCACAACTGCCTTGACAACTCCCTTTTGAATTCTTTAATCGCTTTGAACCCCGTACTTGTATTCTATCACCTCCTCCTTGAATTTTTTATTGTTGTTTTTTGTCTTTCCCTATTTCGGAAAGACGAAATCTCGTGCTTGGTATAAGTTTGATACACGGAGAGTACTAGATATACCCCATAGGCCAATCACATTACTTGGTGACTATTTTTCGTAATTAAGGGCACACCACATGTATGATATTTTGTGTGTTAAAATTTTTAAGGATTGAATAATACGACTAGATAATTCGAGGAAGTCTTTCTTAAAGGTATAGTCTTATGTGATAGATCGATAATTCTAAGTTGGGTAGAAGTTGCATTGTCAAATTGAGGTAAATTTAATGAATTTTGATTGTCATTTTAATTTTGACAATTTTTTAGAGGAATGATTAAGACGATGAGGAATTAATGAATTTTGAAATCTTGATATTGAGGAAAAAATATTTATACTTTGAGCACATGATGTAAATTTTGAATATTGAAGGTTGAATCATCGATTTAAATTTTGAGGATAAATATAGAATTCTAGACTTGAACAATTGGTGAATTAGATTTAAAATTTTACAATTTGATAATTTGAATTAAAAATTGAAATTTGATTGTTGGATCACATATTTGAAATGTTTAGGATAGAAATTGAGTTTAAAATTTGAAGAGTACAAAATTCATAAGTTAAAAATAGGAATAATATTTTATTAGAATTATTTTCTAGAGGAGATTATGATAGTTGAATATCGTGATATAAAATTTGATGTGGGTTATTTAAATCTTGAAGATGTTATATGGATTTGACTTAAAATTAGATGTTGATGATTTAAAATTTGAAAAGAGATTACGATAGGCTGAATTTTGATTTAAGTAGTGGTTATTTTAATTTTGAAGTGATTGCGATGGATTTAAAAAATATTTTGTTATTTAAATTTTTGGAAGAGATTGTGATCGACTTGCCTTATATACGAATGTGAAGGATTTAGAGAATCATACCTTATTTTTAATTTTAAGGATAAAATTCTTTTAAGTTGGGTAGATTGTAAACCCCCTCACCAAAAAATAGGTATTTATTTTAGATTATTTTTCAAAATAATTAAAATCTAATAATTATTTTAGGACATTCCACCATGGTTTGGACATTAATAATATAGGATGGCCCCAAATTATGTATCTTCCTTCATAAGAAGTAGCCTACACAAGAGACACTACATGTAGGATCTTTTCGTTGCACAAGAATTTAACCCATTGGTGTTAGTATGACATTAGTGTAACGATCATAGATTAATTATTAATATTTAGATATTATATATATAATTTAATTTTGGTTATTTTCTAATTTCAACTCTCCTACAATTAGCATCCCATAATTTCTCGTGTCAAGTTAGGCATTTTTCTTTTTTATAGATGTGTATATTATTTACTATTACCTATTTTGTGGATAACTATTTAATTAATTACTTGGTTAATTAAATAATATAATTACTTGATTTATTATAACTAAATAAATATCTAATTATTAATTATAAAATATTTTGGGTGTAGTATTTTATTAAAGCTTTACAAAATAATTTTCTAGAATTTAATTGGTGTACAAATATTATTTTTGAATTTTTTTATCTCATTTATATAAGTAAAAATATATAAATAAATAATAGTAATAATAATAATGATAATAATAATAACAACAACAACAACAACAACAATAATAATAATAATAATAATAATAATAATAATAATAATAATAATAATAATAATAATAATAATAATAATGATAGTAAAAAAATAAAAGAAAAAGAAAATAAAAGAAAAAGGAGATAATAACAAAAACCCAAAACCTTAACCTAAAACCTAATTTATATACTAACTAAATCATAAACACTAATACAAAATCTATTCCTATTCTAACTAATCCCACCCGCAGACTCTTTCCCACTCTCCCTCTCCCTTATATATATACATATGCATATATATATATAAACATATTACATATACTATTTCAATCCAATCCCTAACCTTACCCCAGCCCGCGCCCCAACGACCGACCACCGACCACGCCCGACAGCCAGCGCCGCCGCCCCCGCGCCCGGGCCGCCGCCGCAGCCGCCCGGACCGCCGCCGTCCGTCCTCGCGCAAGCGCGCCGCGCGCATGTGCACAGTTTCGAGCCCCTCTTCAAGGTATCATATCTCCCTCATCTTTCGTTATTTTCTCGAGCGGTTTGTCCGTGTACATTCACAACCTAACACTATAGGATTTTCATTCAAGCGGGACAAGTTTTCGTGCCCTAGATTGGTCGAAAAATTGACCGAAAAATGATCGGAAAACTAACCAAAATAGTCCAGAAACTTTAACCCAAACCCCCATGTTCACGCCCAATTTGCCGCCAACCTGTTTTATATATTTGAAAACTAATTAAAGGATTTTTTTTTCTTAATATAACCGAAATTTTTTCTGTTCTTTTAGTTTTTGTTAATTTGTTCTATGTGTTAAATTATTCGACCTCCAAATCGACCAAAAAATTATTTTTAAAATATTAAAAAATTATGATACGGAGTGCTCCCCACCAAACGGGACCGCCTCGTTGCGTACCAATTGTACCGAAAGGCGCGTATGGTATGTCCTGACGTGTGGGCTATCCCAGAAACTGATTTGGACGTGTGTGTGCGCGTCGAAATCAACCCGTATCCGTAAAAAGTTTTCGTATCGCAACTTTTGTAAAATATCACACCATTTTGTGTATGCTCGTCGGAATGCGACAAAACTTGCTCCATTGGATTTGTGGTATCACGCTGGTCCTGAGATCCAAGTTTCACTCAATTTTGAGACAGTAGACCAAGCCACCTATTTGTGGGCCCTACGGCTGACTTTTAGGACAAATTTGTGTTCGGCTCACCGGAATCCAAAATTGGACATACCCTTGAGTTCGTATCGTCATTTATAATTTGTTTGACCTATAATCTATTCCATTTAGAGACCTTTACCCCTGGTCCGCTTTTCTGTGCAAAGTGGCCCACACGTTGACCTACTTTTGACCCAAAATTATTGTTTTATCCCTGTGTCCAAACTGGACGAAAGGGTAGTATTTTCTAACTATCTCGCTAATTTTGGGAACGTTGATGATATTTATTTCAGCATCCGGAGACGTTTATTCGGAGGCCATAGTTTCTGATCCTCTGTACTTGACACCTGGATGTTTATATTACGCAGCTTTCTTGCCAGGCAAGTATACCTTGCCATTGTAATACGATTTATATTTCATATGGTGCATGCATTTTATTTCTGTCATTTAGTTTATATATTTTTAACTGCTATATAAACTGCGCGTCCAAGGATAACTTGGGTGCAACGACGGTGGCGTCGTATTCAATTTTTATTATGTATATGCATGTTGACCTAATATTTTGAGACCACCACATGATTTGGAGGCATCATTAGGTTTCATTGGCCGTGATACATCTGTTACACGATTGTAAGTCTCATGTAGGACACGGACTTGCTTGACAGACTGGCCTCCTGTACGTATGGGACGTGCGATAGGGAATAACTGCTGATCAGAATTTGTATGTTAGAAGACTTGGCAGTTATTAGAGGTATCATCGTGTCATGGATATGACATGCTTAGAGCATATGGTGGAGAGAACAACAAGTAAGGTGTTAGGGCTCCTTTGCACTTTTATTGTGTAACCCGTACGCTCCACCGGAGATGCGCGGTCATGATGACCACTATATATTATTATTATCAGGCGGCCTCTGAGGTTCAAAAGACGTCATGCTTTTTAGGCCCCTGAATCTCCGAGAGAATTATGCCAATCCCATTTTAGCCAGATAACCCACTTGTTGGAAAGTTGTTCTCAAAGTGCATTCACATAGACGGTTAGGCGACCCATTGGATGTTTATTTTTAGTACTTTATTGGCATACTTCTATGTATCTTGTTACGTCCCTCTGAGGACCTGGTCCCTTTCCAGGAATAGACGATCATGACTATTCGCAAAAGCACGGATCAGGACTTGCGACTTATCTCTTTTGAGGAGGTCTTCTCTTTGAGCCTTATTGTTTATTAGATTTACCTATTCTGTTTATCTTATATTTTTGTTTGGAATGGATTTGTCTCCACCCAACTACTTGTTTTTATCAAGCATCTTATACTTGATTCAGTATATAGATGATTGGTTATTTAATTCTATTTGATTTATGTGGATGAGATTTAGTTATGTCCTGTGACTTGTGGCAAATATATACCACTTGTGAATTATTGTTCATAATACAGCGTACGTATGTGTTATGGTTTTCATATATTGGAGTCTTCATATACATACGGCTGACATGCTTACGTATTCCTAGTCCTACGTATTTTGGGACTGGGGCGTGACAACGCCGTCGGACCACCTCGTCGTCCCCATTACCACGATCTTCACCATCACCCTCCCCGACCCCACGATACCTCGACCACCCTGTTCACAGTCCTTCATCCCCTCCACCACTTCGTCATCACCACCGAGCCGATACCTCCCCGGCAGAACCACCGCCACCGACGGCCTTCACCATCATCATCATCATCGTCGTCATCATCATCATCATCGTAATCATCACCACCATCGTCGACATCTCCATCGACCCGACCTTCTCGTCGAAACAGCCTCGTCGACCTGAGCAACGTCGACCCTGACTCGACCTTTCCACGACGACGCGGCCACCCTCGTCGGTGCCCGAGCACCCTCTCCGGTCAGCGTCACCCTACACGTTCACGTGCCCATCACGGTTCGTAGCTTGCCTTCTTTTGTGATTGCATGTGTGCATGTGTGAATGGTACTTGGGATAGCATGCTACTTTATGGGAATTAGTTGTTAGTGTTTACCCCTTAAAAATTGGTTGTTAATTGTGGGTGTAACATATTTATATGTTAAGTATAACCTAGGTGTATTAAAATAATTATAAGTATTGGGTAATACTAGATAATATACTAAGGTGATATGTATTTATGTATAAAACGTATTTTGGACTCACTGTCTTATGTGTACCCTCACCTACTAGCTAGACCATGTGTTAGTGCTTCACGAGATTTGGAGATTTGGACATTGTGTTAGTGTTAGTTGTTTGTTTTGCTGTGTATAGTATCAAGGACATGACACATGTTTGTTTAGACAGGCACACGTGTCACGACCCGCACCCGGTTATTCGGGCACGAGTGCGTGGGCACGTCCAGCCTACGCCGCAGAATCGGCGGTAGTACGCTGTCTAGGTCAAATCCACACTTAACTAAACTAGCTCATCCACAAATAACATAAGCAAGATAATAATGAGAATAGAAACTTAAGATTTGAAACTGAAATAAATGTGACAACAAATTCAAATGTTTAATACAGGAATTCCAAATAAAATCGGGGACAAACCCGATTAAATAAGATAAGAACAGAATTAAAAGATAACTACTGCTAGCTACTCTGCAGCAGGGGTCTCCTGGGTAGGATCTGGCTCCTCACGGATATCATCTGTACCCTCATAGGGACCATAATATGTAGGGGCAAGGTCCTCAACATCGCCTAAACAACGGATCCAGTCAGGAAAGGAGCAAAGTACACAATGCACAACAAGATTAAACTAAATATTTATGACAATTAAGTATTGAATATCATATTGAGAAAATTACATAGAGGGACATCATTATCTCATAGTTAATGCTGTAAACAGGAATATGAGAAAAGCAGGAAATAAATGAGACAGGAATGAAACTACAACAATCAGCAAGAAATATAACAAGACTAGAAACTATGTGTGTGAACTTGTGTATTTAGAATACCTAGTTGGCATGTAGGGGTTTATAAGGTTAAACCGGCCGTCATAGACGGCTATTATTCACGAATAATCGAGATCCGACTGATGGACAGTCGTGTACCAACAGCTATTATTCACGACACGGGTCAGGGTAAACTACATGCCTTTCAGTATTCTCCCTCCCGACACGAAAACAAGACATGAATTCCAATATTCAAGACATGAGATACAGTATTCTGACACTACATGTAATCAGCAAGGGTACTAGTAGAGCAGGGAATTAATTATCACAATATAAAGATTAACTTAAAGTGCAGGTACTTGCCTGTTGTTTGGATCCGATTAATTGTTCTAGGGGAAGTTCCAGAGATGAGTCCAAAAGCTGAAATAGACATTACCATCATACTCAGAAGATGTCAAATAGCTAGAAACGCCTGTCCTTGGGTCCAAAATGGAGACAAGGGCAAAAACGACAGTTTCGGATCAAAACGGGGTCCGCCGGTGGGCCCGCTTTGCACCGAAAAACGTGTCCGGGTCAACGGTCTCCAAATTCACCAAACTTAGTGTCAACAGGTTAGGAACGCTGATACGAACCCAATGGAACTTCCAGATTTGGATTCCGATGAGCCGAACACAAAATCGCCCGTCGAGCGGGGCCTGTGGGGCCCACGACACGCGATTTCGTCAACGTTCTCAGAATCGAACCAAACTTGACCCACAGGACCAGCGTATTGCTACGAGTCCGATGGCGCAAGTTTCGTCTCGATCCGACGTGTGTGCACGAAGTTAGGGTAAATTGCAGAAAATACGGATACGGGGCGATGTCCGCGGATACGCGTTGATTCCGGTGTGCACGCACACCCGAATCAGCTTCCGCGAAATCTCACACGTCCGTATCGACGCTGCGCACGTATCTGTGAAGACCGTGCGCGACCAAGTCGTCCCGTTTGGCGGGGCGTACTCAGTTCCGGGGTGAAACAGGGTCTGATTTTTCCTGTTTTTGGATCGCGGTGTGCGATCACCACAGGACGCGGTGCCCCCGAACAGTTTGTCCGGACACCGAGAGGGTCATACAGGCTTCACTACGCAATTTGCAGAATTGAAAACGGAGCTACGAGGCGAAAGTTACACGTACCTGAAGGGGACCCGAAAACAGGGTCGAAATCGTGTCCGAGTCGTGTCGGTCACTGTGTCCCGTGTCCGACACAGGAACAGAGATTAGGGTTAGGGTTTCGAGCTGATGGCGGCACGCGGCGGAGGGAGACGGCTGGACGGCCGGCGAGGGCGGGGGTTGTTCGCCGGAGCGAGGCCGACTGACGGCGGGTCGGCGGCGGCTCGGGGCGGCCGGCAGCGGCGGCTGCGGCTGCTGCTGTGCTGTGCTGCTGCTGCGGTTTCTGTCGACGGCGGCGGCGCCGAGGAAGGAGAGAGGGGGAAGGAGCTGCGGCGGGCGGCGGGTGGTGCTGGTGGCGTAGTGGCGGAGGCGGCGGCTAGGCGAGGGAGGAGAGCAGCGGCGGGTGGCGGTGGCTAGGGTTAGGGCGAGGGAGTGGGGGAGACGGCCGGGGTCGGGGGTTTTTATAAGGGGGCGAGGCGGTTGCAGGGGGCCGACCAAGGCGGAGGGGTGGCGGTGAATGCGGCGACGTGGCGAGCGGATCGCGCGGCGCTGCGCGCGGCGGCCGGCGGGGAAATCGGGCGTCGTGGGGGACGGGGCACAGTCGGCGGGTCGGGTCGGGCTAACGGGTCTGGGCAGACCCGCCCGACCCGCAAAGGAGACGGGCTGGGTTGGGGCTACGGGCCGGGCCGCGGCCCAATGGGCCGCGGGCCAGAAAATTAGAATAATAAAATAATAATAATAAATGAATAAATAAATGAATAATTAAATAAATAGTTTTTAGGTATTAAAAAAAAAAATAGGTTCGGGGTCCAATAAATTCCAAAAAATTGTCCTAAGTCCAGTTTTCCATTTTACACTCAAAAATAATATTTTCATAATATTTTAATATTATTTATTATCAATTAAAAATCTTGTAATAATTCGAAATCCTGATTTTAATTACAGAAAATTCCCAGAAAATTCCAGAAAATTTTGAAGAATCCCAATTTTAATATTTTTTGAAAAAACAGGGGCTTACAACACTTGACCCTGCTAGTTGACCAGTCGTGACCCCCTACGTCAGTTCCTGAGTGCAGTGTAGTTATAATTTCCGTGCGTATTAGTGTAATAACTGATGATTATATTATATTATATTATATTATATTATATTATATTATATTATATTATATTATATTATATTATATTATATTATATTATAGAGTCGCTGGACCTTTCGGACGAGACTTCAGGAGCAGGTTATTGGCACTCACAGCTTGAGGACCCAGGCAAGTATACCTTGCCTTGTTGTACTGTTTAAACTCAGATATTATTTAGTTACATATTTTATTATTTTAATATTATATAACTGTGCGTCCAAGAATAACTTGAGTGCAACGATGGTGGCGTCGTATTTTATCTTTATTCTATATTATGCATGTTGACCTAGTTTTATGAGACTACCACATTATCATGAGACATTCTTATATTTTATTGACCATGACACATTTCTTACACGGTTGTGAGTCTCATGTAGGACACGGACTTGCATATTCGGTTGGCCACCTGTACGTGTAGGTCGTACGACGGATATGGTATAACTTTTAATAGTGATGCATGTTAGAAGACTTAGAAGTTATTAGTAGTCCAGGAACATAGAATATTGTAGTACGGTGGTCTGATCCTTGTCCTTGTTTGGTTGTAGGGTTGGGCTATTGTTCTAACGATAGGCTATGAACCAAAGTTACGATGCCGATACCTGCACTCCGTCTCGACGTAGTAGCTAAAACGTGTTGTGGATACAACATACAAAGAGCATGGGGCGGGGAGGACGACTAGTAGGCGTATGGGACACCCACCTCCTTTATACAAATACCACATTCTTTGGAGCGATACGGACGTATATATTTATGCAGATACCGCATTCTTTAGAGTGTTGGACGTTACTTATGGTTTTGCAGATACCACACTCTAGAGAATGTTGGACGTTATTACTTATACAGATACCACGCTCCTCGGAGATGGACATTATTATATTGCAGAGTGCCCTTGTTATTGGGGCATATGTGGCATATACTAGCCAGTCACGACGATTGATGAATTACGTCAGCATATGTCTAGCCTATACTTTCCATACGCACTAAGTTGTCCTCAAATTGTATTTCACTTAGCTGGTTAGTTCACCCTCGAGTTTTCACAGTATTTACTTTATGACATGTATTTTTGTATCCTGTTACGTTCCTCTGAGGACCTGGTTCCCTTCCAGGTTATTTGTACAGTTTGCATGATGCTTGATCTAGTGGAGTATGGACATATTCGTTGTAGGTTACATTTTCAGCTATTACAGTCATGTACTACTTTCCATTTTTGATTCTGCTTTTATAGCCTAGTGTTTATAGGCCTATGTTGTCCTTGTGGCCTATTCGAATGGATGTATATTAGACTGTAGACTGATGATGCGTATCATTCTTTCTTGAGATTTATTTATCATTGATTGAGATTTAGTTTACTTGTTGTATGTTAGAAATAGATTATTAACTGGATCACTTAACCGTGGACATCGTAAGTGCACTTCGCCGGGTTGATTAAATTGGAAAGCCCTACGGAGTCGTACCAGTTGGCCATTGCCACGTGTTTGGTCCCATATATTTTAGGACTGGAGTGTGACATAGTTTAAGTGTTGGCCCATGTAGTTCAGAGAATATCGTTTCGGTTACGTTACTGTACCAAACGAGCCTGCAACTTAGGATTAAATTGAATAAGATCTCAATCCATAATTGATTTTTAAAACTCCTCTTGTATTCGATTGTCGCCCTTGGACTTCATTACTGTATTCGTTTATTATCGTCGATATCATTATTATTGTATCTCATCTTCTTTATTTCGGGAAGATGGATGCTCGCGCACAGTAATTTCCTCTAGGAGCAGACTCTCCTCAAGACGAAGAAGGCATATTTGATAGGATGTTTGAGTAGATGGTTAACCATGGTAGAGAAGGTTGATAATTTCTTTCTTGTTACTAGAGCTAGTATAGACCGTTGATATAAGAATTAGACATAGGAGTAGAGACTTAAAACTAAACCCTACCCTTACTTAGGGTAGTAGAGATTTGTAAGTATTAGAAGCTAGAAAGATTGTTTGATTCTAAGTCTCTAGAATAAATTAAGGGAGACATAGCTAGATGCTAGAAATTAGTTGTAGTCTTATGGTAGTGATACAAGAAACGACATTATGAACTTGACAAGACAAAGTGTTAGACTCACATCTAGAAGAAGATCATATGATACTATAGGTATGAAATAGCACTTTAGGTAGCAAACCATAGTGGTTAACCCCTAGTTACCTTGTGACTTACAGTATCAAACCTAGATTTTTTTTCACCCTTTAGATAATGATGATTATATGACTAAGCTAAAATATATAGGTAGATTGCTAGAACCAATATTTGGATGATGAGATAACTTGAGTACTATATTATAGCTTTCAAATTAGAATTAGATGTACTTAACTTATTTGGGTTGCCAGTGTCTATTAGGCTCGTATTTTTACCATTGATAACTCGATTAGTTGAGCTAGTATTTGAAATAGAGCAATTAGATTGAAGGATGAGAGTATCGACAGATGTTATAGCCTTGAGTTGGATATCGTGAACTACCTATAATGGATGGCCAGTTTTAAACAAAATGGTACCCATATAGTTTGGGTGAAGGATACGCATGGGGTAAACTAGGAGAAATCTCAGGTTCGAGGTAAAAAGGTGTAAACTCCCTCACCCAAAATAGGTATTTGTGTATATTTTATATTATTATATTTATTATAGATGTTGAATTTATTTAGAGTATTATCTTAGTTAATTAGAAATTAATTTTTTTAGTATATTTACTTATATAAATATTTATTTAGAATTATTTTTAGGCTATTTTAGATTATTGGGATTTTTTCATAATTTTTAGTTAATTAAAAACTAGTAACACTAATTTTTGAGGACTTTAAAGAATTTATTTTATGTTCAAACTTAATTAAAAATATCCCAAAATTTTATTTTAGGTTCTAAATAATAAAATATATTTTCTAGAATTTTTTGGGAATTTTTTGATTAATTTTAGCATTTATTTTGAGTTAATTATGAAAAACTGAATTAAAAACTAATTTCTTAAAAAGAAAACCCAAAAAGTAATTAATTCTGTCCAGTCAGCAAACAGGGGCCCCACCTGTCAGCCTCCCGCAGCAAACAGTGCCGGGCCCACCTGTCAGTGACTGCGGGGCGGGCAGCGTTGGATGGCTGCCACGTGTCAAGATCTGAGTCACGACTGCTTTCTCTCTCCTCTATATATATATTAGTTTAAGTTTATTTCTAGGGTTTTTCTTCAGCCGAATTTTGGAGAATTGCCATCTAGGGTTCCTTCATCTTCCAGAAGCCATTGTGCATAGCTCCGGACACCAAATGAGGCCTAGTTTTTTTGTGTTAGAAAGATATTGAGGTTAGCTTTCTGATTATATAATTTGTTTAACGAAATTATGAGTATTAAATTCTGGAAAATTCGTAGAGCACAGCATGTCCGAAAATAGACGTGTTTCGATATTTTGTGATTCCGGGAGAACCAGGAATCAGAATCATGAACCGTTTAAAGTTTCGAAAAGCTAATATCGATATAATTGACATATGTTTTTCTCAGAATTTAATTCAAAGTATTTTTATACTGTTAATTCTGTAGAACTTCTAGGTTAGAATTTAACCATCGGTGCACGATACGAAACTTGTATGTGCCATAATTCCCAAACGAATTTGAATTCCGATGAGCCATAAATTCTAGCATATTTTTGACGCTGAAATCTACAGAAAATCATGCATGAAAGTTGAGTTTGTGTCGGTTGACTTTTCGGTCAACAGATCGCCTCGATTTGCGTGCCATGAGTCTCGAGTTGATAAAATTTAGTTTCTTTGGACAAGATTTAGGAATTAACATAAAAATTAGAATAATAAGATTAAAATAGGATTTTAGAGTAATTATTCCAGAATTAAATAAATTAAAATAAATTATCTTTTGACGTGATAAATTTGTAATACATAGGCTATTTGGACTGTGACTTGGACTCTGATTCATACCAGCAGCAGGACCCCAGGCAAGATACTTTGCCAAATTGCTTACAGTATTTTACATGCTTAGTATATTTCTGTATATTTATTATATTTCTGTTTATTCTTGCATGTGTAGTTTTCTTTCAGTCATTACTATGTATTAGATATGTTGACACACACATGACACTTAGTATCATAGAGGACAATCATTAGGCGTATGGGCTTTTAACCACTCTGGTAACACCGTAGTTACTAGCACGCACTATGGTGGGTCGTGTCCGATGGTTGCTACCCCCGAGGTATGTCGATTGATGGAGTCCGAGGGTCGCTATCCCAGAGGTATGTCGGCTGATGATGTCCACTGACGAGCGTGAGGTTGTGAGGATTAGATCGAGTAGCCTACCCTTGCCCATACGTCGAAAAGTTGTCCTCATTTGCATTCATATAAATGATCTTGTACATCGTACTTATTTATTTTTAAATTATATGCATGTTTACTGTATTCAAATTGGCTCGTATTTTCTGTATCTTGTTACGTCCCTCTGAGGACCTGGTCCACTGCCAGGTGTATCTATTCTTGAGTATTTGCAGGAGCACAGATTGGATAGCTATATATGTTTCGTGGATGTCCTCTCTTCGAGCCCGTGATTGCTAGATGGTGTTCTTATATGGTGTTGTTGTGTTGTACTTATTTTAATATTTGCTCTTACATTCGAGTTGGTAGTGGATTTGTTTCCATCCAACTATCATCCTTAGATATTTATGTTGACATCTAGTTATATAGATGCTGGTTATTATTTATATTAATTTTCTATGGATGAGATTTAGATTGCACCCTATGACTTGTGATATATGTTTATACCACTTGTGGATTGATTTTCATATTACAGCGTACGTGTGGATTTTGGTTTCCATATATTGGAGTTGCCATATCCATGCGGCTGGCATGCTTACGTGTTCCTAGTCCTACGTATTTTGGGACTGGGGCGTGACATGTTTTTGTGGTGGCCCATGCAGGTCGAGAGCATATTGTCTCGGTTACGTTACTGTACCGAACAAGCCTGCACCTAGGACTAGAGTATAGGATCTCATCCACAATTGACTATGACTCATCTTTTTTCTAATATATTCTATTTGAATAATTGCATCCTGCTTGATTCCTGTACTCCTATAATAGTTCCTTTAGTATAGTCTCTCCTAGAATACAGAAGTTCCTGTTGTTTGATGATAAGTATGGTAACCTTCCTATTAAGAGTACAACTAGAGTGCTGACACACCACTAAGTTTAGGATGTCTAGTGAACCCTAGAATTCCTTATCTCTAGAATTTGTTTACCATTACCCCCTGATGTGTTATGAGGACTTGAGAGTAGTATAGACACTACTAGAGTTAGTTAGAAGTTTACCATTATGGTTGCCCCTAGCATTGAGAAACCAATAGAAAACCAAAGTGAATATTAGGACTGAACCTAACCCACGCCGTTAGATGAGTATTGGAGAACCATAAATTTAGATTCTTGTCTTGAGATAAGCAGACAGTACCTTAGAAAGCCAAGAGCAATGCATAGAATATTTTCCTAATCATACCTCAAACACAGAGAATCTAGCATACCCCTTTTCCTTGGAAAACCATGATGCTATCTAGAGCCCCTCTATTTTCATATATTGTTCCCCTGTGACCATAGCGTTCGCTAATTGTGCGACGATCAAAATTACGTTATTCTTTTCTTTATCTTTCAACTCGTGCCATCTGACACTTCTGATAGTAGGCCAAGTAATTTATTTCTTTATTAAGGACACATAGTTTGCTAGGATTATAGTTGTAATCTTGAATTTGAAATTGTGTGCTTAGTAGTTAGAACTTGATAGTTAAGTTATTCTTGTAGATTGAGACCTGGTGCTTATCCCTTAGTTTTAAATTGCGTAACTTGTACCACACCTCAATACGAGTTATATTCCCTTTCCCTTGAGGCCAGTAACTGTCCCATTCTTACTATTGACACTTGCACTATGACTAAGAGTTAAGACGACCATGACCTATGTAATATAAGAGGATACCCTAACAAGTACCAAGACCCCTTCTCGAAGACCTTAACAGGAGCTTCTACGGTACCCTTAAGACTGTCACAGTATTAGTTTATTGTTTTAAGTTGGGTAGTATATCTCACAATCTAGTATCACATAGTCTTTTGACCTATTATTGAAGTGTGATTGAACAACAATAATTGTATACTAGCATAAGACGACAGTGGTTATTCAGACAATAGAAGTTAGAGGTCCTTGCCCATATTTGGTCAACTAGCGACATAGACAAGGAGGTTGTATGATAACTGTAGGGATTGCAGAGTCTTTTATTATTGTTGCTTAGTTGTTTTGTTTTGTGAAATTGAATTAATTTGTACCTCCTTTCATCATCATCTAGCATATTTATATTTGCTGCACTATCTTGACTTATGCTGCTATTATAGCCTAGTTTTGCAAGCTTACTCTTTTATCGAGCTTGATCATGAGATATGTATTATTGGGGACGCCTACTAATACATTTCAGAATCAGTGTATTAAGGTCTAGTTAACCTTAGTGCGCTTGATTCGCCCTTCGTAATACTACTTTATGTGGATTGAGATATGTAGTGATTGGTAGACGAATATACTTGCCCTAGTCATGTCTGAGCGTATCGTATCGGCTACATAACTGTACTAATACGAGCATGTGAATAGGAATTACCAAAATAGGATTTCAATCCACAACTACTTTAATAATTCCCATTTGAATTCTTTAAACGCCTTGATCTCGATACTTCTATTCTATTACCTCGTCCTTGAACTCTTTATTATTGATCTCCGTCTTTCCTTATTTCAGAAAGACGAAACCTCGTGCTTGGTATAAGTTTGATACACAGAGAGGACTAGATATACCCCATAGGCCGATCACATACTTGAGGATTATTCTTTCGTAATTAAGGACATATCACATATGATATAATCGGCGTTGAAGTTTTGAGGATTGAATGACATGAGTAAATAAATTAAGGAATATTTTTCTTAAAGTATATAGCCTTTTGTGATAGATGGGTAAATTCTAAGTTGGGTAGCAGTGCATTGGCAACTCGAGAGAAATTTCTTTTAAATTATGACCGAATAAGATTAGATTGGGAGAGGTTCAAGCCATTTTAATAACTAAGATGATGAGGATTAATAAATTTTAAAAATTTTGATATTGAGGACCCAATATTTATACCTTAAGTACATAATTTAAATTTTGAGTATTGAAGGCAAAATCATCAATTTAAATTTGAAGGATAAATATATAATTTTAGACTTGAACATTGGTAGACTGCATTTAAATTATTTTTCAATTTGATGATTTAAATTAAGAATTAAAATTTGATGGTTGGACTACCTATTTAAAATATTGAAGATGTGAATGGAATTTAAAAAGTTGAAGAATACAAAAAAAAATTATAAGTGAAAATAGGAATAATATTGTACTCGAATTACTTCTAGAGGAGATTATGATAGTTGAAGATCGTGAGGTAAAATTTGATATGGGTTATTTAAATCTTGAAGATATTATATGGATTCAATTTAAATTTGGATATTGATGATTTGAAAAAGTGAGAAGAGATTACAATAGGTTGAATTTTGATTTGAACAATGATTATCTCAATTTTGAAGTGATCGCAATAGATTTGAATAGATTTTGTTATTCAAATTTTTGGAAGAGATTGCGATTGACGTACCTTATGTACGAATGTGAAGGATTTAACAAATTATGCCTTATTTTAATTTTGAGGACGAAATTATTTTAAGTTGGGTAGATTGTAAACTCCCTCACCCAAAATAGGTATTTGTGTATATTTTATATTATTATATTTATTATAGATGTTGAATTTATTTAGAGTATTATCTTAGTTAATTAGAAAATAATTTTTTTAGTATATTTACTTATATAAATATTTATTTAGAATTATTTTTAGGCTATTTTAGATTATTGGAATTTTTTTCATAATTTTTAGTTAATTAAAAACTAGTAACACTAATTTTTGAGGACTTTAAAGAATTTATTTTATGTTCAAACTTAATTAAAAATATCCTAAAATTTTATTTTAGGTTCTAAATATTAAAATATATTTTCTAGAATTTTTTGGGAAGTTTTTGATTAATTTTAGCATTTATTTCGAGTTAATTATGAAAAACTGAATTAAAAACTAATTTCTTAAAAAGAAAACACAAAAAGTAATTAATTCTGTTCAGTCAGCAAACAGGGGGCCCACCTGTCAGCCTCCCACAGCAAACAGTGCCGGGCCCACCTGTCAGTGACTGCGGGACGGGCAGCGTTGGATGGCTGCCACGTGTCAAGATCTGAGCCGCGACTGCTTTCTCTCTCCTCTATATATATATATTAGTTTAAGTTTATTTCTAGGGTTTTTCTTCAGCCGAATTTTGGAGAATTGCCATCTAGGGTTCCTTCATCTTCCAGAAGCCATTGTGCATAGCTCCGGACACCAAATGAGGCCTAGTTTTTTTGTGTTAGAAAGATATTGAGGTTAGCTTTCTGATTATATAATTTGTTTAACAAAATTATGAGTATTAAATTTTGGAAAATTCGTAGAGCACAGCATGTCCGAAAATAGACGTGTTTCGATATTTTTGTGATTTCGGGAGAACCAGGAATCAGAATCATGAACCGTTTAAAGTTTCGGAAAGCTAATATCGATATAATTGACATATGTTTTTCTCAAAATTTAATTCGAAGTATTTTTATACTGTTAATTCTGTAGAACTTCTAGGTTAGAATGTAACCATCGTTGCACGATACGAAACTTGTATGTGCCATAATTCCCAAACGAATTTGAATTTCGACGAACCGTAAATTCTAACATATTTTTGATGCTGAAATCTACAAGAAATCATGCATGAAAGTTGAGTTTGTGTCGGTTGACTTTTCGGTCAACAGATCGCCTCGATTTGCGTGCCATGAGTCTCGAGTTGATAAAATTCAGTTTCTTTGGACAAAATTTAGGAATTAACATAAAAATCAGAATAATAAGATTAAAATAGGATTTTAGAGTAATTATTCCAGAATTAAATAAATTAAAATAAATTATCTTTTGACGTGATAAATTTGTAATACATAGGTTATTTGGACTGTGACTTGGACTCTGATTCATACCAGCAGCAGGACCCCAGGCAAGATACCTTGCCAAATTGCTTACAGTATTTTACATGCTTAGTATATTTCTGTATATTTATTGTATTTCTGTTTATTCTTGCATGTGTAGTTTTCTTTCAGTCATTACTATGTATTAGATATGTTGACACACACATGACACTTAGTATCATAGAGGACAATCATTAGGCGTATGGGCTTTTAACCACTCTGGTAACACCGTAGTCACTAGCACGCACTATGGTGGGTCGTGTCCGATGGTCGCTACCCCCGAGGTATGTCGATTGATGGAGTCCGAGGGTCGCTACCCCAGAGGTATGTCGGCTGATGATGTCCACTGACGAGCGTGAGGTTGTGAGGATTAGATCGAGTAGCCTACCCTTGCCCATACGTCGAAAAGTTATCCTCATTTGCATTCATATAGATGGTCTTGTACAGCGTACTTATTTATTTTTAAATTATATGCATGTTTACTGTATTCAAATTGGCTCGTATTTTTTGTATCTTGTTACGTCCCTCTGAGGACCTGGTCCGCTGCCAGGTGTATCTATTCTTGAGTATTTGCAGGAGCACAGATTGGATGGCTATATATGTTTCGTGGATGTCCTCTCTTCGAGCCCGTGATTGCTAGATGGTGTTCTTATATGGTGTTGTTGTGTTGTACTTATTTTAATATTTGCTCTTACATTCGAGTTGGTAGTGGATTTGTTTCCATCCAACTATCATCCTTAGATATTTATGTTGACATCTAGTTATATCGATGCTGGTTATTATTTATATTGATTTTCTGTGGATGAGATTTAGATTGTACCCTATGACTTGTGATATATGTTTATACCACTTGTGGATTGATTTTTATATTACAGCGTACGTGTTGATTTTGGTTTCCATATATTGGAGTTGCCATATCCATGCGGCTGGCATGCTTACGTGTTCCTAGTCCTACGTATTTTGGGACTGGGGCGTGACAAAAGGTATAGTGGCAATAAGATAAAATTCGCGACAAGTACCTGACCTTGAGTTTCTTTTAAAATTTAGAGAAGTACCTGAACCGGAGACAAAGACGTTGGCTCGAGGTGATGATAGACTTTGGGACTGAGCTACAGTACCATCCGAGAAAAGCCAACGTAGTAGTTGACGCATTAAGCAGGAGGCCCAGGACATTATTTTTGACTATCCAGCAACACCTATTGAGAGATCTAGAGAAGTTGGGTATAGAGGTCGTTATGCCCGGAGCAAACGGACAGTTGTTGATTTTTTAGGTAAAATAGTCATTGATCGAGAGGATCAAGGTTGCCTTGCCAACAGATGCCAGATTCCAGAGACTTCGACAGAGGATAGAGGCTGGGATGCAGACAGGATGGCGCATACACGAGGATGGGACTTTGAGATGTGGAGATCGTTTCTATGTTCCGAACGAAGAACTTTGTCAGGAGATGATATCGGAGGCACACAGTTTAGCATATTCTATTCATCCAGGAGGCACAAAGATATACAGAGACTTGAGGCAGTATTATTGGTAGCATGGAATGAATAGGAAGATAGCCGCTTCGTGGCAAAGTGCCTGGTGTGTCAGCAGGTCAAGGCTGAACATCAGAGGTATGCAGGTTTACTTAAATCCACTTCCGATACCTGAGTAAAAATGGGAGCACATCACTATGGACTTCATTACGGGATTTTCGATGAGTCCCAGTGGTCACAATACGATATGGGTGATCGTGGATCGACTCACCAAGACCGCTCACTTTTTAACTTTCGGAGTTGGACAGTCTACGGAGGTCTTATTTCAAGGAACGAAATACATGTTTAGATCACACGCTGACTCATTGGTCAATTGGTAGAGGATTACCACTAGACTCTTAGATTATATATTGACACGTGAGTATGGGGTGTAAATGGAAGATAGAAGTCTGACATGAATGGTAGCAGAATATTATGGATTACACATAAACTGCTTAGGGATAGAGATTTAGACTTTTGACTAATAGGACATGAGCTTGCTGAACCTAATTCTTAGTAGTAGGTGGTGTTATGGGAGCCTAAATCCAATTTATCATAGTCAATAAATTTTAGGAATCGTATTCTTGTTATTGTAATTGTTATATTTTATTCTATGATATTTAGAATGATTGAATAGATACTTATTACATAATTTCTATATATTATTATTACTATGTATTGAGTAGAGACTTATGTTGTATTTTATTACATATACTTCTCCTGGAAATTGTTTGAGTTGATCTTCTAGACTAGGTATGACTAACTAGCTAGATTAGACTTGTTGCTGCTAAGAACGATTGTAAGAAGTTAGGTTGCATGATTCCATTGTGGATACCATAGGATGATGATATTATACCTAAGAAAGAATGTTGAGATATTAACCGTCCTGGTTACATAAGAAGGTTAGGACAATATTTAAGGTGCGGATTGAACCAAGATCAGGCTCATGAGTGTTCCCAGTATGTCAATAGAGCCCAACAGATTGTACAAGGGCTAGCTCCATCGGTCCTAGGTATGTCCGTAGCATTGCTTGATAATTTATAGTTTATTATGTGTTTATTTTAATTTTGAGGATAAAATTCTTATAAGTTGGGTAGATTATAAACTCCCTCGACCAAATTTAGGTCTACATGGCTTAGATAGAGAGACTAGAGTTAGTTTGAAGCCAATTAGAATTAGAACGCAGTAATTTAGATTATTGTGCAATATTTGTATCACTTACTGCACGTTACCGTTGCTTCGATATTTGGAGCACTATACTAGCTTCTGCCTCCCAACAAATTTTATACACTTTTTTTAGACGTGCCAGCTTTTCATTCTGACCTTTGTGTAACTCATAAATACCCTCCCTTGTGCTTTATTTTAGTCGCACAATATTCGTTACAAACGTCCATTCTTAAATTCAAATAAATTCAATTTTGCATCTTTGTCCGTTCCAATCAAAATTGGAGACACAACCTCGACCCGTTTTATGCAACCAAATTATTGACAATATTCTATTATGAGTCTACTACATCGATGATACTTGTATCCCACCCAATTTTAATCCTATGTATTCCCAATTAATTAAAGAGCACCATTTACACTAATTTTAATTAAATTGGTGTAAGGACCCAACCTCACCCAAAATTAGACCCAACACCAACCCAAACCCCTACTCACACCCTCAAGGTTCATACCAAACACCATACAGCCTTTTTAGCCACTACATCACACCAAATATGGTATTTTCCCTCATTTAATCCAAATTTTCATTTTTGTAAAATTTTCCAATTGTTGAGAACTTTTATGCAAAAGTGTAATGGGGTGTCACCATCCTATTGGTCAAGGCCAATGAAGAAAACCTCATCCCCCTCTTTAGTCGGTCCAATCCCTCTCTCTCTCTCTTCCTTTTTGTTTGTACACTTTCCTCCATGTTAAATCTTGGCTCTCCATTCAACCCAACACCATCTCCACCCTCCAATTTCTTTCACGTAGCAACATCTCCCTTTCCCAATAGGAAAATCCCATCCCAAGGAGGCAGCCGGCCCTAATACCTAGGCTAGCACCCATCTTCTCTCTCCTCATGCAAAATTCTTTCCCATTATTTTTTACATCATTAAACCACCATCCTCCTTCATCAAACCGAAACTAACCTAACCCTAAACTTCATCTCTCACCCCCGGCCGTCGACCTCGCCGGAGAAGCCGACTCACTCCTCCACCGACAGCAGCCTGAGCAAAGCCGCTCACCACCACCACTCCACGACACCTCTCCTCCCGACTTCACCATCGACCCCGACTTCCCACGCTGCACTTCTATCCCGTTATCACTGCCTCCTTCTTTCCTCATCGTCCCCGACTTCCCTCACCTTGCGGTCACCTTCTCCAACCGAACAACCTCCATCCGTTTGAGTCTTCTTTGACCACAGCAGCCCCGCCTGGATCAGCACCACCACCCTCTTCTCTCCATATCCGTCAGCATCATCATATACACCTTACACCGCCACCTCCGACCGCAGCTCCACCACCACGACCTCCTCCCATCTCCAGTCGACCCAAGCCGCCGGACCACCTCGTCGTCCCTATCATCACGATCATCACCCTCCCCGACTTCACAACACCTCGACCACCCCGTTCACAGTCCTTCATCCCCTCCACCACTTCGTCATCACCACCGAGCCAATCCCTCCCCGGCAGAACCACCGCCACCAACGACCTTCACCATCATCGTCATCATCATCGTCATCATCATCATCACCACCATCATCGACATCTACATCGACCCGACCTTCTCGCACGGAACAACCCCGTCGACCCGAGCAACGTCGACCCCGACTCGACCTTCCTACGACCATGCGGCCACCCTCGCCGGAGCCCGAGCACCCTCTCCGGTCAGCATCAACCTACACGTTCACGTGCCCATCAAGGTTCGTAGCTTGCCTTCTTTTGTGATTGCATGTGTGCATGTGTGAATGGTACTAGGGATAACATGCTACTTCATGGGAATTAGTTGTTAGTATTTGCTCCTTAGAAATTGGTTGTTAATTATGGGTGTAATATATTTATATATGTTAAGTGTGACCTAGGTGTATTAAAATAATTATAAGTATTGGGTAATACTAGATAATATACTAAGGTGATATATATTTATGTATTAAACATATTTTGGACTCACTGCCTTATGTGTACCCTCACCTACTAGCTAGACCATGTATTAGTGCTACACGAGATTTGAAGATTTGGACATTGTGTTAGTGTTAGTTGTTTGTCTTGCTTTGTATGGTATTCGAGGACATGACACATGTGTGTTTAGACACGCACACTTGACCCTGCTAATTGACTAGTCGTGACCCCCTACGTCAGTTCCTGAGTGCAGTGTAGTTATAATTTTTGTGCTTACTAGTGTAATGACTGATGATTATATTATATTATATTATATTATATTATATTATATTATATTATATTATATTATATTATATTATAGAGTCGCTGGACCTTTCGAACGAGACTTCGGGAGCAGGTTATTGGCACTCGCAGCTTAAGGACCCATGCAAGTATACCTTGCCTTATTGTACTATTTAAACTCAGATATTATTTAGTTGCATATTTTATTGTTTTAATATTATATAACTGCGCGTCCAAGAATAACTTGGGTGCAACGACGGTGGCGTCGTATTTTATCTTTATTCTATATTACGCATGTTGACATAGTTTTATGAGACCATCACATTATCATGAGACATTCTTATATTTCATTGATCATGACATATTTCTTACACGGGTTGTGAGTCTCATGTAGGACACGAACTTACGTATTCGGTTGGCCACCTGTACGTGTAGGTCGTACGACGGATAGGGTATAACTGCTAACAGTGATGCATGTTAGAAGACTTAACAGTTATTAGTAGTCCAGGAACATAGACTATTGTAGTACGGTGGTCCGATCCTTGTCCTTATTTGGTTATAGGACTGGACTATTTTTCTAACGATAGGCTATGAACCAAAGTTACGACGCTGATACCTGTACTCCGTCTCGGCGTAGTAGCTAAAACGTGTTGTGGATACAATATGCAAAGAGCATGGGACGGGAAGGACGACTAGTAGGCGTATGGGACACCCACCTTCTTTATACAGATACCACGTTCTTGGAGCGATACGGACGTATATATTTATGCAGATACCGCGTTCTTTAGAGTGTTGGACGTTACTTATGGTTTTGCAGATACCACACTCTAAATAATGTTGGACGTTATTACTTATACAGATACCACGCTCCTCGGAGATGGACGTTATTATATTGCAGAGTGCCCTTGTTATTGGGGCATATGTGGCATATACTAGCCAGTCACGACGATTGGTGAATTACGTCAGCATATGTCTAGCCTACACTTTTCATACGCACTAAGTTGTCCTCAAATTGTATTTCACTTAGCTGGTTAGTTCACCCTCGAGTTTTCACAGTATTTACTTTATGACATGTATTTTTGTATCTTGTTACGTTCCTCTGAGGACCTGGTTCCCTTCCAGGTTATTTGTGCAGTTTGCATGATGCTTGATCTAGTGGAGTGTGGACATATTCGTTGTAAGTTACATTTTCAGCTATTACAGTCATGTACTACTTTCCATTTTTGATTCTGCTTTTATAGCCTAGTGTTTATAGGCCTATGTTGTCCTTTTGGCCTATTCGAATGGATGTATATTGGGCTGCAGACTGATGATGCGTATCGTTCTTTCTTGAGATTTATTTACCATGGATTGAGATTTAGTTTACTTGTTGTATGTTAGAAATAGATAATTAACTGGATCACTTGACCGTGGACATCGTAAGTGTACTTCGTCGGGTCCATTAAATTGGAAGCCCTACGGAGTCGTACCAGCTGGCCATTGCCACGTGTCTGGTCCCGTATATTTTGGGACTGGGACGTGACAGGTGGTGTAATTCTGATTTGGCGAGTTGTCCCATCACACAACGCTCTTTGTCTGATTGGTTAATTTTTCTTGGTGATTCACCCATCTCTTGGAAGACGAAGTAACAGGTGATGGTGTCCCGTTCTTCGGCCGAAGCGGAGTACCGTGCGATGGCGGCGGTCACGTGTGAGCTTAAGTGGCTCAAGAGGTTGCTTGACAGTTTGGGGGTGCAACATTCTTGTGCTATGAATTTATTTTGTGATAGTCAATTTGTTTTACATCTTGCGCAAAATCTAATTTTCCATGAGCGCACAAAATACATTGAGGTGGATTGTCATTTTTTGATGGATGATATTCTTGTTGGAGTTATTCGCCCATCGCATGTGCTAACGGATGAGCAATTGGCAGATGTTTTCACCAAAGCTTTGGGCAAACAACAATTTGAGTTTCTTTTGCGCAAGTTGGACATTTGTGACTTGCATGCTCCAACTTGGGGGGGGGGGGAGGGTATTGGAATTAAATTGTATCATTAAATTGCATTTATGGTATGTTGGTTAGCTATATATGGTGATTGGCAGGCTATATATGGTGATTGGGGTATTGAGATTAAATTATATTAAATTGTATTTATGGTGATTGGCCATGTGACTTATGCCCCAAGTTGATATGTGGATGTATATATATGTAATATCATGATGAATGAAATACCTAAAATATTATCTCCAATCACTTCTTCACAAACTTGTACCCTAGTGATTCCTAGTTCAAATCTCATTTTGAAAGTTCGTCTCGAACTCCCATAAGCAAGCTCAGGGCCGGCCCTGGCTAAAACTCAAACTTAGAATTAGGTTTGGAACCAAAAATACACTACAAAGATTTCAAGTGGGTCTAGCTAATTAGTACACAATAAATATTGATATATATTTGGAAAGTCTTGCATTTATTTGATTCAGCATGATAGATATATTTTGATGAACTATAATCAGAATCATACAAATTTAAGTCCACATCGAGCCGGTAATAGATCTTATTCATTATTTTGGAAGTGTGTGAGAATTATTTTTGCATATGAACTAGTGACATCAACATCAAAAGCAAAGTATTAACCAATACTTACTGACAATGATGTCAAATTCAATGTGGATTCCAAACTATGGTCGACCACATGTGTGTTTTCGTTTGAGAACCTCAATAAAATGTGGTCTAGCTCGGCACCCCAAGTAGTCTTTTCATCTAAAGAAAACAAAAATACATATTATGTACCGAGATTCAACATAATTGTTTGATAATTAGTTAACCACATCTATGCTAACAAATTATGATACATGTTGATAATTTAAATCAAATTCTTACATCATTTTCTAAAGGAAAATTGATATCGGAGCAAAACTGTTGTCCAGTAAATCCATGTATCGACTTGCTCCTTTTCTATGACATGTCAGGAAAATTGTTTATTTTTTGAGAAAAAAGAAAGAAAAAAAAAATCAATACTAGATACATGCCCACATCATAGAAAAGGAACAGAAAAGGGACATGGATTTACTGGACAGCAGATCTGTCCCCGATTGATATACAAGTACCAAATAGTACTCATCTCGATTAACGCTCAAAAAATAAACATAAAACAATTAACATACCACATATATTATCTCCTCAAGTAATTAAGAAAAAAAAAATCATTTTAACTATCTGACCATATAACATATTCTAAAATATATTCAATATTTAAATTATATTTTAACTCAATGATTGGTATTATCTAACTAAACACATATCCAAAAATTTAAAAATATATCAATAAAAATTCTAATTAAAACATATTCAAATCATATTTAAAATATTTTAATATAATTTAAATTCATATCTATTAAAAAAAAAATCTGGTATGTGCAACGGACATTTAATATAATAAAATACATATGAGCTCTAATAATCAAACAAATTAATATTTTATATATATATATATATATATATATATATATATATATATATGAGTCGGGTGATGGATCTTAGTCGGTATTTGGAACAATCTTGCTCTTTCTGAACTAACACTGACAGAGATTGAATTTAGCATAAATGTTGTTTCAATTTATATTCCATGTTAACCACATCGATGTTTCCGCTTAAAAGCCTCAATAAAAGCTCCATGCATGTTTTTTTTCTTCTTCTTCTTCTTTCTTTTCTTTAAATACTAATTGTACATATATTCTTGAACTAAAATATGACCATTATTTTCAACTATTTTAATCATATCAGTATAACAAAGTGTACCAGGCGATCCAATAATTAATCTATTCACAGTTTGTAGAACAAAATGGAATAAGGTTATAGATAGAAATGCACAAATTTTATTTTCGAGATATTGAATTTTGTTACATAGTTAATACACGGATCGCAATCTTAGACTCAATTCTGCTTCAATTGATTATGCACTATTTGCATGCAGTTAATTAAAGTTGCTTAGAAGCTAAGTGTTGATATCAACATTCAATCTCTCTAATCATATTTACCTACCATGAATGGCAACATAAGACCACCCGTACTTGTTGGGGGAGGTTTCGATCAAATTAATGTAGATAAAGATTAATGTACAAAAAAAAAATGTTGAAATTAACAGTTCACTAACGTTTGCAAGTCTAACCAAAAATCTTATTTCAAATATTTTAATTTGAACACGTCAATGTCGACTAATATCAGCAATTTTAATTTACAAAAAGATCGTATATTAGTTATTTGATCAATGGCTTAAGAATTTGTATTTGGCATACAGTTAATTAAATCACTAAATTAGTCTAACTCGATGGATACCTAATTCCATAGATTCACAATTGTATCCAACTTCTAAAAAAACAGCCTTGATAAAGAAAACAGCAATGATTTGCAGAGAACAAGAGAAGTAGTATACTCAACTTGCACTTGGATTTATGGATCCTTTTGTTAGGTAGTGCTTCACTGTTATACAAGTGGACCTTCCGAAAGATTGTGCATCTTCAAACGTTTTGTAAGCATTCAAAATGATCAACGATATTTGTTGTAGGTAGCAGAGCACGTTTCGAAGCGGAGGGAACGTGTGAGGATTGAACTGAAGCGTAGAAACTACAGATGAGGATGACCGCAGTTCAACCCGAAAAACCTCCGCTAATGAATAAAATGAAATACATTGTCTCCCTTTTCTTCTTCTACCGATCCAAATCGGATCACCACAACTACTCAAAGAACATGAATAGAGTGCAACGGAGAAAATAAAATTTACTGAAAGCGAGAACACAGAGATGAACCGATACGGATCTCCTCGAACGATCCCCTTCAATCTTTGCCTCTTCCTTCTTGAAAGTTTAAACCCTGCTGAAATTCTACACAACCACCGATAATTATAATAATACTCGCTCACATAGAAATTAGGTCAGAAGATCAACATATATGCACCTCCGGAATCCTGAATCAATCATGGCCGTTAGATTTGAATGAATGGTCTCAATCCAAATCCAATTTCCACCCAATCCAGGCTCGACAATATGATGTCGATATGCAGTATATTCTTGGTACATAATATCTGTCCCATAAAGCTGCTAGAAACTTGGGACTAACTCCAATATACTGACTGTATACTGCAGATATGCCATCAACCATGTTACGGCGCTGGTAGTTGTTGTATTAACTCCAAACTTGGATCCTCTCGTCATATTCAACTTTTTGAACTTCTCTCATACACAGGGTGATGTTTGTCGCACTCAAAGATGTTCTCCACTATTATAGAAAAGGAATCCTTCCCAACAATTTATTATGGTTTGATGAAAATCATTTATTGAAGAAATTTTTTTTTGGTGAAGGGTCCTATGTTCCATATCAACATCTGGTTGGAAGAGGGAGTCCTATGTTTTGACATCTCAACCTACATGAAGAGGGTGTCTTTGTCTACAATAAATCTCCTCCATTATTTGACTGGTCATGGCTTTTATGTATCTTCTATTGTGCCATATGAATATACTGATAAGAGATTATTCATGTAGAAATTAAAGATCAATTTGATTCACTACAATGTAATTGTACTCGTAATGAAATCAAATAAAAAATATATATCAAACGGACACTACGTATGTTATTATACTAATCTTTCGGTGTCGTTTCGCATAATTTTGATTACTTAACAGAGTAAATGGGAATGCATTGTAGCCAATTACTTAAACACCAAGATGAGGACTTGGAAATATTTTCAGTCGTTTGTTATTGTTTCCCATTGCAAGTGTATACTCTACTACTGCCTAAATACAAAGATGATGACACAATTCCTACTTCAGCTTCATTTGACCAAGCCATGCATAAAAGGGTTGATGTATAAGCATGGTGGTTTCTGACATTCTAAATTTTTTTCATAAAAATACTAAAAATTAATATATTTTAAACTACTCTAAAAATAGCTATTTCTGACAAATCTAAGAATCATGGTACTGAGTTTCTAGGAAAAAAAACACCTAAATCTAAAAATAGAAATTTCACGAACCTTCCAATTTTTTGGGCCCTGCCTTGGATTAGCCCAGTGGGCTTTACAAGTCGCCGATATGCAGACAGGCCATAGATATGGGCTTCGACTGTTAGGCACAAATTGGTCAGATTAAGTCGCAGTTCAAAAACTAATGCACAAACCAGTCTAAGCCATAACTCTAGTTAAAGCATCAATATTAAGCCTAACTTCTAGATTCATAATATAGGATCCCATTTTGTAAAATAGTAAGATTCAATTAGATTCCATGACGGTCCCGTCCCAGCCATAAGAGCAATAATCCAATCTTAGAATTTCTACATTCAGAAAGTATGAACTAATTTTGTAGAATAGTAGGACTCAATTTGGAACCCCAATTTCTAAATTCTAGATTTTATATTATTTTTTGAAAAAAGAAAGAAGAATGATGCATGTCTCTATATCTATTCATCTCATTTAGATCCCAAGATTTATTTATTTACTATTCTCATTACAAATCCAACACATCCACATTTAATTTTTTTTATTAAAAATTGGGCCCCAAGATGTATTTTTGAGGTCCATCTACTGTTGATGCTCTTATAGACCATAGTTCACTTCAATTGAGAACTGAATTATGCCGTCAACTGTCTGGCAAACTGTCTGGCACGAGGCGACGGTTCGGCTCATGGTTCTTGGTGCTTGCATTCTGGAATATACAGGCTCCAAGTCATGTAAATAACTTCTCCATATATACGAGATAAAAGTGCATACATCTTAACCCTCCGAAGACCCTACTTTATGCGAAAGCCTTCTGGCACCCTTTTTAAATTGTGTTCAGTACATTTACGAACATTTCTTTAACCGCAACTTGTGAGAAAATATTGGGTGCCACCAAAAAGAGCACAATCTTATGAACGTCAAAAGTTGATACATTGGAGACGGACTCTCCTAAAATCATCTCCATAAAGAAATCGACTTTGTAGCAAGGTCAAGTTCCATACACGATTACAAGCACCACGTTATACGTCAGTCGGTGTCTTTTGACGCACCCGCCATGTCATTTTTCATCCTCTCCTCGCAACCACTCTTCCAGTTTGGATTCCCTTTCGTATCTGAACTTGTCAAAATCATCCAACATTGACACTACTACATTCTCTGGGATGACAGAAACATCTTCATCTGCAAGTGGGCTTGACACAGGCAGTTCCTCAGCTTCAGAACTGGCATCGGTCGCTAATGGTAATGGGATGGTAGACGGCACAAGCTCCTCGCCCTTGGGCCACCTGAGACCAGCTGTCCTTTGCTTTGCCGAGTTTATAACAGAAGATAGGTAGCCACGACTGCTTCCTTCCTCCTGACGACCACCAAAACTGAAAGTTGGAGTGAGTAACCTGGATTTGGAGTAACCATTCATCAGTCAATATCTCAGCATGTTCTAACGTAATTACTCAGGTTTTTCTGCCAATGCCCACATTTAAAGCACTTGATTATATGAAATAGCCATTGATACACAAAAGATTAAAAAAGAAAATTATAAAACTTGGCATAAATTCTGGATAATGATTATGTATGTGACATCTGTGATGCATATGGTGAGAAATATTGGGCTGAAAGTATCAGGGATTATATCAGGTCATTAAAAGATACTCTGGCATGACAAGCCTTCCAGCATCCCAACATGACAAGCTCTTTTAAGGCATTCAATTTGAATATCAGAATGTTGGGTTGGTAGATTAGGCTAAACTAGCTGGGAAGGGTAAAAAAATATTGGGTTAAAAGTATCAAGGGTTATATCAGGTCATTAACAGAAACTCTGACATGACAGTCTTTCAGCATCCCAACATGACAAGCTCTTTTAAGGCATTCAATTTGAATATCAGAATGTTGGGTTGGTAGATTAGGCTAAACTAGCTGGTAAGGTTAAGCAGAATTCAGAATCAAGGGATTCATATTTCGATTGGCATGCAGAGAAGGTTAAGTAAAACAAATTAAACTGCTGCTTCCAGAATTTATTCCACTTTACTTACAGCCTGAACCAGTTATCTATGTGAAAACTCCCAAGTGTGTTTTGATATACTTCCAGTCCCAGCTAAAATGTTCATGCCCACAGGTATCTGTCATTAGTTTGTGTATTGGTGATTTGTGATGAAGGCAATAACTTCTTGTACCATATGTTTGAATACTACAAACCGGGCACGAGAAGAGCATTTCAAGAAATAGGGAAGGTATCTTACAGTAGTATCAGAACTTTACCAAAGAATAAAGAATAAACGGCATTACAAAATGGCCTAGATAGAGTGCCAATTGAAATGCTTTTACATGTTGAAAGATACAAGCTGAAAGGAAATAAGCTAGTTTTGCAATATTTTCTCATATATTGGAAAAGAAAGGAAAACAAGTAAATTTCAAATAAACAGCATGTGAGAATCTCACCCCTTTTTTGGTTGGGATGCTGACATGACTTGAAGAGATTTACTGATGTCTTTAATCATATCATCAACAATAGGAATCCCACATTCTGTCATTGACTTCACCACATAGATAGAATCCTCTATGTCTTCAGTATGCAGGGTTACCTCATTAACTTTGTCTACAACCTTTTCCTAAAAAGGAAAATCAAATTAAACAGATTTTTTACTCCGATAATGATTGAAACTTTATAAAATGTAATGTACAAGAAAATCAATCTGGTGGACACTATATGCAAAGAATATAATATAGTAAAATTAATATGACAACATCTACAGAAAACTGCAACTTCATTAAAAATTTGCCACTCCTTCAGGAGAAGCCAATTCTTTGCTGAGAATAATTTTAACTAAGATAAAAGCTTCTTGTAATTATTATAATCAATAAATTTCTTGCCACTTAGTGTGTCTTTTAGGCAAGTTGTACATAGATTCTCAAATAGTGGCTGGCAAGTAGTTGGGGTTCCTTGATTTTGCTTTTCTGAAATGAGTAAGATATGCTGCATTTTCCGATTTGAAACTAAGATAAAGCAATTTCTTTTGATATAACAATCAATTAGCATATTTTAGCTGTTTTTATTAAGCAAGTCATACATATAGCTTCAAGCTAAGTTCTTGGATGCTATATGATCAGTGTTGACCTTATTTGAGTTTGCTGAGAGTTCTGCAATCAGTAATAAATGCTACAGCTTCCATAAGCTTGTTCTCAAGCAATAAGCAAAACCTTCTGAAATCCACAGCATGAATGTCAATCATGGTATACCATGGATATATTGGTTTGATGTATCCATTTGTGTTCTTGTCAGGACAAGCTACTTAACGTATTTTATCCGTACATCTGATTCTTATGTCAGAACAACGATAATTTGGCAACTAATTATTCATTTCCTAATTTGTACATGGCTTTCTTGAAATTTAATTAAAAGCACATTTCCAGCTAGCAATTGAGCAATTTGATCTGTTAGCAAGAGTGTTCCAGTTTGAACCTCGATCTCACAAATTCCACTGTTTCATATCCCGTGTAGGTAAGTTGGATCCTCACTCTGGTCGGTGAGTAATTACCTTCTTATCTCAAAAAAAAAAAAATCTTATGTAAGGTAACAGTAACATAGCTGCATTATAGATAACCAACAAATGGGCAACCAAGTGGTCGAGGCCTTTGGTATGAGAGAGGAGGAGAGGGGAAGTCCTGGGATCTCAATCCCAGGGGGAGTCAAATACTGGCACTATTGTAAACAAATATTATATATAGTTGGTAGATACATAAGTCGTCATTAGTACTTGTCTTTTGAGGAAAAAAGCATAATGTGATTGCTAATAGAAAGTGATAAATTAATCTTTGAGTCCACATAACCCTTACCTCTACCCAGAATGCATGGTTATAGAAGGATTGATATACAAAAGATCTATAAAGATATGTACTAGGAATTGGCGGAGGCAAACTTACCTTCTTAGAGAGGTTGCCAAAATGATACATTCGAAGTGGTAGGACTGCCCTGGGAGGCTGAGATCAAGAAAGCAAGGGAGGAATATGAAGAAGATGGGAATTAGAGAAGGGAAAGGAACACACTCACACTCGGTTAGGGCACTTTACCAATGGTTTCGTCAAGTTATTCATTGTCAATAAACTACAATACTCTAGTCGTTTATAGGCTTTACAAAACTTGAGAAGAAAGCTAAAATTTAAGGAAAACTTGGTAAAGATGGATGCATTTAATGTTGTAGGAGATATTGTAGGAGGATGTATAGCTCATTTGAGTATATTTTCTATACTTGTTGACTATCGTTATCGGGAATTAAAGAAGGGAAAGGAACACACACTCGGTTAGGGCACTTAACCAATGTTTTCGTCAAGTTATTCATTGTCAATAAACTACAATACTCTAGTAGTTTATAGGCTTTACAAAACTTGAGAAGAAAGCTAAAATTTAAGGACAACTTGGTAAAGATGGATGCATTTAATGTTGAAGGAGATATTGTAGGAGGATGTATAGCTCATTTGAGTATATTTTCTATACTTGCTGACTATCGTTATCTTTAGTCCCATATTGAAAAATGTTTAGGAAGGGGAACCTACCCTCTCCTATATAATATACTCTCCTTACCCTGAATGAACTGAATCATTTTTAGCCAATTTCTCAACAAATGCAAATCTACCTTATTTAGTCCTATATAGTATTCTAAATGGCAGACGCCTCGATCGCATAGGCGGCGTCTAGGCGGTCTCTCTCCGTACCCCTTTTCGGTAGACAGTGGAGTAGGCGGCCAACGGAACTTTGACGACGTAGGTGGACGCCTAAGCGGAGCAATACCTAACAAGATGTTTTGGCCAAACGGTTTTGTAAGCATTATGGGTCTATGGTTCACTTTTACAAGATTAAAACTTAAATAAATCTTTGTTTTACAACATAGTTATGCATGAAACATCCTTAAAATATGTATATAATGCAAAAAATTGTGATAAAATAGTAAAAATTGTCCAAAATGTATCAACCATCTAGGCGGCCTAGGCGATAGACGGACTCTTTCTGCCGCGCACCCGCCTACCGTCGTTTAGAACCTTGGCCCTATATTTAATCCTATCAAATCTTCTCAAATCGGTAAAGATGCAATCGATGCGGATTTACCTTATTAATTATATCATTAAATAAGGACCATCTATTCTAGAAAGACATTCAAATCTGGATTGCATTAATTACCCCTTTGAGAAAAGAATTCACATTAAGTTCACTTCGTTTCTAGTTAATCTGAACGACAACATAGAACATAAACCCAGACTTCTATAGTAAAGGTCAAATAGCTTCTGACGTGGTTCTTCGATTCTGCTCTCGTTATTGTTGAGTGTATACAACACATGTTTCTTTGGCTATAGAAACCAGAGATACTAGATTTGCACCCTCTCCCATAGTGGATTCAAGCTTTGACGTGCTTCCTCTCACCGATAGGAGAAATTTATGTTCGTCCCTCAAAAACATATAGAATTTTGCCATCTATCGTCAATTCTATGTTCGTCCCATGCTATCATTCTTCATCCGTATCAACTTGTACGAGTAGGGATGCTTCTCAGCGTCCAGGTTGAGTCGCTTGACCCCCTCCATGGCAAGGATGCTGAGCTAATCATATGCTCCTGGATACGAGGTGTGTGAAGAACATGTTGGGTCACAAACATCATGAGCCTTATGTCTTCCTCCGACACCGTCTGCTCTTCGTATCATGGGTAGTTATCAAAGATAGGATCATCGTCGCCGTTATACGTTAGGTTCATCGTAGTCGTCATATACATCTTCAAATACATCTTCGTATTTAGGGCTAATTAGACTTTAGACCGTAGATTTTATACCAACTTAGAGTTTAATCCCTCACATGTCCAATTGGAAAGTTTAGACCGTGGATATTTATTTTTTGTTTTATTTTTCCCATTATACCCTCCCTAGTCTATATAGGAAGGTTTAATTGTCAAGCATCGGAGGGAAGGTATAATGGAAAAAAAATGAAACAAATAATAAAATTCAGGGTCTAAACTTTCTAATTGGACAAGTCAAAGCTTAAACTCTACTTGTATTTAAATGTGTGCTCCATGTAGGACCAATCGAGGAAGTCTTCAGGTCGGTCGATTCATTTTTAATCTAGTAGATCTATCTTCTTGATGCTCTCATATGACTGATTCAGACCACAATATGTTCTCATTTGATGTTGTTCACCAAAAGCGTTTTCCTTCAAATTTATGCACCGATAGTTTGAACCGTGGTTCTCGGTCACAAGGCAAACACGAGTTCCAGGGTAAGTTATTGAATCCATCTTAGTAGCTCTTTCTTCTTCCGTCACGAATATATCTTTCGTATTATGAACCATAGCGCTTCCACAGGCTTTGTAGCCTCCTTGACGTGGTGACACTTATATCTACAAAGAATATCATGAAATGCGTCGTGCTATGATACTAATTGATGCAGCTTAAAGTGCTAGGACTGTCATGTAATCAAGACAACAAGAGAACAAGTTGACAATGGGAGAAGGAAAGGCCCACACTCGATTAGGGCACATAGTCAATGTTTTCATCAAAGTTTTTGTTGCCATTAAACTACAAATGCACTCGTGTTTTATAGGCTTATAAAATTTGAGAAGAAAGCTAAAATTTGAAGAAAACATACTGTTAAAGATGCAATTAGTGCAAATATATCTTATTTAGCCTATAACTAATCGTCAACAACAACAAAGCCTTTATTGCAAAATTTTGGAGTCGCCTACATGATTCCTTATCTTCCATACATCTTTGTAAAGGGCCATCTCCTCTCTCACCAAAAAGGCAAAAACACATCATTTTCATTTAATTTTCGAGAGGTCAATATTAAATCTCAAGCGCATATAATTGATTTTCTGCACGCAATATGTCCTAAGATATTGTAACAATTACTGTAAAGGCTAAATTGCACTTAAATACCCTGAACTATTGACGTTTGACACTTTAATACCCTGAACTTTCTTTTTTGTAACTTGCTACTATAAATTATTTTTTGTCACTTAAATACCAAACTTTGCGCACAGAAAGTATATCTCACACCCTAACCAATGGTGACAACATAAATAATTGACCCTTTAAAATGTTCCAGAAAGCACAAAACTACTTTTCTTAGGATTCAACCCCGAGCACAAAAAGTAATCTTTCACACTTCCATCGAGACAACATACATCCAACTTCCTTAACTCTGTGATGTCCTTCGCGGTCTAAGTGCAAAATTACTTCCATTGTCCCATGTTAGACAAAGTTCCTCACAACAATGCTTGTTAAACCCTTGTTGGAGCAAAAGTATAGTTCCTACCATCCACAAACTCCTTTTATTTAAATCAAACTGCCATGGATCCCAGAACACATAATCATGAGACTGAGAAAATTACATTGTTCCTGGTAGTAACAAAGGCTCTTTTCCACAATCCACGTGCTAATAACTGGCAATTTTTCTAAACCATAGATGAACAATCTTAAGTGAACAACATGTCTATTCTAGCAACCAGATACATCCACATAGTTGGAAACTTACAAATTAGTTCTTGATTCTGGTTGCCTTCAAGACATCAAAAACACATTGTATACAACATCCTTTTTTAGAAATGTGTTTTTTGTACCTAGACTTGCTTTTCATAGTTTTTGGTTTGGTTTTTATGATTATAAGTTGTATATGTGCTACGGAACCTCTTCGGTAGGTCCACTTTGATACCAAATGTTACAGCTTTCAAAGCTAGATAAAGAAAATACTAACAGCAAATGAGAGAGAATAATGGAAGTTATACTTTGAACCGTGGCAAGACAGTATTATGTTCGCACCATCAACTTCATTCCTATTTTCATGCAGTAAACTGAGAGAGAAAATCTTCAAGGTACATTTGTATTCTTCAGAACACGTGCTTATTTGAGCACAACCACTAGAGAATTTGGAGTGACCATCAAAATCAGTTCCTCCCTCCATGATAGCACCTTTTGATTCGATGTGACATGCTGGTTAATCATGTCCGGTCTTGGCTAAGACAAAGGACTCAAAATAGAAAGTTTTGAAATAAAGAACACCCCATCACCACGAGGCTCCTACTTATGCAAGGCCGGAGGCCCAAGACGTGCATCAATCATATATATATATATATATATATATATATATATATATATATATATATTCCCGCGACTCGGTAGTCTAGGATACAAGCAACAAGCCTTACCGTCATGACAAACAACTATGCTCTCGTAGATCGTAACAGAATCAAATATAAAGCCCTCAGCAGTCGCCACAACTCTATTGTTTTGGTGCATTCTAAGCAGATTTTATATAAAAATCACTCCTTTATGACCCAATTCAAGAATTGCTAGCAATAAAGCTCAATTGGGAAAATCTAATTTCTCACAGAGGGTGCACTAAAACTACCAAAACCAATCCTTTGAATGCGCAAGATTGCTCCTTTTTCACAAACCATACCTCCTATACTCCAGTGCACAAAAAATCCACCATGGATTCCCTCCGTACCCTTCGACCCAACCGAGAAATCAAAAAAAGAATCACAGGCGATCTAATTTCTCACAGAGAATGCACTAAAACTACCAAAACCAATCCTTTGGATGCGCTAGATCACTCCTTTTTCACAAACCAGACCTCCTCTCTCCAGTGCATAAAAACCCACCATTTATCCCCTCCTCACTCTCCGACACGACCGAGGAATCGAATCGAACGACAAGAAAAAGATGGTACCTTTAAGCCGAGGAGGCAGGGCATGGAGGAACGGGCGTGCTGCTGGACGAAGAAGAGCCCCACCGAGGGCTCGTTGGCGATGTACTTTATCATCTCCTCCACCTCCTCCTTCACTGCATATTTTACACACACACACACACACAAAAAAGCATGAAAAATTATGCAAAAAAAAAAAAGAAAGAAAAAAAGAGAGCAGCGGGGGTGGAGTGATTGTACCGTTGATGAAGCCGTCGACGGTGGAGATTCCGTCCATGTTTGATGGTGAGAGAGGAAGAGTTTCATCACTGAGAAATGTCAGCGTTGCTTAGATTTGGATGACAGAGACGTCACCGGTAGGGGGATGCGTCGGTGAGGGATTTGGTACGCGAAAATTAGTTGGTACAACAAGACCTTGGCTGCTGATCTGATCAATATCCGAACCCCGGCCCAACCCGGCCTGTTAAATTTTGGATTTTAGGGCTTCTTCTCTACACTCGAGGCTAAATTTTCCTAATCGTATCCCAACGTTTGGACATTTTTGACACCTTCTTTTTTTTTATTTTTGATTTTGACATTTAATTTTATAAATTATTATTTTGAAACTCAATTTTTAAATATATATTGACTACTTAAAAAATATATAAATACTTAAATTGTACTTTTATATCGAAATTTAGTCCTATACTCAAAGGGCAGTGCTATGACTACAACCAAATGCCTACAACCCTCTTACAACCTCCACGTGGCGGCCACGTGGAAGTTACCCATTGGAGGAGGGGGGAGAGGTGGGACCCACTGGCTGTTCGGGTGGCCGCAACGTGACAAAAATGCCACGTGGCAGCCGTTCATTGGAGGGAGAGATGGACTCGGGGGTGGCCCACATAGCAGGGGGGGAGAGAGAGTTGTAAGATGGTTGTAAGCATTTGGTAGTAAACTTAGCATTATTGATACTGAAAAATGCTAAGTTTACAACAAAATGCTTATAATCTACTTACAACCCTCTCTCCCCATACTTCATGGATCCAACCGGATCCCACCTCCCTACCCCACCCACCAGTAGGAGGTCGCCATGTGGCGGTTGTAATCCAATTTGTTGTACCCGATTGTAGGCATAGCAAAATGAGCTCGACTTTGATACAAATAGCTATATCAAAGTTTTGATACAGCCACTACATGACAAGTAGACCCTTCACTCTCTTCGGAAAACGTACAAGTATATATATATATACTTTGAGGTTGAGACTGTTGAGTCAACTTATCATACAATGGTATATCAAAACTTTGATACAGCATATGAAGGTACGACTTATGATCTGACTAAGACAACCATGCGAGCCGGCCCAGTCTAAACCCTCCCTCCTCCTCCATGCCAATTTGCTTACAAATGGATCGCATATAGCCACACAAGTGTGCAAATGGGCCTAGCGGCCCACGTGAAAAAAAGATAACGGGCCCTCACTGTAGTAACTGCTGTCAAAAACAATCCGTCAACAACAACGACCATAAAAGAAAAAGAGAAAAAGAACAGACGGCTTCTTTAAAACCCTGTTTCTTTTTTGAGCCGTCCACGCAAAGACAAACGCCTCGTCATTGTCGGGAGTGAGAAGCTCCAGAAGGAGAGGAGAGGTTAGGGTTTCTTCCTCTTCCCCTTCCTTAGTCTTCCTCGTAAGAAACCCTAACCCTAGCTCTTCGATTGCTCTCCACTAGCTAAATCCATGTCCATATATCACAGATTGTTGCGGATTATAGTAACTGTTGGTGAAAATTTGAAATCTTCAGTTTCCTGTTCCTTATGGCGTCAATTTCGTTAAAATTAGTTCATGTAATGAATGGACTCTGTTGGCTTGGCTTAGTGTCTAGCTGAAAGTTGCGTGCTTTGATGAGTCACTTAAAAATCTTGACACAATTCTTAAAACATAAGGTGCTTACCGGTGAAACATATGTACGGTTGACAATTTGTCTGAAATTATAGCAATTACTGGTGAAAATTTGAATCTTTAGTTTCTTGAAAAGTTCTTTTTCAGCTAGTTTGGTTCGATCAGATTAGTTCTTGAATGAATTGAGGTTTTTAATATGTTGATCTCGAGTCTAGTCTTCTAGCTAAGTCATGGATAGAGTTTAGCTGAAGTTGTGTGCTTTGGTAAGTCAGTTAGAAATCTTGAAACAAATCTGTAAGTCTTGAGTTGTCCTATATCGTGATGATGCCTAATTTGCCAGAAGCAGACGGAAATAAAGTAGCAAACGAGCCATTGAAACACTTCCTCCAGCAAATACTGGAGAAGAATCCAGTAGAAGAAAGAGGATTAAAAATCACTCTTGAAAAGCTCACGTAATTATGACCCCCAAAATACATCTAGAGGTCATTGCCCAACAATACAATGACTTGTTGCTTGCATCCTGTAGGATGTGGGTTCGAGTCGTATATAAATGTTATGAATGACTCACGTAAAGGGTGGTGATGATGAATTTATAGGTTTTGTATCTTAATGACTACCTTTTCCTTGTTGATCTTATAGTATCTTGCACATGGCTAGTCCCGATGGTCAAAGGGAAGATACTTGGGTAGAGAAAGTGAAATCTGAAGGGCCAGTTCCTTTCCTAGAACCAGAAAATTGCCCGAATGGTTGGGCTACTCCTCCTGCTGATAAGTTTATGGTTAGAGGCCCCGATTATCTAAAAAACAAAGTGAAAATACCCGGAGACGAGTACTTGTTGAAGCCTCTTGGATTCGACTGGATCAAAGGACCATCAAAAATTGGAGAGGTCTTAAATCATCCAAATAACAGAGTGAGGAAAGCTATCGATGAGGCAGTTGCCATGGGTTACACTCCATTTGTTTGGGCTTTCAATTTGCAACTTCCATGCAAGGATAATTTTAGTGCAGTTGCTTATTTCGTGTGCCTGGAGCCGATTGAAGATGGCTCTCTTATGGATCAATTTTTGAAGGGTGATGATGCATTTCGCAACTCAAGGCTTAAATTAATAGCTAATATAGTCAAGGGACCTTGGATAGTGAGGACAGCTGTAGGAGAGCAGGCAGTCTGCATACTCGGTCGTGCTGTTTCTTGCAAATATGTTTTTGGGTTGAACTATATTGAGGTAGACTTGGATATTGGGGTTTCTATGGTAGCCAATGCAATTGTTCACTTGGCTTTTGGTTACATCACAACACTTACAGTGGATTTAGCATTTCTCATTGAGAGTCAGACTGAGTCCGAGCTTCCTGAAAGGATTCTGGGAGCTGTTAGGTTCTCCGAACTTGATCCAGCTTCAGCTGGCTTGTATGTTCTTACATCTGAAGAAAGTTCTTCAAACCTGCAATCATCCATACCTACAGGATTTTGGAAATCAATTGGACAGGGTCTCTCATCTCTGATACACCAAGGTAACAAGGATGCCACTACTTCTGTCTCAGTACACAACAATGGAAGTAGCCACAGTGAAGAAAACAATGAAGATAATACCTTGAAATGGTAAGTACGATGATATAAATTTATTTGTTTTAAGAAAATGAGATATATTTTTTCTTTTGTACTACATATTCGAATTTCCCCAATATCATAATGGGTTCCTTTAACAGAGTATATAGAATTGGAGGACATTTGGTATGATAGTTAAACACATACATGGTAATCAAAATCATATAGGATATCATGTTTTAGGTTTTTTTTTTTTTTAGTAAATTCGCTTTTGTTTTATACTATTCTCTGTCCATCTTCAAGCTCTCCTATCTGGCTAGCACAATTACCGTTAGTTCCTCTATTCTCTGTTAGTTATAATTACTCTTGTGGAAGATGTTGTTGATCTACTACCCTTGTTTGGTAATATTCTCAGTACCAAGTAGTAAGGTTGTGGATCCAACATATTTTTTGTTCTAATTAGAATTTAGACCATGGATTTTATACCAGCTTAGAGTTTAAGTCCTGACATGTCCAATTGGAAAGTTTAGACCATGGATTTTTATTTTTTGTTTCATTTTTTCCATTATACCCTCCCTAGAATTGTCAAGCATGAGAGGGAGGGTATAATAGAAAAAATAAAACAAATAATAAAAATCCAGGGTCTAACCTTTCTTATTGGACAAGTCAGGGCTTAAATTCTAAGCTGGTATAAAATCCAGAATCTAAACTCTAATTAGCCCTTTTTGTTACCATGTGGATGATGTTTTTGAGAAAACAAGGAGTCTCAAAATCATGTCATTTTCTTCTTTAATGGCTTGTTAAAATACATTTTACTCTTTTATCTGAACCATTAAAGTACAACAAAATTGACCATTGAATATCTAAATAATCTCCAGCACCTTCTTTATATGTTTATATGCAAATGTGGTGACAGATTTTTATATCATGCTCCAACTGCCGTTACAGTTCTTTATTTTTGTTTCATGTTGAATTTCATCTTTTCTTATCTACTCTAAAGCATAGTTTGAAGTATCGGTCGATACCTATCCGATACAGCCGATACCGATACCGTTTTGCATGTCCTGATCCGATACCGACCGATACCCGATACTGTCCGATACCGACATTAAATCTCTTTTTCGGTCAATTCGGCAAAGAAAATTGAATTAAAAAGACCAATTATCAAGGGTGTAAAAGCATAGTAAGGTTGTAAAAACATATAAAAGAGAAAAACTTATCTATCGCATATAAATCAATCGACAATGGTGACTACTATTTCATTCAATATCAAAAATACTAAGAAACAACACTGAAAATACTTTAAATTATGCATAAATGTATAAAATATATTCTCTAAAATGTTAATAATTTACTAATAGTTGTTTGATTTCCGATAAAAAATAATCCGATACTCCGATCCGAAACCGCCGATACTACCGATACCGCCGATCCCGATACTCATAGGAATGGTCCGATACCGATACTTTGAACCTTACTCTAAAGTTAACTTTAGCTTTACACATCTTTAACATACTTCTTTTGTTATGGTATGCCTTCCCCGCCTTCTTCATAGGATCAAATGTTATGATTTCTAACATAGTAGGGAAAAGGTTATCATCCATCTGTATTGCATGTATCAAGAGAGCTAATAAATTATTGTATGGGTGGGTTAGGAGGGTGGGTGGGGAATGTCTTTCCTTGATATAAGAGAAGTGTCTTTCCTTGATATAAGAGATGGAGCATTCCCTTATTTGGCATTGTGTAATATCATATGTGCTTTTTTTAAGTGCTTGGCAAATTGCACTTTATTTTTTTCTCAAAGGATATAATATTTTTTCTCTTTCACTTCTATAGATTCTTTGATGCTGCTTGGGCTAATTCTTCCGGGATACAGCTGTGTCTGCGTTAATGCCTCCAGATACGGTAACCATTACAATTTATTTCCTGTCACTTGTATGTGCATTTTGCCATCAAATTATTCAACCATTGTATCTTGATAGATCATTGTTAGGGAATTATAATTTGAAAGCATGGCTTAATTGTATATTTTCCTATACTGTTCATCCTCTCTTTTGTGTCAAATCAGTAAGCTGAACTGTTTGTATAATGTATATGTCACTATTGACTTGTAAATGCTGTACGCTTCTTTTTCAACACAAGCAACTTTCAGATGTCACTGCTGTCCGTCCCTAGATATTCATTCTTTGCAAATATTTATGTTATAAGATCCGGTAGAAGAGGTTTTACTTGTGGATCTTAATAATGCATTCTAATCGTAAATTTTTGGACCATTTTTTATTTCAATGTCCTGTAAAATCAGTTAGATAAGATAAAAGACAAAATTGTGAAAGAATATTATTGAACTATAACAACAATATCATCCTCTCTCTCTCTCTCTCTCTCTCTTTTCGAAACAGTAAATTTATGAAGACATTGGTCACTTATAATGTCGGTAATCAATTAAGAAAGAGTTTATTATAGTAAAGAATAGTCCTCTGCGTCCAATAGAATTCAACAAAAACTTACCCAGTGACGTAGTTTAGATCGAGCTAACGCAAAGAGGTTCAGAGACGCTCCAGAACCGCAAAACTGTTGTCTGTGGCCTGCCCGTGCCGTCTCTATCTTTTGTTTTGTATTCCTGAGTACCATTAGCTTCAATCTAAGGCGCTTATGGGTGGGAACTCTAGATCAAAGCTAAATTTTTGAGTGAGGGCCTCTAATGTATGGACATAGCTCTACTGAAATGTTCTCATACCAGACCTGATGAATATAAGAAACTCAAGTTATTCCACTGGTTGCTTGCCGATTCGCCAACCTGGGGCAAACAAAGCCCTTCGGCCCTACCGAATTATGAATGTCGAAGGCTTTTCCTTCAAAAAAGACCTAGGAAAGAGCAATGTTATTGATTGACCGACTCTTTCATCACTTATCCACTTGAAAGACGGAATTCTCTTCAATCCATCTTCACTCAATCTGGTGCCCGCAACAAGGGCAGTCTTCTTGATGGTCTCCATCTCGTGATTTTCCTTGCCAGTCACATTGTGATGACTTTTGGCTCTCAAATTTCAAAAGTTGGATAGAATTGGTATTAATTAATCTTACCAGTAAAATAACAGAATATATGAGTCTTTAATCCGGAGGGAAGAATTTCGGAATGGAAACAAGCTTAGCGAGAATTATTATCAGGTGGATGTCTAATGTGATAAAGGTGTGTAAAGCATACGTACTGGAGGGGTTAGGACGATGGACGAGAAATGAGTCTTTCTTGTTTTAGTTGTGGCACCTACTGAGTAGATTCTGATTAACGGAGTAATAATTACTTACTTCAGCTATCTCCTCATCTCTCAACATGACAACATCCTATTTATTCCATCCCCGAAGGGATGAGTTACTTTTGTTGTGGCACCCTCTTGAGTGCGTCCATTTTCTTCACACGTCTTAATCTAACTTAACCAACTGCGGCAACAAGACTATTTTTTATTCATGCCACACTAATATATTTGGAGTTCACTATATTTATGAGTTATCTAAAATAGTTTTTTAGAATAAGGGCTAGTTTTATTGCCCACAATCCTAGGTTTCGAACCTTGGACCTCTCCTTCCCCTACCAAAGATCTCGGTCATTGGGTTGTCCAACCTTTGGTCTATCTGGATGAATAGTGCGATGGTATGATCATCACTTAATGCAAAAAGATATGAAATACGGTAGAATCAGTTCAAGCTATTTCAATACTCATTTCAAGGGTTTTCTTTCAATAGGGCGAGCTTTCTGTTGAAATACGCTTTGTTTAGCTTCATGATAGTTAGTGCAACTATGAGAACGGAATTAAATAGGTACGATATCTTATAGAATATATAAGATTTTTGACTATACCTAAGCTTAAGATTTGGAAAGTTATTGAGACGCGAACAAATGAAGGATAGAGGGTATTGACTTACTGTAGCATGAGATCCTGTTCTCACAGAACTCATTTGTGTAGATAATGGTGTTCTGATGTTTAGGAAATTGTTTTACTGTGATAGAAGTATGCTTTCTTAGTTCCTATTCTTGCAAAACTCAGCCCTAGTAAATGGAATGTTGATACAGTTATCATGATGCAAATATGACACAAGATCAATATGAACCTAGTGGACAAATTGACAAACATGACACGAGATCAGTATAAACCTTGCAGACGAATTGACAAACATCGTTTCTATATTTTGATTCCTTATTTACCGATTGCTTCAAACACGATTTCTGCTCAAATAGATAATTCAATTATGACATCTTCTACCTTCACCAATGTTCATACTACATGGTACTAGAGTCATCTCATACTCATCCTCCCTAATCCGGAGCTCATCCAACAGTTCCTTCAACCCGAACATTGACTTTGTTGTCATAATTGTTGAGTTTTGCGTCATGGGCATGTTCAGTAATCTCCCTAGATACGTTTTGGATATTCTTCTGTCCTCATAAGTCTTAGTTTGGACATAGATATCAAAGGTAACATGAACAATAGAATCCAATTCTATATTATTTACTATTATCACCTCTTCTCCTTTCTTGACCCTAGGCCTTCTAACCACAACTCCCACTCCAGATCCTAGCTCTGTTGGTAACTTTGTCGAATATGGCACTGCTAATTCCATTTTTGGCATCTTGATCTCCCTTAACACCATATGCTTTGAAAGCCAAGGCAAGTCTACAACCTCATAACTGTACCAAAGCTTCCCGAAGCCGAGATAGTCCCTTATCTTTATTCTCACTAGCTTTAGATTCTCATCCCAGGAAGAGGAATGTTGCATCAAGCCAGTCGGTATTGTTGAACTCCTCTCTTCCCTCCCCCCTACCCCCCATGCCGGTATCCCTTTACACCTGCCTGCTCCGCTCTGCCAAAGAACAGCTCTGTGGTCTTACTGCCCCACACCATCTAGCGATGCATCAAATCGAAGTCACGAGCCTTTGAAGCATCGAGACTTAGTGCTAGATTAGTGCCAATTAAACTCATAGTTGAGGTCAGTCATATTATTGGGCTGGTGGGTTGCGGTGCAAAGAGCAAAATAATGTAGGGGAAGAAGAGCCAAGAGGACTCGTACAAAGGGAATTTGGGCTCCGCAAGTGCCTGAGGTATTGTCATGCCGACAGGAGAGTCCCCGTACCAGAAAGGAAGAGCAAAAGAATCATCTCCACTGAGTTTATTGAGAAAGCACTCGTAAAAGTATAGGTAGCAGCGATTGTAGGGGAAGAAGAGCCAAGAGGAATGAACTTGGATTGGGATGTTGGAAGCCCAGTTGGGAGTAGGATTCCCAGCAATAGGCACAATGAATACTGGCCTGATGAGTGAAGCTCCACGGGTGATTGGGAGGTAGATTTTTTCATCAGACTTACGGCCTTTTGTACTTGGTAAGGTCCTCTTCGGTTAAGGAGCGAGCAGTGCGTCATAACTGGAGGAGTGGTTCTTCAGTCAGTGGAACGAAGTTTGAGATGGAGGCATTGGTGAGGATGGGCAGCAATTTGGGCCGTAGTTGCTCGAGGTGTCATTCAAGGGTCGACACCGTGTCAGGTGGGGTATTTCAACTGGATGTGCAAGGACATCCGGAATTGAAGTACAATAATCCCATAGAACGAGTTTTAGTAACGAGGAAAGACTCGACTTCATAATCAGATTTTAGCTGCGCAATTCTTAAGTAACTTGGAGCATTTTATGAACAAGAGAAAGCATGTCTGCACATTTTACTCAAAAACACGAGAGATTACAGGCAAAACAATGATTTTAGCAATCGTCTGATGGGCAATGATATTTATGGCCAAACTATATGTAACTAAATGTTTAGTATGACTGGAAGGATAGACCAAGGCCTGATGCCAAAAGAAGAAGAAAAATATTCGCTAGAAAATGTAGCAACAAAATGTAGAGTTGGACTTATATAGGTTAGCATTAGGCGCGGACTAATCACTTCAGGTTCTATTACCCATAGGTTATTATGGATGGTTTTTAAAAATGAGAATTTATGGATGTTAATGGCTGAACTGATGTTTGAGTGTTTATGCCAAGGGTAACAAACAAGCAAGACCATTGTCGTTGTTGTAGTTTACCAACTTATATATGGTTATTCTGCAATGGAAAACAAGCAGTAGCAGGCTTTTGGCTTGTGTTTTTTTGGTAGGTTGGACCTGTTTTATCTCGCAGAACAAGTGAACTAAGCTGGCAAAATAGCACTAGGTTTTGGCACCCCAAGTTTTGTACGCAATGATAACAAAACCCTCTCGCCTATCGAAGTTTTGTTCAAAAACCTCGTACGAGAACTTGTATAGAGAAGGATTCCCCGCTTAGCAGCAGTTCTTCCATACCAACTTAGCTGCCCGGCGCAAGGAATTTCGCTACCTTAGGACAGTTAGAGTTACTGCCGCCGTTTACTGGGACTTCCATTCAAAGCTTATCACACTTCTCCTTCCGCCCTTCCAGCACCGGGCATGTGCCATCCAGTTCTAAGGTCAGCCCTGCCCTTTTTGTTGGGTTACTTCGAGTATGAAGTCAGGGAGGAAGAAGAAGAGAGGAAATGCCTGGCTGGGAAGGAAGTTTACTGGTTCGCTAGAGCCAGGGAACGAGCACTCAGGGATTACCCTCCCCTTCGCCAGTTGGAAATAGAGGCAAGAGGTCGCCCAAACCCGTGTTTTTTGCTTGAAAAGGGCCACTACTAACTATGGTAGGGTGGAAGGGAGAGGCGTACAGATGAAAAAGTTGGTGTCCAATTACTGCTCTGTCTCCCGGCACGGTCGCCTCACCCTTCCTTCCTCACTAGCTCTTGCTTTTCCTCACTGGCGTTCACCGCTCCGTGGGCGACCGTTAGGTCGCCTTTGCTTTCCGCCCTTCTTCTCTTTCTTCGCTTGGTTCGACCGACAGTGGAGGGAGAGGAAAGACACGTCATGAATCAAGTGTATGGTATTGTACAGCACATTTTTCACAAGGAAAATCACACCATATACTATCTGATTGTGCTTTACATGGGCGAGATGAGTTCCTATCCAATCTTTCTTTCCGGATCCTATGTCAGATTGACAAATAGAAGAGGCATGGCAAACCTAGTGCTCGCCAAAAAAAAGAAAAAATAAAAAAATTTATTTTATTTTCATGTGCGTTCGCCTAGGCGCTAGGCGTCCATTTGGCGCACCGAATCCGCCTAACGAAATTTATAACATTAGTCCGAAGTCAGTGGAGGAGAAGGAAATTATGTCTCGAGTTCTATATACGAGTGCGGTGGGATCATTGATGTATGTTATGGTGTGTATTCTTTCCGATTTGTCATATATAGTCTGTTTAATAAGAAGGTACATGTCAAATCCAGGGATGCTTGATTTGGAAGCGTTAAAGTGGATACTTCGGCGTCCAGAAGACACTAATAATCTCAGTTTGTTGTTTCACAAGTTAGAACACTGATCAAACTATTTGCAGGTTTATGTTGATGCATATTATGATGGTGACTTGGATAAGAGAAGATAACTGTAAACTGTGTATACACACTTACAGATTCTCCATTTAGATGGAAGTCGATACTTCATGATATTGTGACCTTTCTACTACATAGTCAAAATACATAGCAACGGTAGAAGTATCGAAAGAGGTCATATAGTTTAAAGGCTTAGTTAGCGAGTTAAGGTGCAAATTCCCTTATTTTGTCTCTCAGAGCACGATTTATCTCGTGAATAATCAAGTATACCATAGTCGGGAACAGTGTAGTCAAAGGCGCGCCTCAGGCGCGCCTTGCTCCTAGGCGCAGGGGTAGCGCCTCAGGACACTCCAGGCGAGGCACAATTCTTAAGGCGCACCTAAGGCGCGCCTAGGTGCGCCTTTTCTGAGCGCCTTAGAATAGCCAAGGCGCGCCTTGAAAATCTTGTCAAAAAAATAACATGTTTAGACTATTTTTTTAACTGTTGTACTGTTTTTAGGCTATTTTTTGAACTGATGTACTTTTTTTTACTGTTTTCTCTCTCACTCACTCAATTCAAAGTGATTACAACCTAGACATGGGAGAATTTGAAGCACACATGTTTATCAATGTAGAAATCCGATGTGAATATATATATATATATATATATATATATATATATATATATAATTTTTGCGCCTCGCGTCGCTCGGGCGCGCGCCTTAAGTGAGCCTTGCGCCTCGGGCGATTTGGACCCTTTGCGCCTCGAGTGCGCCTTGCGCCTTTGACTACCTTGGTCGGAAAAAACATATCGACATATGGTATCTTGATACGAGTTGTCAATGAGGAGGTCGATCTCATAAAGATCGACACTAAAGTAGACATGCTAATTAACGAATGTGGTTTTTATGGAGAAGTTCAAGTTCGCCTTGACTTCTATTCAGGTACTCAAGTGTGAAAAATGTTTGCGGCCTTGGTAGAAGGGTGTAGTTTCTCAGTTCTGGATGAAAAATTGTGTCGGAGTTCAGTTTCGCGGTTTTAGTTGAAGACTCACTTTCGATGAAAGAGGAGATACTAAGAAGAAACTAAAGTTTAAAGAGCACGAAAACATTTGCAATATTTCAGGAGGTGGCGAGTTGAGTGATAAGCCACAACCAAGTTGGAGATTGTTTTAGTATGACTCGTGTTCAACTACGGAGTGCGACGGACGTCGTTCGGTGATTGGAGAAGTCTGGAAGAAGTCGAAATAGTAGAAGGGGCTCGAAAGTGCCAATACTGTAGCAACAACTACAATGCCAATATACCGTCGTTATACCAAACAACGATATAGTTTTCATGTAACTTTTGGGTTGGGAAAAAATGTACATCAAGCATACCATTGGTATACCGTTGGCGGTATACCATTGAGTCGGGTATGTGTGGGTTAGATTTTTAAGGTTAGTTTTCGACGGTTTGGATTGCTCACGATTTGAAAAATGTTATGGGAGCCTATATGAGGTTTTTTTTAACCGTATATAGGTGTATTTGAGGTTTAAGGAGGTTGCGCTTGGTTATTTGCTAAGAAAGCCATAAGAAAATCTAGAGAGAAGAAAGTAATAACTAGTTGGAGATATTGTAAGAAGGGTTTCATAATAGTATACTTATTTGTGCAATTATGGTAAAGTTTCTCTTATGTTTCAATAAAGTTATTTTCTTCTTGCTTCGTAGTTTGCAGTATCGACAGATAACAATCTGATACCGATATCGATATCATTTGGCATGTTCCGAACTGATAGCGACATGACCAACATTGATGGGTCTCTTTTTAGTCAATTCGGTAAAATAAATTGAATGAAAAAGACCAATCAACAAGGGTCTAAAAGCATAGTAAGGTTGTAAATAATGTTAAAGAAGAAAATTTATTTATTCCAGGTAAATCAATCGGTGACGGTGACTACTATTTCATTCAATTTCTAAACTACTAAGAGAAAAAAAAAACAGAAAATACTTAACTAGCTGTCTTTGTCGCACAGAGCAACACGTATCAACAGTTGTAAGCTGATATAACAAAGTACATAAACTAGGGTATAAATCGATTAGAGATCGATTTATGACCATCAGAGATCGATTTTGCCATTTTCTTCAGTCAATAGGTGTCAGCTTAACAAGGCGAAAGCCCAAAAGGGAATTTTAGGAAGGCTATCAAATTCTTAATGTTGGGACGTAGAGTTTTTCCATAGCTTCTTAAGCGAAGCAATTTCTGAAGTTTTAAGCGAAGCGATTTCTGAAGTTTTAATAATTTATTAATAATTATCTGTTTTTCGATATAAAAAATTTGATTTGATCTTTCGATACGAAGCTGCCGATCCCGATATTCATAGGAAGTATCTGATACCAATGTCCCCTTTTAGGAAAAGGAATGCATAGATATTTATTCATTATTCGAACGATTAATGGACCAATTCGTTCAAATTTTTATTTATTTTTTCTGTTATCGATTGTGTGAACCTTGCCGCGGACATAGACCGATCTTGCTAAACCAAATTAGATTTGTGTAATTTGTTCTTTATGCTATTTGGATAGAATATTTGTGTTCGTTATTCGTTGTTGTATATTGCCATCGTAAAATGAACTCTCCATTTCCACGGTTTTACAGACATTTATGCATACACCCATAGCACTGCAGCAGTGAGATGAAATCACGCAGCAGTCAAGCTTCCTAACACAACAGAAAGTAGAGAGCTAATTATAGATGCACTGGATCCCATGTGAACTCCCCCCCCCCCTGATGCTTTCGTTCTTGAACAATGTAACATATCGAAAAAAATTCCTTTTTTGTGTAAATACTCGTTCATTCCTTTTTTTGGTCTACAATTCATTTTATTTGTCATGGCAGATCACACTTTTTCGTGTTTGTCTATATATTCAGTTCATGCATGACCTATAAATCTATCCATCTTTCATCATCTTTCTTGTTTCATGCTTATTTAGCTATGAGGATAGATCTAGCTAATATGAGAAATGCAGTTTTATCATTTTTTTTATTCTTTGTTATTGACTGAAAGATGATTAATTGGTGGTAGTCTGCCTCATCATCATTATTCAAGCCTTCTTCTATCAGAATGGCCCTGGCTAAGGAATTCAGCAAAGCCCCAAGAAAAAATTGACAAAGCTGCTGTCAAACTAATGTCAACTGTCTATGGTGTCATATTCCTGCTAAGTTAACTATGCGCTGAGGGGCTCGTGTCATAGAACTTAGATGGTCAATTTAGATAGGTAGTCCTACATTTTAGATATACAGTTTAAGTTTGTACTAATCAGTAACCAATGAGCACCAAACCATACTAAAAGAGTTTAGACGAAGAGATAAAGATGATATTATTTGTTATAAAAAATTACATTCATATTTATAGTACATTAAGCCAAAGGATGAAGCAATGGCATTTCCATAATAAATTGATGGTAGTATCATACTAAAAGTAGATGGTGGCGGGCTAGGTCTCCATCGAGTTGGCTGAGCAACATTGCCTTGGCTTACCATATTGTCGATCCATCTGCTCAGTGTGTATTTGATATAGGTGTTAGAACAAGAATACAATCATTTTGGTAATAATCTATATAAATAGTTTACGTGATGATTCCAGTCCAAACAACACAATGGAAATAAAAATTTCGAAACTGAAAAATAAATAATTCCGTCTCTCTGCCACACCAGCTGCTTGTGTGTGTTGAACACAGCTTTTGGATTAGCGAGTCTTTAGGCCAATGCATCTGTGCATGGCATCAGCCTTCTGCTAAAATATCTTTGGAGGTTGATTATACTGTAAATAGAATTTTCGGATATTAATGGGTTATGTTACTCTTGGACAATTGACTGGAGAGAGAGTGAGTTTTGAGAATGCGCACTTCTGTTTGCACGGATTTTCTCTTAGGCAGCTATCGATTAAGCTGTTTGAGGTATTTGTTGTAAGAAAAAGGTTCCTCATGCTTAGTCCCTTGCGGATGTCGAAGGTCAAAAGAGAAACAAAAAGATAGGCCGATAGACCGTATAACAACTAGAAACAAGCAAAACTTTCAAGAAAGGAAAGAAGGTACACTTTGATTGAGGTTGCCACCCCCAATGACTTCTAAAATAAACATGCCTTGAACAACATGGTCATTGAGTCGTTTCTTTAGAATCGTAGTAGCATCCTACGAAAGATTTTTTAGCTATAACTAGAAAGAGTTCTAGAATGAATTTTCACACACTATAGCTCTAGCTGTAGATCACGTAGTGGTATGCTCGACCTTTCTTATGGACGGTGTACTTATCCCAGACCAGATGTACCAAATAGAATATGTCTACTGAACCCTTTGACTCCAAAAGAATCCATTATCATTAACTACTCTTCAGAAAAGCTTTCACATGGCAGTCTTATTCCGGTCCTTAATAGTTCTTAAACCTCATCCACCTTCATCCTTCGGTATACAGATGACCAACTGATCATATAGATCTTATTGTTGGGTTCACGGCAAGACCATATTGATGTAATGAAAATCTATGTAATGAAAGAAAGAGAATTGACTTACGACAATGACAAAACGTCTTGAATAATCAATCTGTTTATCAAGGACAGTCTCGTGAAATCTTCGTTCTTTACCTTCACAGGATCATGTTACTCTTGGACAATTGACTGGAGAGTGTTTGAATAGTGTTTAGGCCAAGAGGAACTACGAACAATCAAGGTTTTTGCCCTAAAATGTCTTGGATTGTGCAATCGTACAGGTTAATTATCTTAACGTTAGGCTTCAGAGGCTTAATAGTGAAATGTCCAACATCACATCCAAATTTTTTAGAAACTCTGAGGATATGCATTAATTTCTATTGTTTTAGGGGTGCTGCAAATTATATATATATATATATATATATATATATATATATATATATATTAAGAGTCGGGTGTAATATTAGATTTGGGGGAAAGTTTGTGAGACAGATTATTAAGTAATTTGGGTAGTGTTGGACTTTTCTTGAAAAGCCCTCGATCAACAAAACATTTTGATTCCATGGATTTGTAGCGTTGGATCCATGGACCCTCCTCTTACATAAGAACATCATTAGTAGTTGGGATTTTCCAATGTAATTTGTGGTCCAAAATTTTAAAATAAAGGTAAATGTAGAATGGGTTGGGTTTGTATGAGAATAGTAGGAAATGATAAAGTGAGCT